>VIIQ02000067.1:0-377547 GCA_007449985.2 Desmodesmus armatus | reverse complement strand
CAACACAGGTTTCCGAACAGACCGATAGCGTTTGTGACAGCTGATGCATCAGGGAGGGGGAGCAACCAACCCAACACAGCTTGACAGCAGGACAGACGGGGTTGAAACCTTCCTGAAGCTCAAATAAGATATTTGTAACTACTTGGGCGCCATAGAAGCAGTTCATGTACTGCTGTACAGCGTGATCAAGAGTGACCCTCAGCAAAACTGCCGAAGCGCGGCATGAAAGACTAAAACGAACACAAGGCGCCTTCAAAAGCTAAATCTCATATACATGCATGGCGCAAATGTGTGCCTCTGCCATCAGCCTTGGCAGCATTGAGGGACATCTGAGAGATCTCCATCAAAACCGCTTGCACTTTGTCATTATAAGGAACTCGCGTCCACTAGAGCGTGTGTCAAAGTTCTAGGCTAGTTGGTGCTCCCTTCTCACCACACAGCGCAGAACCCGCATCGCAAGGCAAGGTTTTTGGACTGACAAGAATACACGCTAAACGGTTTGTGCAGCCTTTCTTTATGAGGATTTTACCTGTGTGAGACTCAGAGCATTCAAACAACATGTGCAGCAGTACCACCAGGTACTGGCAAGTACTGTACTGGTACACATGCATAAGCTGATGCTGCCCATACAAGGAGCTCTTGCTCGATGCAGTTGTGGTGTCCCTTGACATGCATAGTTTGTTGGCAATCAGCAGAAGCTGCTGCACCAGCTGGTTATGTCGTCTTCAGTGCAACTGCCTTGACCATTGTGTGTGGGCGCCCACACTTACTGTGATGGGAATGCAAGGGGCTACAGCTCCCGGTCGCTGCATTTTTGTTGTTCCTGGGCATGCATAAGTTGATAGCAACCAGTGACAAAGGTTGCAGCATGAGCGCCTGCATGTTTTCCAGTGCAACTGCCTTGACCATCGGTTGGGTTGCCAACAGTTGCTGTGACAGATAAAACGGGGCGCAAGGGGCTGCAGCTCTCGGTCGCTGTGTTTTTGTTGTCCCTAGGCATGCATAAGATGAAGGTAACCAGTGACAAAGGCTGCAGCACGAGCTGCCTGCATGTTTTCCAGTGCATTGTCTTGACCATTGTGTTGGAGTCACTAACATTACTGTGACAGGTTTAAGGGGGTGCAAGGGGCTGCAGCTCTCGGTCACTTCTTTTTTGTTGTTTCAGGGCATGCATAAGTTGATAGCACCAGTGACAAAGGTTGCAGCATGAGCGCCTGCATGTTTCCCAGTGCAACTGCCTTGACCATCGTGTTGGGTTTCAACAGTTGCTGTGACAGATAGTAGGGGGCGCAAGGGGCTGCACTCTCAGTCGCTGTGGTTTTGTTGTCCCTGGGCATGCATATGATGAAGGCAACCAGCGACAAAGGCTGCAGCATGAGCTGCCTGCATGTTTTCCAGTGCAAACGCCTGAACCTTGTGTATGGGTTGCCAACAGCTACTGTGATAGATGGTGGGGGCGCAAAGGATCGCGGCTCTTGCTTGCTGCATGTTTCTGTGTCCCTCAAGCTTGCACAAGTTGACAGCAATCATCCACAACAACAGCAGCACAGTTTGTCCATGAGTGTGTCAGTGGAAACCATCCCTTGGCTGGAGCTTTCACTATGTTGCTTGCCACAACTCTTCACAGTGTGCGTGCGGCAGGTTTGGCAGACGCTGGCGGCAGTCTTGCCATCCCACAACATGCAGTAGTCGATGCATTTTGCTGCTGCTTATGAGAGTTGTTGCATAAGCTCGTTGTGCGGCTTCAGTACCTGTGTCTGCTGCTGGTGCCACCAGTGGATGGCTTGACCAGGGCTGATGGGTGTACATCTCAGTCATAGCAGGTGCATGGCAGGTTACAACAGCCTCAGCCTGACACTTGGCATGGCACCAAGACCATGCAAGCGTGGTGGGAAACACTCACAAGGGTTGCACATGCGCACTGCGTAGTATCAATCATTGCAAGGCCACTATCACAATGTCATCATAGCGCTGTTTCGTTGTCAGTGGGAGGCCCTGCGCTGCGTTGTGTGCTATGTTTCTGCCACTATCATCTTGCCAAGAGGCTCTCTTCAATAGAGTCACGGTGTGACATGGCAGCCGCATTCAAGGTGACCCTGACTGCACACAAGAACCAAGACGCATACTGTGTTATGGGCATGAGTATTGTTGCTGCGGCAGTTGGCATATGTCAACTTCCAGGCAATGCGCTGTACCTGTGCGTTACGTCACCATACACTGGAAGTTGGCCTGGGTGGCAGCACCGTGCTGCACTGAGTGCAGTGTGACAAGTGGGTGGGTCCTGGCATGAGGCCAATGCCCTTGTGCACTCACTTGCAGTGTGTGCAGCGGATGTGCGGGAGGTTCGAAGGTGTTTCCCTTGTTTGCTTGCCGTGCGCGCTACCCTGTGGGGATGGAGTAGATGTGCCTTTCAAAGGTGTCACCTGAATCAAGCAACAGCAGCCTGCTGATAGAGTCTGCTCAGCAGCCTATCCTAGATTTGGCTGCTAGGACAGACCAGCTTTCAGTGCGATCTAGTCACTGGTGACACACACAACAACCAGGCGTGCAGCGTCGTGGTTGTATGGCATGGCTCAATGCAGGACTGACTGCAAGTTCAGGTGCTCATGCCAACCCCAGCAGTCACCATGCGATTGCCACAAACCAGCAGCCCGGGCGGTAGTGCTATGCTTGCCTGCAATGCTTTCAACATCAGTGCTTGCCTCGCCAGCTCAACAATGAGTTGCAGCAGCCATTTGTAGATCCAGTCTTTTGGCTGTCTAAGGATGTCTAGTTTGAGACCATGCAAACCTGGTGGCCTTCTGTCAGCTTGAAGTGTGCTGCTTGTGATGATTACGCAATGCTTGTGCCGCTGCTGGCACCCAACATGCCGCTCGCCCTAGTTGGCGGGGAGCCGGCATTAACTGCAGACTGTTGTTTGGCTACTCAAATGCACACATGGCAGGTCTGGTTGTTTCCACATTGCGCCTGCCGACTTGCAGAACACAAACACTGCCCATGGACAGCTGCCGTAAGGGGCACGGTCGGGGCATGCTCATCTCTCCTCTCCCTCTCTCTCAGTGTGTGTGTGTGAATCATGTTGCAACTTGCCTTGAAGGCGCAAGCTTTGAACACTCAATTCAGGTGGCACATGGTGTGAAACAAGGCGCAAGCATTGAACACTCAATTCAGGTGGCACATGGTGTGAAATCTGAGCTGAGTCTGCCAGGTGTTGCCCTAGTGGCGTCCGCGAGTGTACGAGTTGAGTGGTAGGGGCACAAGTGAAAAAGACACAGCGCATCAACACCCCAATCACATTCCACCAGATGCAGACAAAGGTGTTGAAAAAACACCCAGCAATGGTCAGTATGTGACCTGCATCACAAGGATGCAAAGCGCTGTGCTGCACACTGCCCCATACACTGAAAGCGCTGCGCCCAGCGCAACATGAGTGTGTGCTCAGCACGCAGCTGAGCCAACTCCTCTATCTGCCCCTGCATGCTCACTGCCACCTTCCAAAGATCAGGCTCAGCAGACAGCTGCTGCTCAATGCTCTCCTCCAGCTCATCAACTGCTACTAGCATGGCTGCTGCTTGTGCTGCTGCTTGCTGCTGCATGAAGTCAAAATAAGCAACAGCGCGCGCTCGCTCCATGCGCTGTAGCTGCAGCTCCTCCAGCGTGCGCGCCTCCTGAGGGAATAAGATGAGGGTACGAGACAGCACAACAGATACAAACGGCAGGGAATAAGATGAGGGTGCGAGACAGCGCAACAGATGCAAACGGGAGGGACAACACTTGGAGTGGCAGTGCAGTGACATCATGCACTGGATGGTGTATGCATGGCAATAGTATGTGCCTTGAACGCCCCGCTGCAAACAAGACTTGTCAAATCGCGCTTTCAAGCAGTCTTTCGCAAGCGCGCCATTTGTGAGATGCAAGTGGCCGGTCATAGATCAGTGGTTGTGAAGTTCCACCTAAGCTGTTCACTACATTCCACAACCCACCACAACCCGCCCCTCCCCCTCGCACCTCAGCGCATGCCTCCCTGAACTGCTCAGCCAACACCGCAGGCACGTTGCCACTCAAGGTCTGCCTCCAGGGGAAGGTGCCCTTCAGCAGATTGCTGACCACCTGCTCGCCCCAGCTGGCCGGCAACTGCTGTGTGACAGTGCTGGAGGGCAGGTCAAGCTGTTGCCAACTAGCGATGCTGTCAACAAGCTGACTGATGCGCTTGCGCTTGCGCTTGGCCCTGTTTTGCTGGCTGCGAGTGAGGTTGCTGGCAGCACCAGACTGCTGCCGCTCCTGCATGATGCTGCCCAGCGCCGCGACATCGCGTTCAATGTCGCGCTGGGCCTTGCGCACCTCCTGGTCACGCACTGCTGCTAGCCCCTGCTTGTACTGGCTGTCGTCAGGTGCTAGGGGCTGGTCGTACTGCAGGTCCACCTGCAGCTTTGCCAACCGCTGCACCAGCTTGTTGGTAAGCTTGTCATCCAACGCCCGCGACTGCAGGGCGCGGCTTTCGGCGCTTGGCAAAGCCACTGCAAAGCTGCTGCTGTTAGCTTTCAATGCCTGCAATGCCCGCAGCTCCTCACTGCAGCGGACATACTCCATCTGCACACCCACAGAAAACAACGGCCCGCTTGCATACGGTAGTGCCTTGCAATACAGTAAAGCATGACCAGCGCGGCTGCTATGCATTTCACTCCTTTAGCAGTAGACTGCAGGAAGCACACACTTTTGCAACACCAATGATGAAGTGCAATCTGGCAAAAACCCACCAATTGCTTGTCTTGCAGCGCCATGCTGTCAGTGCCATCAGCAGAGCTGCTCATGCTGGCTGTGGCAGCTGCCATAAGGGCCTTCCCCGGGATGCCCTTGTTGGCTGCGGAGTCCAGCAAGGTCTTGATCTGCTTGCTTGTCTCCTCTGTCAAACAGCACACCAGGCAGCAACACACACCAGCAAGTGAGCCCAGAGCACACACTGCATGTTGCAAACTCACCCTTGTCAGACTACATTAAGAGTATCCAAACCAAACCACATAGTAAGTCTGGTCTGCCACAGCAAGGGGCGTGGCTATATCATTAGGGATCACCTACGCACTGCTGGCACGCACAAAGGCATACGGGCAGCACCCTGAAACCCTCACTGTACTGTGCTTCCACCGCATCAATGCATTTGCTCACCCAGCTTCTTGATGCATGCTGCACGCGATGCCACCATGGCGGCAATGAAGCCCTCCAACTTGTCTTCACTCAGGAGCTGGAAGGCAGTGTCCAGTGCTGCCAAGTAGCGCCGCTTGCCCATGTAGCGGGTCAACTTGGTGACGGCACGCACTGCAGCCCACGTATGCTCGCAATTCTCGCCAACCCGGCGCCCTGAGCCTGAGCAAGCAAGAAATAAGCGCAAGCAGCGTACAGTCACTACAACAAAGGCAAGTGCCCCGTGACGCCACACATAAACATATGCCAGCATGGAAGACAAATACTTACTGAAGTCCATTCGCTGAACTACTGCAGTGCCACCCTTTGGCTTCACGTGGAGCCTGCCAAGCCTGCAGCATGCTACTTACCAGACAAGTAGAACCCAGAGTTGCGCAGGAAGCACTCGCTGCCGTGCCCCCGCCCATGCCACCACGGCACTTTGATGTGAGTGGGCGGTTGTTGCCCAGACATGTGCAGCCGCCAGTGCGCTGCAAACGTGCACCCTGTGTCCAAGAACAGCACCTGCAGCTCGACTAAGTGCAGCAGGTATGACACCAGCAGGTCAAAGTACAAAAAGCGCTCTGGCGCCGGCATTGCCAGCATGCACCCCAGGAGAGGCTGCCCATGGGTGCACACGACCCCTGCAACACCACACTCATCGCTGATGCTGTTGTTGACAGACGTTTCACGCGCGCACGACAGCCGGGGTGGCACTGATGCTCGATGTGCGCTTCCAGCTCCAGCTCAGCATCGTCCCCTGCTGCCGCACCAGCTGCAGCAGCAGTGGGACCCCCAGCCTGCATGCTGACACCGCCGCTGGTGGCGTTGAAAGGGCCGCTGAGGGGAAGTTGGCCGGCAGCATTCAACTCCATCAGCTGCTGGTGTGGCTGCCCAAAGAACATGTGCTCACTGTCCCGGCTGACTGCGCTGCTCTTGCCAGCTGACTTGCAGCGGTTGGCCTTGACCATCGCATCTGTTGCTGCGGCGAACAAGAAGGGCTTACCCGTAGCACCAACAGCAGGCAGGGCCACATCCCCTGCATGCACAGATATGCACACAGATATGATCTTCATGACCAACCACAGAAAAATAGTGTCAGTCATGGTGCGACCCAGTAACCAGCAAGCTGGACCCCCTGAGGTTGGTGCGCTAATGTCCCGCCCACCAGCGCATTGCCGGTGCGCACCTGGTAGAAGACCAACCTGCTGCGCAGCGGCGACAGCCTCAGCATCATCACCCAAACAGGTCAGGGCCGTATGGCGGGGCACAACACGGAAGGAGCCTGCACAACAGGTGGCCACACTGAGTTAGAACCATCGGGCCTCTGCATGACAGGTGTACAAGGCACTTGGACTGATAGGGGTAAAGTGCCGAAGGACGTCACACACCTGATGCAATCAGAGCAAAAGTGCAAAGCAGCATGAGCATCATTTCATGCACACCTTGTATGTCAGCCACAGCTGTTGTGATAAGTCGCCACCCACCACCCTGCATACGCCGGCCGACTCACCATCTTCAGTGCTCTGGCCAGGCACGGCAGCACACCCAGGACAGCATGCCGCAGGACCAAGCTGTGAGCGCCCAATGTCAGCTGCCACAGCAGCTATGCTGCACCACGCTGCGCACACCGCCCGCCACTGCTCCCACGCAGCGCTGAGGTGCCTGAACAAGACAGAGAGTACATGGCGTGAGATGCATGTGAGCCCCATGAAAGTTGGCGGTGGATGACCAGTCCTATGGCGTTGGTATACAAAGAGGTGTATGCTGTAGATGCAGCAACAGAGGATGAGCGCCACAATGGCCCAATGTTGGCCCATGATTAGGAGCGGGCTTTGGCCACAGTACACAGCATACAACTATGCACAACCACAGCTACAGCTATCACTGTAATGGTCCCCGTACATGCTCAATGCATGCTACAGCTGCCGGCACTGACACTGCCAGCATGAAGGCTCACACACAGGGAAAAGTGGGCCTTGGCACCCACCTGTCATCAATGGGTAGGAGTGCACTGGACAGCTTGGGCAGCAAGGGGGCATACACGTCTGCGCTTGCTGCCACCTTGCTGAGGGCCTCCGCCAGTGCAGTGGCGCTCAGACCAGACTGAAACATCGGTGTGTACAGGTCCAAGAGCTGCGTGCTGAACCAAACACCGGGCTGCACGGGAGCGTTGCCAAAAAAGCCCGCTGCTGCTGCCTGTACCTCCCATTGCTTGTCACAGCAAGCACACCCCACTGTGGGGACTGGCAGCCAAAAGCTGGCCCCCAGGACATGGCATGCCACCAGTCGCATGCTGACAATCTGTAGGAGCATTTGAGCCGGCTGTTCAACATCATCTTGCTCCTGGGCTTCCGCAGTGCCCTGCTGCTGCTGCTGCTGCCGTTGCTGCTGCTGCTGCTGCCATTGCTGCTGCTGCTGCTGCCGTTGCTGCTGCTGCTGCTGCTGCCGTTGCTGCTGCTGCTGCTGCTGCTGCTGCTGCTGCTGGTGCTGCTGTTGCTGATCGGCTGGTCGATCTGGCTGGTGCTGGGCAGCGTTCAGCAACTGGGCTGCCAGTTGTTGCCCAAGCTCTTCCCTGTCTGGAGGCTGATGTATAAGGCAGCAGCAAGAGTGTCTGATAAGGGATGCTGCCACTGACTGTGTTGCACAGTGTAGTGCTGCATCAATCTGCTGGTGGTTGCTGGTGTCGGCATCGAAAGCCCTGTACTGCTGTGCCAGCTGCCGGTTCTGCACGTTGGCCTTGTCCCAGTTCTGCTGTGCTGCCTGGTTGCGCTCCTCCCACTCTGACAGGCCTGCTGGCTCCGCTGTGCTGCAGCCATCACCATCATCTGACTGATGCAGACGTGGCCGGCCACTGCCGCGACTCCCAGGCGGCAACTGGCCAGTTCGATTTGATCTAGGTCGTTTGCGGTTCTCTTCTGCTATGTTTGCTGCTTGCTGCTCTACTGTGACGAAATTCAGCTGGATCTTAGCATTCATTGCATTGATGCTGTTGAATGAAGATGCAGCGGGGTGTTTACTGGGTTTGCTATTATACATCTTTCGTGGGCCGCATTCATCTGACATATCGTTTCATCGGCATGACTAATCTGCCGTTTGACTAACCTGCAGTGGGATGGAGTGCTGGGAACCATGTGATGACAGGAAGGCTGGGAGCAGGACTTCACTATCGACGATCTCATTGGTTACCCGTAATTCAATCAGTAAGATGTCACTGCTTCAAGGACCAGGCAGCCAGGCCAGGCAGTCACGCCCAGTCACGCCGAGTCATGGGCTGATCTTTATGTGGCTACAGGTGGACTGATTGCGGAGGCTAATTTTCAGGCCCAACAGCATTGTTTTCCATGTCATATCATGTTGTGATGCCTGAGCCTGGCTGGGCCTCCCTAGCTGGGCTTTGGGGGGGGGGGGGGATGCTGGCCAAGTGGAAATCCCAACAATGCCACTTGAAAAGCCCTTGTCACCCACATGGGACACGCCTGCAGCTTGTATCTGGCCTCTGGTATTGTCCCCGTATGTGGTACGCAACCCTCCCATATATGGGTATAGTACCCTACCCTATACTGGCACTGGTTACCATGAGACTTAGCTGGCCGGTGAGTCGTCCCCTAAACGTTGTGCATTACTCAACCGCTATCGAGGATCGACCCACCGGATGTCAATCAGTTCACCCGTGCCATTGCAACTGACCTGAGTATACTGTACCAACTGACCTCAGTATACTGACCTGAGTACGCACTGCCCTCACTGCCTGCGCAGGTGTCCAAGGTGTTCATTCAACACCTGGCGGATTGGATCAGCAACTATGTGGAGCTCGACTTTGAAGAGTTTCAGGAGATGCTTGAGGAAGTTGCTGAAGATGCAGCCACATACGCCAGCCATGCTGAGATCGTGAGCCAGCTGCACTGGGAGCTGTACAAGGACAGCCTGCGCCTGGGCGATGAGGCAGCAACAGTGACAGAGAAGCTGCTGCTGGATTACAGGTGCGTCACTGGGTGATACAAGCCTTGTGCAAGGTTGCCAGCTGTATAGCATACTACGATGCCCAGCACTTTCACACAAAGGCACGTGAATTGACAGCCCGCCCAGGGCATACGGCGATGCTGATGCTGATGCTCCCTACTACATATGATTGGTTGATGCCGCTTGAGATGCTTTGTGTGCCAGCACCTCTGTCGGCCGGCATCTGTGGAGCAGTTGACAGGCTCTGATGCTGCTGTGCGGTGCATTGCAGGAGCAACGCGGGGCTACGAGACTCCATGGCTGCCAAGGAACAGCGCCACATTGCCAAGAGAGAGTCAGCTAAACACGTGGCAGCTGTAGCAGGCATTACGGGAGCTGCCCTGGCCCCGTTCACCCTGGGAGTCAGTGCAATCGTGGGAGCTGTTGTGGCAGCTGGCAGCTTGGTGGTGGTGGACCACCATGGTGATAAGGGGGTACGTGCACACTCTGCTGCTCACTGTTCTCGTCAACGGGAGGGTACGACTCAACTCGAGTCCGGGAAGGCAGTGTGTCTACAGAACGCGATGCCGATGCAGCCTACCGCATGCCGCATGCTGTAAGCTGCATCTGCATGCACAGAGGCTGTGCCCCCTGCACTTGACTGGCTGTGCAGAGCATGTGGATGCATTATGTGAATTTTCACCAGGAGTGCACATCAGCACAGCATGCGTCATGCCTTCTGCCAGCACGTATTTTGCATGTCGACTATGAAAAGTCTGCAATGTCATGTTCAGCGTGCACCAAAGTGGTCTTGCACATTGGCGTGACACTGGCACCAACCCAGCTGCCCTCAATATTGGTTAACCCTTTAGTTGCCAGTAACACAAACTAATTGAATGCCATAATCAGCATATTGTACGGTCATAACTTTGACATGCGGCATCCCCTGCGGCCGTGCGCGGTATCGCTGAAAAGCCCGCGAGTTCAGCTTTCCGGCAAGCCCGCTGCGGCCTTCAGATGATAAGTCCTTGAAAAGTTATGTGCTTCGATGCAGGCCGCAATTCTGGTCCTATTTTTAGGACCCTGGCAACTAAAGGGTTAATGCCTGCAAGAGGAAGCCGCTCTCAAGTGCTGTGCTGCGACAGCTGATGCAAAAAACACGGCACAAGCACTCACGATCATCAAGGGGCCCCTGAGTGATGCTGTTGCAGAGCTGACTCGCGCCATCGGAGCTGTCTCCATGTTCTTCCAGCTCGTGTCCAACGAGATCAACGTTTACTCAGAGAAGGCCACTGCAGGGAGGGATGAGAGGGCCAAGCAGGAGAACAGCAAGCGGCTCAAGCTCCACTACATGAAGATGCGTGCACCTGCAAAGAACCTTCAGAACCTGTGCGAGATGTTCAATGCAGCAGTGGGGACCATCGAGAGCGAGCTGTCACTGCTGCCGGAGCGCCAGAACGCAACCTCCTACATCACGGTGCGGCAGCAGGATGCATGCCATGCTGCATGACTGAACCGGGGTGGGTCCTATAGTGAATGCAGATGCAATATCCAGGACAGCAAACTCATGATGTACTACAATATGCAGCCGCAGGGGCAAAAAATTAGCCAGCAGTTACTAGGTTGGTTAAGGTTACTTGTAACTATGAGTGCACATCATAACTGCTTAGCCTGAAGAGGTTTGAATTGTTCAGCAGCCATGATTGCGCAGTGCGGCCGATGTTAAGACACTAGAAGGTGTGACAGGCTGCAACTCCCAATGCCCCTGACTGCACCGCCCGTCTGCTTTTGCCCTCACTTGGCCCCTGCAGGAGTGGCTGGAGAAGAAGCTGGAGGGCAGGCGGGAGGAGGTGATGCAGAGGCTGCAGGCTGCTGCTGGCGGCAAGAAGCTGTGTGTGCGCTGAGCAGGTCCTGCGTGCAGGCTCTGCTTCGCCTCGCTGCGCCTGACCCGGTGAACTCTGTGGGTGTTTGCGGTTTGTTGTGCTGTCCTTTGGGGTTGCCGCGGGCCAACCTCAGGATATTCGTTCCATCTAATGCTAATGTGCTGGTTGTGGCAGTACTTCTGCCCAGGGCCCAGTGGGATGCAGTGCCACTGCACCAAGTTGGTTGTATGGCACATCATCTTATCAATCAATGTTGTAACTGTAGCTGTGAAGCTCAACTGCATTTGTTTCTGTTGAGTCTGGCTATATTCCGTCTGTTTGTCGCCGTGGCTAGCACTGACAGGTGTCCAGATCTGGAAGCACTTTATCTTGCAGCTGCCTCTCATGTGTCAGTAAGTTTTTGTGTTTGTGACCCTTCAATCAGCGCACCATCCACAGTCCCATGTTTGTGGCCAGTGCCGTGTTACTGGCAGGCATGCTGTTGTGGGGTGCCAGTGTGGCTTCAGCAATATGGGTTTGTGGTGTCTTGGCCATCCGCTGAGTACCGTACGGCGACTTCTATCAGTCGAAGCACTATGGGTCCACTCCACATGCATCGTGTTGATAGGGAATGAGCATATTTCTGTCTGTGGTTGGCTAGTTCAGTGTCCGGATACACCGGTGTATGTTTGACAGTTGGCGCCGCTGCACTGCACGCCATCATACTGTACATAATGGACATGTGGCTTACAGTTACCTGTTGCAGGATCCTGCCTCCGGAGGCATTAAGGTATCTTTGTCTGGAGATTTTTGTTGTTTATTGTGAGGTGGTTGAGGTGTCACCATGGCCATCACACCACCATGTTGTCAGTGTATGACTAGTGCACAGTAGAGGGTTGCCCCATGGGCAGAAACTGGCCCGATTTCTCACCAAGTCAGTCACACTCAGCTTTACAGACATATCAGTTGATGTTGATCAATGATGCCAAGGCATTGCTTTGTGGTTGTAACATTCAATACGTCAACAAAACCCCGCCATGCTGCTGGTACATCGGCACCTGCAACTGCAAGTGCAGAAACTCAGCCTGGCCTTCACGGAGCAGTGCCAGCAAACCCAGCCATACAGCAACACAGGCCAACCCTGGTAAGATGGCATACATGCTCACAACCTTCAGCAATATCTCTGCATGTGAGGCTGCTAGCATGCTACATGTCATCAGCACAACCAATGCACCTCTGCCGCATAGCTCATCAGCTGCCATGCGCTGTTCACTATGGTCTGCGGCACGTCAGCAAGCCCTGACACACACGCCCTCAATCAAGCGCACAGCTGAACGGTACAATCTCATCACCGGTAAATTGAGTTGAGTACAGGGCACAACCACCAAACCAGCAAACCAGCTGTCCGCCAGGACATGAAACATGAAACCGCTGACAGCTGAATGGCTGGCCTACAGCTTGACAGCTGAGGACTTGAGCTTCTTGCCCTCGGACTTCTTCGCCCCTCCCACACTCTTCCCATCAGCCCCCGCAGCCGCCGCAGCCGCAAGCTTGCCAAACATGGCCGTGCTCTTGTGGCTCTTATCGCCGCCACCAGCGCCCACCACCCCCTTCTTGATGAGGCCGCTGCTGGTTGCTGCTGCCAGCTGCTTGGCTAGGGACTTGCGACCCACCAGGGCTCCTGCCTCCCCTGCTGCTGCTGCCCGGGCTGCTGCCTCAGAGTCCTTGGCAGCTTCCTTGGCCTTGTGGACACGCTTCTTCTTGGAACGCCGCCGCTTGCGCTCGTCACTGCAGGGGGAGGGGAGGGGGTGAAGAAGGAGACCAGTTGCAGCAGGGAACGACAGGCACTAGTCAGCTGAAATGACACTGCTTGCTGTACTGTCAGTGACAAAAGGGGTTGTGTGACTGCTGACGGCTGGACACAATTCTGCTTGGGCACAGCCCTCCCTTAGCTCTTTACTGCGGCAAAAGACCAAACCGGGGAACCCTGCTCCACCGGGGACATCTACATTGGCGCAGCTGAGCGCGCAGACAGGGCTGTCTCAGATGCAGCATTGCTGACTGTCAACTGCTGCTTGCAACCATGCTGCAGACCAATCAACACCACCAGCACTGCTGCTGCAGCATCATACATCATACATGAGATGCAATTGTTGATACGCGAAGAGCCAAGCATAAGGGCCATTGCTCACCGTGACAGCTCCTGCTCCGCCTTGCCCTCTCCTCCTGGTGCTGCTGCCTTGTAGACCTCAGAGGGTGCTGCCAGTGTGGCGGTGGAGACAGCCAGGGGAGCAACCTCCTCCAGAGCCAGGGCAGCAACATCAGACCGCACCTGCACAAACAAACGCAGCACAGTCTCAACAGTCACGATGCCATCCCCACTCATTCTTCTGTAGAGAGCCGTCCTGACTGTTGGCACAGGTGAAAATGTGTCCTGTCGCCATAACAGACAACCAAGTGAGCAGGCCTCACTACCTCCCCGCCCTCCCTACACACACCGGTGACCTAAGCCGTCCCCTTCCACCATCACACTCCACCCTGTCCCACAACATCCCCCACCCACCCACACAGCTTGCATGTATCCAAGAGCTTGCATGTATTCAAGTACTCCATCTGTCGACACACCCCACCCCGGGGGTCTCACCTCCAGTTCGGTGACCACTGGTTTGGGTGTGTATGTGAAGCTGCTGAGTGCGTCCAGCTTGGCACACAGCGCCTTGAACAGGGACGCAGCCTGCTGGCGAATGCCGTCCTGCTTGTCGGGTGCACTGAACCCTGTGGCAGCCTTGACAAACTCCTGCTCATAAACCTCACCCAGACCCTGCAAGCAACATGACACGCAGCATCACACATACATGCTATATCATACCTTGGCCACGCAGGCATGGAAAGTACGCCTTTCACCATGGGGTCCAGCCTAGCCTGAACCATGAAATTGTAGCAGTCAGGATACCTGTCAGTGCGATGTGTTCAAACCGTAAAAGCTGCAGAACTATGCGCGGCGCGGCGTACAGCAGCAGCAACTGCGGCAGCAACAGTGACGGCAACCCGCATGAGCCTCCCTTGCGGGTTGCACGGCTTTGCCGGGCCAGATACTGTAACTGTTACTGTATCTGCAACGGTAACTGTTAATGTAACTGTGTGACGGTGTCTCACCTGCTGCGCCTTGGTGTCGTCCAGCTCCAGCAGCTGCTTGCGCTTCACCTCAGGGGCAGGGGGCAGCACACGCACAACATCATCCCACCTGCAAACAGTGATAGCAGCAGGAGGAGGACAGCATAGCATCAGGGCAAGCATCAGCACACAGCAACAGGGCCACAGCGCCTGGGCAAGCAAGGATACAAGGCAGGCCGCGTATCGTCCCACCCGAAGTCCCCTTGTGTGTCATTGTACGGGCTCAGCGATTGGATCACTGAAGCCGCATCCTGTCATACATAAGCCGCGATGGGGCATACACCCAAGGCATGCTTGGTGTGAGCTGCAAGCAGCAATACAAGCAGCTGGCATGTGCCCAGTCAGTGTTCCCCCCGCCCACGGTCTGATCATGTGCGACCGGCTGGGGAGACCTCCAGGAGGTGAAAGTACCGAGATAGAAGCAACAACAGCACAGAGGCAGCATGCCTGCAGCTGCAGTTCCATCTTCTCTACCAAATTTTGTAACTCACCTGTTTTCAGCGATGCGTTTTTTGATCATGTCCTCCAGGCTGGTTGTTGCCTCCTCCGTTGGAGCAGGGGGCGGCCGGTGAAGGTTCTCATAATCCATGTCAACCTGGTGACACACACGCACGACACACGGAAAGGTCGTCAGCAGCCACACGCAGGGAGGGACGGGATTCAGCGTGATGAGGTGATTTCAGTGGAGGCAGCCATTTTAGAGAGTCGCGGCACAGACAGTTCGCACTGTCTGCTGGGAGTATTGCCGTCTTATGGACACAAAAAAAACAGTATGGCCCCATCTGGGCCTTGAGGGCCTGCAATGTTGCACTGGGCTGCCTCTCAGCTCCTGCCACCTCCCATACCCACCCCACCCCACTTGACCCCACCCCTCCTTTCCAGCAGCAGCAACACCACCAGCAGCAACACCAGCAGCAGCAGCAGCGTCTCACCTCCAGTGCTGAGTTGAGTGGTCTCTGTACTGCAGCCACCTCTCCCTTCAGTTGCCAGGGCCGGTCACCCATAGCCTCCGCCTCCAGCTCAGCAATGCGCTCCTGGGCAAAGCACAGCAGGACACGACATGACACATCATGACACGACACGGCACAGCATGGCACAGTGAGCAATCCTATTTGTTTATATCAACGATTACTGGGAACCGTAACCATTCAAAGTGATGGGAAATTGCGGCAGTGGAATGAAGCACGGCCCACCATTACACCGCAGTGTACAGCCAGCGACAAAATGCACCGGGACGGACCGGTGAGCCAAGGCTATCCACGGCAACACACGGCACAGGACTTTTTCAGCCCAACCCCTTACCCAGCTCAAGGGGTGGAAGCACAATTTTGATGCAGTTGAAGTTAAGAACACTCTGTGACGACCATCTCGTCAGTGTCCACCCACCTGCATCCTGAGCAACCGCTTCTCGTGTGTTGACAGCGGCTCCTCCTCCTCATCACTCCCACCATCATCATCGGCATCATCGTCCCACATCACACCACCACGCTTCTGCTGCTGCTTCTGCAGTTGCCGGCCAGCCCCTTCCTCCTCACTGCCCTCCTCTCCTTCCTCCTCCTGCTCTTCACCCCCTTCGATGCTCCAGTCACTGCCATCCTCACTCCCTGCCCCTGCTGCTGCTGCATCCCCCATATCTGCATCGCTATCCCCACCATCTGCCCCAAAGAAGTCTTCGTACATGATCGCATCACCATCCACGGCAGCAGCAGCACCCTTCTTTCCTTTCTTCCCGGCTGCTGCAGCCCCTGAGGACCCCTTGCCCTTGCCGGCCAAAGCAGCGGTGCTGTCCAGCAGTTGCTCCACATAGCTTCCTCCTCATCGCTGTCTGCTGCTGCTGCTGCTGCTGCTGTGCCTGCGGGCCGCCGCTGCTGCCGCCGCTGCATGATATCCCCCTCATCTGCTGATGGCTCTGAATCCTCCTCCTCCTTGCCCTCCTCATCTTCGTCATCATCCTGCAGTTCAGTCCATCACCACACCGCACAGCACAGCACAGCACAGCACAGCACAGCAAAGCACAGCACGGCACATCATCGCACAGGTTGATGGTGTCTGTTATGAAAGCAAACAATCCTTGACATATGTCAGCTGACCGCAGGCTAATGCTGTCCTGTAATGCAGTTGCACAAGTAAGGTGCGTCATAAGCAAGCTAGGGTTCCCAAGCCTGCCATCAGAAGCAGTATCAACCTACCTGCTCATCGTCTTCATCCGCGGCTGCCTGCCGCTCAGCCTGCTGCAGGAAGGCCTCCATGTCATCAAGATTCAAAAACCTGCGCAGCAGCAGCCACACAGTTACAGTTACAGTAATTGGCTCAGCAAAAAACTGAGCAACCCACAAGGCAGCCAGAGGCTCATAGGGGACCAGGAAAGCAACCAGGCATAGAAGCACAGATAGACACAGCCGCAGACACAAAGAAACACAGACATATAGTGTTCAGTGCTGCCATTGGTGTGTTGGTGCAACAACTGGCAGGGCATGGTCAGCACAAGCCGCCATGCCAAGCTGCCAATAGCCAATTGGCACACTGCTACTGCTGCAGCCTGGGTGCCTTCCCAACCCCTCCAGCATACCCCACATAGCAGCCACACCCCACAGTTGCATCCCGCATCAGGTCGAGCCTTGGGATTGCTTGCAAGCACTACCACGGTGCCGAGCGTGCCTGCCCGAGCCTCATCACTCCTCACCTGTCCTCAACCCCTGCCGGCTGCTTTGGCTTCTGCTTCTGCCTGCGCTGCTGCTTGCTGCCAGCTGCTGCCTCATGCTCAAGGTCTGCAAGCATCAACGGCACACCACATCACACCAGTTAGTCACATGTGCAGGACTCCACCCAAAGAGCAGCTCCTCTGCTGTGACTCCGGACCCAACATAAGTGCCGTATGGTTTTGCTTGGATTAGCTTGGCAAAACAGAAGGACACAAAAAAGGTTCCAACGCCATGCATCATACACAACCCCAGCGGCTGAACAACTGTGTAACTGTACAGCCCGCCTGTCAACTTTGACTGTGCACCTGGCAAATCCAGAACTGTGCCCCCTATAGCAGGACAGAGCACACAGCACTGCTGCAAACTGGCTCCAGCAGCTTTGGACTATGAGCGTGAAACCATCAACTGTAAACCCCACATTCAATTCACACTCACCCTCATCTCCCTCTTCTTCCTCCATGTCATCATCACCATCACCACCCAGCATCCCAAAACCCTGACGGCCGTAATCATCAGAGCCCCCTAAACCCTCCTCATCCCCTTCGTCCTCGCTGCCACCAGGTGTGCCGACCTCCTGCAGCAGCTCATCCAACTTTGCTGCCACATCAGGCTCCAGCAGCTGCGGCAGCGGGCCCTCACCGCCTGCTGACTGGGCCAGCAGCTGCCGCACCAGCTTGCGGGTGCGCTGCAGGAGGGGGTTCAGCAGCAGCTCCATCTGCAGCCACACCTGCGGCAGGAGAGGGCAGCAGCAGCAGCAGCAGGAGGAGGCAGCAGCAGCAGCAGGGGTGCAAGATGAACGCAAAACATTGAAAGAAGGGGGTGAGTATAGGGAGGGGGTTCAGCAGCAGCTCCATCTGCAGCCACACCTGCGGTGGGAGGCAGCAGCAGCAGCAGCAGCAGCAGCAGCAGCAGCAGCAGCAGCAGGAGGAGGAGGAGCAGGAAGAGGAGGCAGCAGCAGGGGTGCATTATGAGCGCAAAACATTGAGCAAGGGGGTGGGTATAGGGAGGGGATTCAGCAGCAGCTCCATCTGGAGCCACACCTGCAGTAGGAGGCAGCAGGAGGCACCAGGAGTGCGAGACTTGAGCAGAATGTTGAGCGAGAGGGTGTGCATAGAGAGGGGGTTCAGCTTCACCTGCGGTAAAAGGCAGCAGCAGACAGCTGGCAGCAGGCAGCAGGTGTGCAAGATGCAAGCAACACACTGAGCAAGTGGGTGAGTCTGAAAACCCCAAATGCAGCATGCAATCAGCAGCTGGTTGCATCAAGGGTACAGCAGCAATTTCCGTGCTGCCATGCACCTCCCTCACCTGCTCGGCGTCAAAGCCCTCCCCTGTGTGCAGCTGCTGCAGCATTGGCACTGCACTGTCCGGCGGCTCCTGCTGCTGCTGCTGCTGCTGCTGCTGCTGGCCGTCCGCTTGGCTTGCTGCTGCTTTGGCTGCATTTGAGCTGCTGATGGCATACTGCAGCAGTGCCTGCGGCAGCAACAGCCGCAAAGAGGAGAGGGGGGGGGAATCATACATACAGGCAGGCAGTATATGTTTCACTTGCTCAATGGTGTGAGGGGAACATTTCACAAGAAGCGTGGGTTTGAAGGCCTTTGAAGCAATGCTATACAATGTCACAGTACATACAGGGTGCATTTGTGTGGCGAATGTGTGGCGAATGTGTCTGCGTGTAACATTTTCTTCCCCCATTTGGCATCACCATGCAGCGTACTGCTGCTGACAAGGTGCCAAACATGCCGTAGGTGCATTGCATCAGATGAGCAGTACTGAATGAACAACTGCAGGTTGAATACGCGTCCACAAATCGTGCTTCCTGCTGTCTGCAGGAAGCTGCCTGCTGATGGTATTGCACAGCAACTGCCAAACCCTTCCTGTCCCCTGCCATTTAGACCTGACACGACAGGGCGTCTAAACGCCCAGGAGACCGGCCCTCCCGGTGCTGCTGCTGCTGCTGCTGCTGCTGTCGCTGCGGGCATTGCCAGCACACCCACCTTTGTGGCCTGCGTGTGGCATCTGCCATGCCAGGGTTAGGCCGCACCAGCGCCACTGGCGTGTCCTCTGCCTGCTGCAGCAACCCCTGCACCAGCGCCACGCTGGCCGCCAGCTCACTGTCCTGCAGGAAATCATCAAGCTCCTGCTGCTGCTCGTCCTGCTGGTCGTCTGACTGCTGCTCCTGCAGCGGCTGCTGGTATGGGTCGTCCAGCACAGCGGCTTGTGAATCAGTTTGCTGTTGCACTTGCTGCTGGCGGGCCCTGCTGCGGGTGGACCGCACTGCTGTTTGCTGCTGCTGCTCAACGTCTGCTGAGGATGCCTGCTTTTGCCTGCGTGTCCTGCGAGGGGCCTCCAGCCCTTCGGGTGTTTGTTCAGGAGCCTGCACCATCCACAGCACATTTCTGAGCTATCCACACCAGCCAAGTGTGCACACCTGTCGTAGTGTGGACATACCCTGGCACAGTGCAAGCACCCGTACACTAGAAAAACAAGTCTCTCACCTGCTTGCGTTTTGCCATGGTGCACCAGTGCTGCCACTGTCAGAGGCTGCTGCTACTGCTGCTGCTGTTGCTGCTGCAACTGTGCTGGTCCGGCGCTTTGTCGATCTTGCGCTTCACAAACACTATGATCAAAGCGTCTGTCTTCAAGATGTTGTTCACGACCAGCAGGAAGCACGGACGGGGTGTGCTGAGTGTTCAGGGTGCAGTGTTAGATACCCGAGACGCTTTATGTGCAAAAGACAATCAAGAACGAGCAAATAGCCTTGTTGTGGACGTTTGGCTCGTCAGGTTACCTGTTGTCTCTGTTTTGAATGAAACTGTGTGCACACCTGGTGATGGTTTGAGGAAAGAGCTGTCCGTGTCCAGTCTGTACTAAGCCTCTGTCCAGTTTTACGCTTGGCAAGTGTCGTACCTCCGCCCCCCATTGCTCTGCCTTGTGGGCACTTGCACCTCAGGCAGACAGGGTCACTTCCAGAGACACAGCAGCACAATTGTTGCAACAGTACAAGCAACAGTAGCCCTAACAGCATGGCATCAGCTCAGAAGGGGTGCATCACCAGGCTACAGAAGGAGTACAAGGGCCTGTTGAGGGTGAGCATGCAAAATCATTGAATGAAGGCTCTGCAGCATGCTACAGCGTGCTGGGCGCGATTAGAGGATGAGCACTGCTGCAGGCCATGGCGACGTTGCTGCCAGCAACGTCGCCATGGCCTGCAGCAGGCTGGCACTAGTGCTGTGCTGTCAAGCTGCATGTTCGCCTTTGACAAATGCAGCAGCACCAGCCTGTTGCATGGCAAGTCTGGCTCGCGCCCACCCACATCATGCAGCAGCAGCGCATGGCGCTGCGTGCATGCCCTCCATGCTCCTGCCGCATTTCCTGCCAGTGCGCTGGTGCTGGCTGGTTATGATGGCCAGCTTCTGTTGATGTGAGATGTCGGCAGGCGGCTACTGGCTCAACTCATGACTGGTCATGGATGGTGATGGTAGGTGCTGGCCTGCTGCTGTGTGTCCCGCAGGAGCCTGTACCGCACATCCAGGCCCACCCGCTGCCAAACAACCTGCTGGAGTGGCACTTTGTGCTAGAGGGTGCCAAGGGCACAGACTTTGAAGGCGGCGTCTACCACGGCAAGCTGGTCTTCCCGCCCAACTACCCCTTCAAGCCCCCAGGCATCAGTATGTTCACCCCAAACGGCCGTTTTGCAGTCAACACCAAGCTCTGCCTCAGCATATCAGACTTCCACCCAGAGTCCTGGAACCCCATGTGGAGCGTGGGCACCATTCTCACCGGCCTGCTGTCATTCATGTATGATAGCCAGCCCACCACAGGCAGCATCAACACCAGCAAGCAGGAGAAGCAGCTGTTGGCGCGGGAGTCCCTAGCCTACAGCTGCAGGAATGCGACCTTCCGGAAGCTATTCCCGCAGTGGCAGGAGGAGCACAACAGGCGCGAGGCGGCAGCAGCGGCGGCGGCCGCACAGGCAGCAGAGCAGCAGCAGCAGGCGGTGCAGCAGCTACCGCCAGGCGTGCAGCCGCTGCAGCAGCAGTGGCAGGCTGGGGCGGCAGCAGGGGTGGATGGCGGGCAGGCAGGCGCAGGGGGTGCAGCTGGGCGGGACAACAACAAGGGTGGGTTGATAACGGTGGCGCTGGTGGTGATTGTGTTGGCGATCGCGGTTGTGCCGTTCTTCGGGAATGAGGGTGGTGGGTTGAGTCTGTCAGCGCTGAGCAGCCGCTTCTCTTCGTGAACTTACTTGTGGTGCTGTTCGCAGCTGTTTCGCAGCCTCTCTCGTTGTACATTGTAGCTTGTGGGGGAGAACCAAGGGGCACGTCTTGGCAGCGCACAGAAGGGCCCGATAGCTGGTTGGATTATTTGTTGTGCGGCCTGCCCTGTGGTGGGTTCAGCAGCAGCTGTGCCTCTGCAGGTGCGTAGCGTGTTGCTGCAGCGCATGCACAGCGTCACGTGGGCATGCATGGGACAGCATGGTTGATGTTTGATTACTATTAAACACGCTTCCTGTGGATTTGCTGCCTGTCAAAGGCGTTCAAGCATGCTTGTTGCCACACCTGGGCAGAGCAAGCCCCTCGGCCAAGTGCTCGTCAACTCGCACGTAGGCCAGGCAGTCACCCCTCATTCCTGCCGCCTGCTCAACCATCCTCAAGCTGCACTGAGGTGTGCACGCCCATGGCTCCTGTTGGACGAGCTGGCAGCAGCTGCAACCATGACGTCGTGAACCATCCTAGCTGATCTTACTACAACATCCTAGCTGCATCGATGTCGTTCAGCGGACCTGTCATAGGCGCAGCGCGCTTGGTACTTCTCAAACTAAAACAGCATCTTAGAGGCCCAATGGCATAGAAAACGTTTAGGCGTATCTAGCACCTGTGAGAAAGCAGCAGTGGCGACCTGCTTTGCGTGCAAGAAGAAGAGGTTTGAAGGACCTGACCCTGAGGGTGGCACTGGGCAGAAGGGTGGTTGGCAGAGGTGCTGTGTGCTTAAACTGTCATGCACTATCCCAATATGCCTGTTCTTTGCTATGTGTCGTCGTTGTGCCTTTCTGTACGGTTTGCTCTGGTTGGCCCAACTGACCTTCCACTGGCCTGCAGTGTGAAAGTGACACCAGCGAGTATCCTCCTCGCGAAGGCTCGATGCCAACTGGCAGGTGCGTGCGCATGTTGACGTGGCTGCTGGGGCGGCGCGGGCAACTCCACAAGTAACGGTTTGGCGAATGATCTACTACTGTGCTTTGGTTGGGTAGTCCTGGTGCTTGACTGAACCTCAGGCAAATCAGCAGATATGGAGGGTGATGGTGGTGGTCTGGCGTCCCAAACTCCTGGGGCAGGATCTGCTGGGCATGCACTGCACTCATCTGGAGGAAGTGGTCTGCAGCAGCAGCACTCTGCCGGCGCAGTTTACGATGCAGCAATCAAGCAGCAAGATGATGAGCAGCGACACAGGAAGAGAGACCGCTTGCAGGGGGAGTTGGACAAGCTCAAGGCCCACTCTCAAAACACCCTGGAGCGTTTGAAGGTTGCGGTACGTGCCACACGTCCAGCATGATTGGCAGCCTGCAGGATGTGCTCATTAGCCTGTAAACGGTTCAGACTGCATTGAATGAATCAGGCATTGTGTCAGTATCAGCACACCTGGTGCACGCTGCAGCAGCTGCACATCACCAACAGCACACAGTCACTGAGTGGCTTGTGAGAAACAGTCTCACTCAGTGACTATGTGCTGTTGTGATGTGCAGCTGCTGCAGCGTGCCTGACGTGCAACAGCATTAGCAGCGCCTGCAGCCCAAAGTCAACACCACCTGCTGCTGCCTGAGTCGCTGCCAGCACACGGCTTGCCCTGCTTTGACTCCAGCTCAGTCAGTCAGTGTCTGAATTACCACCGCAACAACTTGCACCAGTGCCAGCTGAGCAGCAACTCTGCCTGTTCTGTGCTGCTGCCCTGCGACCCTGCCTGCGCCACAGCGCAAGCGAGTCTTTGCCAGCTTCCTGCTGCTGGGTATGGGCATGGGTGTGTTCAACACGGCCCTGGTGCAGACCATCGACTACCTGAGCCTGCAGTACAAGGTTGGTGTACTGCTAGCAGGCAGCAAGATGACAGGAGCCCCTCTTCTGCGTACACGGGGGGGGGGGGGGAATCAGATTGGCAAGGTGCATGTGCTGCGCACGTTGGCAAGCAGCAGCACTGCACTACTGTGCGAGCAGCGTGTCTGGAGAGGTTTTTAGTGCTGACTGCAGCAGGCTGTTGATCGTCCCGTAGGGGCAGCAGCAGCAGTTTCCACCCAGCTGCTGCAGGAACCGGAAGGCAGGGTCTCCTGCATTGTTTCTGGTGTCACCTCTTGATCGTGTTGACAACAAGACCAGCCCTTAGTCCCCGTGCTCCGGCTGCACATGTGTTGACCGTAAGGATACATGACAGTACACACATGCGGTGTCTTGACTGCAGGAGCTGTACATGTTCCGCCTGACCAGCACCGTGTACACCCTTGGTTTCCTGCTGATGACCATAAAGTATTTCTTCAGTGGGCCGCCAGACAAGTCCAACAGGGCCCGGCAGCGGGCGCGCCTGGTGCATGCCTACTCACTCACGCTGTGCGTGCTGGTGTCTCCTGTGCTGGTGAGGACGGCAGGGGGTGATGCGGGCTGGGGAGGGGCCAGGGGTTGCTGGGCAGGGGTTCTGGTGAGACGGAGAGCGTACAGGTTGTTGATGGTTGGGAAGGTCAGGGGTTGCTGGTGGGTGGAAGCCACCAGGGGTACAAGAAGAAGGAGAAGGGCCTACATGGGTTGCTCACTCAGCTACGCTGCTACGCAACCCAGCATCGGGTCAGGGGTTGTTCGTGGATCGGCACTAGCGCCAAGGCGGCTGGGGGTACACCCTTCATCCAACAAGTGCAGTCAACCGGACCAGGGCTATAGGAATGCACGTTGCACTCCCTGGACTACCGTGGTCTGGTGGCCCAGACCACTCCGTGAGCAGCACAGTACTGTACTAGTGTGTGATGGCTGGCTGGCCGTCTCTCAAGGGCTGTGATCAGGGCCCAGAAATGGCATAGGCGTTCCAGGTGCCTTGGCAGCTGAGGGGACCGTGTGGACCTTGGTGGCAGGGTGAGCCAGCTCAAAGACTGGGGTACGCATGAGACTGGGGCATACACAGAGATAGGCCTTTATGGACCCTTGGCTTGCTGGCAATTGCCGTTGATGGGACTCTGTCTTTCTGTACTGTGCTGTACTGAACTGTACACCGTTGTACCTTGGGTTGTGATACACTGATGCCAGTAGGTCTGCTGCAAATTCCCATTTCCTGTCTGCTGCTTGCAGATTGACTGGCTGGCGCACAGACTGACTCGGGGTCAGGGTATCCCCAGGCAACAAATGAACGCTGTCGCTAGCGTATGGGTGGTCGCCACGTTTTTAGCTGGCGGAGCTGAGGGTGTTATCTCCACAGTGGTTTTTGGAGAGGCAGCAGCAGTCAAAGGCGACAGGGTGAGCCGGCAGTCGGCGGGCCGTATGATATGTCGCTGCAGGATCACTTTCAAGCAGCTGTTAGGGCATTCCTGAACCACAGCTGACAGCTTACAGCCCCTCACATGTGTCCGGCATGCTTCTGCCTGATGGTGATCCCTTTTTCACCAACCTCGTGGGCAGACCACCAGCTTTCACCAGGCGCATGTGGTACATGCAGTGCATTTCCACAGCAGTGCTTGACTAATGCCACCGCCCCGTCCTCCTTGCACTCACTAAGCTGCGTGACGCGTCTTCCATACTGCTGTACATGCAGGCGGCTGCTTACGGCAAGGTGCTGGTGTCTCTGCTGATGCCTGCCCTGCGCTGCATGAGCAAGGCCGCCTTCCCAGCAGACCTCAAAGACCCATCTGCTGCCAACCTTGCCGAGTTGCGGATCAGCGCCACTGTTCACATCGTCATCGCGGCCCTGATCCTCATAGCCTGTGTGGTGGTGACGATGTTCGTCATACCTAGGCAGATTGCCAGGGTGCAGGCCATCAAAACTCTGGACGTCCCTCCAGGTAAGGTGTGCTGTCTTTTGCACTCTCCCAACACAACAGTTGCATGACAGTACAGCACCTGCACCAGTGCGCACCACTACAAAGCTGGGCCTACTCTGCCAGGGTACTGTCACAGTTTGTTTGCAGGTGACGTAATGGTCCTTCCTTTAGGCAGGCCATTGTCTGTACTGTTGAGCTCAGACCTTGTGTCGCACTCTGTCTGCCGCTGCCCGTGTTGTTCTGTCCAGCGCTTACTTTCCAGGCAACGCTGGACACCGCAGTAGCTGCAGAGCAGGACAGCCCAGAGGGAGAGGAGGCCCGGGAGTCCATGGATGCAGTCGGCACCCTGGCAGCTATGGTCCCCGCTTCCGACGGCACCTTCGCGCAGCCCATGTTCCGCATCTCCCGTAAGGGCTTCTCCTTCAAAATCAGCCGCATCAACGACCAGAGCTACGGGGCTGACAACGCTGCTGAGGGTGGTGGGGATGGGGGTGCAGCTTCAAACGCAGCATCAGGTGCAGCATCAGCCAGGCGGCAGTTTGGAGGGACGGACCGTCAGCAAACACTCCAGCGCTTCCTGGACACAGCCAGGGGCTCGATGGCACCCGGGAGGCCTGCCAGGCCTAGCGCTGGTGCTGCTGCAGGCTTCCATGCAGTCAGCTCGATGGTGGGGCGGGTGGAAAGCGCCCCAAATGCGGCCGCAGGCCTGCATGCGCCCTCCTTTCACGGCTACGTTCAGTACAGCAGCAAGCGGTGCAGCGGGTAAGGATGCAGATGTGGATGTGGAGAGCCCTGCTGAGGTGGAGGACGGTGCGACAGCTAACAGCCGGGTGGTGCAGGCTGCGATCACCCGCGGGTGCAGCACACACCGGCTTGGCAGCCTCTCGGCCAGCAACTTGGCCCCGGGGTTGGTTTCCGGCAAGTGGTCTGGCAGGTGGGGCAGCATGCGGCACCGCGCAAGCATGCGTCACTCAGGGGCTGACGTGCATGTGGAAGTGCAGCCAACTGGCAGACAGTCCATGGATGCAGCCGATGCGGCAGCGGCTAGCAGTGATGTGACTGCAGAGGGGGCCTGTAGGGATCAGCAGCTGCAGCAGGTGGTGTTGAGCAGTGTGGTGGCCAAGAAGTGGAAGAGGGCTGCACTGGGGAAGGCGCTTCCTGAGGCAGGGGGACTGTCTGCCATCATGGAAAGGGCGGAGAGTGGGGTGTCGGATGCGTCGGGGCTGTCACCCCTGCAGGCGCAGCAGGTGTCTGCTAAGCTGGCGGCACTGGATGAAGGTGAGTTGGGTCCCACTGCTACACACCTCTTCAGCTGCTACGGTTTATAACATCATGATAGTTGGGGTTGTTGAATCGCTGCAGTAGCTGTAGAGATGCAGGTTTGCGGTTCACTAGCCTTTAAGAGAGGAGGGCAAGCCAGGCTTGGGTCAAGACCTGTATGTGTTGATCCTTTGCAGTGGCGCCAAATAGCTGCTTCGGACCAGTTCATTCATGCAGTGGCGCTAAATAGCGGCTTCGCCGCAGTTCATTCAGTTCATCGAAAAGTGAAAGTGTTCTGACAACATGGTCGCTGTGTTGTGCTGTGTTGTGCTGTGCTGTGCTGTGGGGTGGTGGGCTGTCCTGTGTTGTGCTGTCACTCAGGTGGCGTTGATGTGAAGCTGCGCATGAAGGTCAAGTGCTGCTGGGAGGCAGCCCTGGCCGTCTGGCCCTTCCTGACGCTGTCCTTCCTCATGCCTGTCATCAACGGACAACTTGTCCCGCTTGCCTTCCAGAGGGACTACTCACAGGTGTTTGGGGGGGGGGGAGGGGGCTGCTGTGTGGCACACAGCGTTATGTGAGCCGCTCACCCACCACCACACTGACTGTGCCTGAGCTCAGGCAGTAACTGCATCTTTGCATATGACAGCCAAGCCACAGCAACTGCAAAGCCACAGCAACTGCAAAGCCACAGCAACAAGTTCAATCAAAGCAAGCCACAGGAGTGGCGAAACGCATACAGCGCAGACGCAGCTGCAACCATACCAGTGTGTAGACACAGGGAGTGCATCCAGCGTGTGCTGTAGGGAGAGTGTGACATGATTGACCTGTCGCCCAGTATACCAGGCTTACTTGTGCGTTTGTGCTTGCGTGTCGAGCTGTGCAGCTGGCATATGGCCGCCCTTGGGACGGTTTGTACTTCACCCAGATTATGGTAAGTCTTACTTGATGCTGGATGGGGTTGTTGCTTGCTTACCATACAGCAGTAGTGGTTCATGGTCTGTGTAGAAACCTGAAAGGACATCTGCTTTGCAGGCGCACTGTGTATGAGAGCTGGCGCTAGCAACAGTAGCGACGGTTGTGTATATGCTTGACAGACCCGGGGTGTGCACACTGCCCTCAGCGCTGAGGGCCGCAGTACTGCATAAGCATATTTATTTGCATCATTCACCTCTGGTGTGGCTGTTCGCTGCTGTGGCTGTTTGCTGCTGCTGCTGTTGCTGCACTGCAGGCCTTTGCATCAGTCAGCGGCAGCTTCCTGGGCTCCCTGTTTGTGACCACCTTCAAGCGCAAGCTGCAGATGCTGCTGATGGCAGCAGGCATGCTGCTTTTTGGCGCAGCCTTCCTGCTGTCCAACTACTTTGAGGGTGGCCCAGCGGCCAAAGTGTTCCTCATGTTCTTCATGACGGCCTACAGTGGGTGAGTGTGTGTGGACACTTGATAGCCATGGCTGGTGACTGCACAGATTCCTGACCCTCGCACTGTGAGCCTGTGACAGGTCGAGCAAGGGTGTTGTGCTGTTGCATGGCTTCAACAGCATACACTGGGTGAAGGTGCTGATGCCTGGTCGCCCACAGTTGATGGCTGCACATTTTCTTACAAAAGCAGGCTCTTTGGGCCATGGGAGCCATGGGAGTCCTGCCGTTGCGGTCAACTGTAGCACCGCATTATTGGTGTCTTGCCTGTGCAAGCGTTGACGTGGCACTTCACCTGCCAACATTTTTTTTGCAAGACCGCCGTGCTTGGCCCGCTACCAACCATTGAGCCTTGTCCTGCGACAAGACATGGGGTTTGAGGTTGTAGAAAATGGGCTTCAAACCTCAACACAACCAGACTTGTAAGTGTGCTGACGTGCTGGCGTGCTGCAGGTACCTCAACTCAGTGGCCAAGATGACCTGCAGGACCCGCAGCAAAGCCAAGGAGCGCTGGGTGCAGCTGGTGCTCTCACTGGCATCTGCTACAAGCTTCTTCGTCGGAAACTGCCTGGGTTGGGTGTGGATCCGTATCAAGGTGTAGCAGGTTGCACCAAAAGTGTTCATTGGGTTGGGTGTGTGGGTTGCGCAGCAGGTGTCATGGGTGATTAAGCAGCACCTGGCTGACAATATTGAGATCAACTGAGATCATTCATACTCTAGAGTGCGTGGGCGTGCAGTCAGCAAACCAGCTGGCAGGAACATCGCACTACAGGAGGTGGCCTTTGCAGCGCATGTATGTGTTAGTCATTTGCCGGTGCTGGTTCTGCTTGTGGCGGACATCACCCACCAGGAACAGGTCAGATTGCACCCGTTGCCAATGCTTGGCAGCAGAAAGCATTTCTTGAAGGTCTGAGTGGGTGAATTGTGGCGTGGAGCCGTAACAACAGGTACAGCAGCAGGTGGTGAGCAGTTCAGAGCTGCGTGTATGATTTTGCAGTCTGCTCTGCAGTGCTGCTGTCAGTACCGTCTATTGCTTTGTGTGTGTGCCTGTTTGACAGCAGAAGATGCTTGGATGTGTGGCTGTCAGTTAGCCCGAGCACAGTCAGCACACTCATGGCACCCTCAGCATGTGCTGCACATGTTTGCGCCAGCAACGCGAGCTGACACATAGCTACTGCCCACCAACCTTCACACGTCACCCATGTGCCACATGGCACGAGGAACATGTATCATACATGCCAGTGGCATGGCAGGCACATAGTCATCCTGGACAAGGTTTGGAGTAGGTGTTCAGTCCATGTCCCTTTGGAGGAAGGTAGTTGTCTGAATTTGTCTATAAGTCTAGGAGATACGTGCATTGACGGTTTGCCGTTGCTCTGCCATCTTTGTTTTGAGAGCCAGGTTGCCTGCAGGTGCTTTTGCAGTTGCGCAGGCAGCATTTTTCATTTGGATGATAGGGTGTCCTGATTTTGAGGTTGCAGTAGTACTGCTCGACTACAGCTGTACTGCTCTACTACAAAGTACTTGGAGAGTCAGACTGGAAGTTGCAACTGGTTGGGTTCTTGTGCTGAGCTGCTTCTTCTTCTCTAGGGTGTGTGGTAGGAAGTGCAGGATTTCTTATAGTGTGGTAGGAAGTACAGTATTAGGGTGTTGATTGACGAGAGAGTGGATCTGGTGCGCTTGTCCCTGTGCTTGAAGCAGTGGCTGTCACAAAGCAATGCACATGCGGCGCTGCTCAGCTGTGCTGAGTGGAGATCGTGCTGCTGCATGCTTGCATGATGCATTCGGTTTGGCGATGTCCGACGCACATGAGCTGGCTGGCTCTGTCAGGCCTTGCAGTTTGCAGACCCCTGACCACTTGTAGTTCGTGGACGCACAGGCGCGCTCGCACACCCAATGAAACATATGCATCAATAACCACTTCCTTTCGTTGAGAGACACGGCAGCTTGAGCCTCTGCGATCTTATTACAACACCCAATGAGACGCTAACAAGACAGCTTCCTTTGTTACATGTAGCACCAACAATCAAACAGTTGTGAGCACCCTGCAACTCGGCAAGGTCACTAGTGCTGTCATAGCATAGCTCGGCACCTCAAGCCACAAATCATGCTGCATACGTGCTGAGAGCAGACATGCTAGCATAGCACAGCAATGCTTGTGTTGGGTTCTGTCAATGCAAACAGCTGCAGCAGCAGCGCAGCAGCAGCAGCATGACAACTTGCTGGGTGAATCTCACAAATGCAAAAGCGCAATCATCCTGGGTGCTCTACAAGCCCCCCAAGTCCTGGGGGGGAGTTGCTATGGGAAGGCCTTCAAGTTCGGCAGGCTTTCAGAGCCTGGGCCAGTTGCAGCCACAACATGAGACAACCAACCTTATCCTGCTGTCGGCAAATAAACCCACGATACCTGGACAGCAAATGGCCATTGCCGTGCATCTCGAAGATCAGACCGGCAGGTTCATTGGCACTGTTAGGCCACCTACGCTGCGCACAACAATCTGTCACAAGCGACCACCCCAGATGGTGCGCAGCAGGTGCCAGGCTGTGCTAAACAAAGCTGCGTCAACAGCAACAGCTTGCCAGCAAACGACCCCATGGAGCAAAGCCAACAGCTCCTCATTTCTCGGGGCAGCATGCCACACGGTTGCCCCTGGCACAGGTGATGCTGCCACACTTGTCTCCATAGCAGCAGACCTTCACTCCGCCGTGCTTATCACAGTAGTCGTGAGGGTGGGTCTCAAGCACGTTGCCCTCCTTGTCCTTCTCTCCTGTCTTCAGCAAGAAGTTACCCCAAGAGATGCACTGCTTGCTCTCCCACTGCCTGCCGTTGGACTGGGCCAACTTGCGGGCTGGGTGCTGCTGCTCTGATGCCTCTGCCTGGCTTGCAACCACCAGCACCAGCAGAAGGCATGCAGCAATCACCTGAGCAGCAAGGACAACAGGCAGAGGGCACCAGCAAACGAGTCGTAAATTTTGAATTGTGCAAAGTGTTTTGATTGTCTGCAAGCGGACTGTGCTGCGGCTCCAGGCAGGCTTGGGGCCATCTGGTGTCAGCGTTCAAGGCCAGACCCGCTGATGCAGCAGTGCAGCTGATGTGCCCATCAGCATGTATCGGTGGTTCATGACCAGAAAAGCTGCATCTATGTTAATTCGTCGTGGTACTGCCTCGCTGACGGCCTGCAATGAAGTGCACAGCAGCTGCATGCAGGCTCCAGCACTTACCTTGTGTATATTGGTCATCTTGCGCGCTACTGGACCGTGCCAACGACGTAAGAAAATTGAATAGTTTGGGACGATATTGATGGGCTACCGCGGCTTGACTTATAAAGGAGCGAGCGTTGCAGTCAACATTCCAACCGACCTTCCCCTGCCTCTTGGATGAATGTTGACATGCAATGCACCTCACCAATTATCGTCAGCAAGCTAGTCATCGGAAGCGCAGTGTCCAAAAGTGTCCTTGGTCATTTCATCTCGCCAGTCAAAACCGACCTTTCCCCTCATTTCTCACTCAGGCCCTGAGGGGTCTGTCTGCAAAGATACTCCTGTGCAGCCCTCTGGGATGTTTTCATCAACTTGCTTGGTAGAACTATATGCAAGAGATGAGTGTGCAAGAGAGTATCTTGTCATTTGGCGTGTCTAGATGGCATGTGGGGCCACTTCGTCTGCCCCAGCTATCTGGACCACCTGACAGTCACTGGCTGCTACTATGGTGCAGCCATCGGCTCGTCCTGAACATGAACAGGAGCAGTATTGCAACCATCGGGGAGCGTGCATGCACGTATGCAGGAAAACAGCAGGCTGGTGCCTGGTTGTCAGGTTCAAGTGTCTCGTCACTGTCACTGGGTGTGCGACCTTGCAGGCCCGGGTGGGCAGACACTGTGTTGAGGCGCCCTCATTTGTACATGCTTGTCCGAGCACATATCCGATGATGTCCATAAAGCTATGTGCCGCGGCAATATCATAAGCACATCCAGTGGGAGTGCTGCACTGTGCTGGTATGCCGCGAGTCCCAGCTTGCTACTGCTGCTTTTGGATCGCGTCGGATCGCTGACCAACTCGTCGCGCGTGTTCTTTCAAGAGTTACTGCAATCTTTCCCATGCTCACGCAAGAGAGCTCAAGTCAAAGTCAAAACAAGTCCAGGTACTTCCGGCACAGCCAGATCCATGACCTCACGACACGGTCTCATTGGGTTGTGCAAGCCACGCAAGAAGTGGCAGCAGCATAGCGCGACGATCCGTCCGCAGGATGTGCATCTGAAGCGGACTTTGGGTTTTGGACCAGCTAACGTTCTTCCGATGTCAGGACCATCTGCAGGTCGTATATCCCGTTGCAATCGGTATCGATCTTCAACTATTACCTTCAGCACGACTTCCACAGGCTCCACGATGGCGGGCAACTGGCAACAGGGGGTGCTACTGCTGCAGCTGCTTCTGGTCGTGTCAATAAACTCAGCAGCTGCACAGCACGATGCAGAAGGCAGCTCAAAGCCCCAGGGTCACGATGAGTCTCTGAGCGCATGCTTGAAGCGGGCTGGAGTACACACAGTCACTGGAGGTGAGGAGGGGACCAGGAAGGGAGGGCGGGTGTCAGAGCGCATCCGCAGATCTTGGCACGCACAGTTGTGACTGGTCACTGAGTGCACCGCAACTACAGCAACAACTTTGCAGCTGAAGGTGGCCCAGAACCAGCACAACATCATGCTCACTGCGCCATATGATGGCGGCGTAGTGTCTCAGCCTTGCCCATATCAGTCTCAGGAGTGCAGGTGCTAAGGCCTGTGCTGGCTGGCTATATGTCACCAGGCTGTCCACGTAGTGCTTGATACAGGCCGCACGGCACGACGGGGTTGTGTATGTAAGTGCATTCATGCAACTCTGACCCTCATTTGCTGTCGTTTGCTTGCCTGCAGCGGACCCTGAGTATGAGAGGGCCAGGAGGGTGAGGCGCAGCTGCAACATCCTGCTAGCAGCGCTGCTGTTGCTGCTGCTGCTGCTGAAGCAGCCTTGCAGCCTTGCAGCCCGAGGATCATGTCTTTTCACGGCGTAGGCTGTTACTTGCACGCTGTGTCACTTTCCCCCACAGCAAGAGTTCCAAGGTTGCAGGCAGCGACTGGCCTGGCATTTTTGGAGGATTGCCGCCACGCACACTAGCTGGCCCCTGTACAAGGACCAGCAGAAGCTATTGCAGCCCCTGCATTACTGGGCAACCATTTGCCTCAGGTTGATCCACTTCAGAAGTTGATAGCTGATGTATCAGCTGTGACGTCCACCTGTTGTGCTGCAGACGTTGTCTAAGTTCAGCAACAACTTCCCAGTGGCAGTTGTCTACCCTGCCAGTACTGAGCAGGTGCAGGCAGCCGTCAAGTGCGGCAAGGCTGCAAGGGTCAAGGTGTTGCCACGTGGTGGCAACCACGGCAATGAGGGTGGGTGACGTGCTCATAGAAGCTGCTGACTAACAAGCAGCAGGCTGGGTTTTGCTTGGGTTGCACGTCTTGCATGTGCATGCGTGTAGACACAGGAAGTGCATCAGCCAATGAATCATGCATGTGAAATTGCCACATTTTGAAGTTTTGTACAAGTGCAAGTGTATTGTGCAGTAACAGTATTGACCTCAGCTGACTGCAGTGAGATCGAAACAGTCGCATTGCAATCACATGCATGTGTGGCTGTGTTGATGTGTGTGCTTTTTTGACTGCAGGTGAGTCTGTTGAGACTGGCGCTATCACTCTGGACTTGCAGAAGATGAGTCATGTCAAGGTGGCAGCGGACCACAACAGTGCCTGGGTGCAGGGAGGAGCAAACATGGGCGCGTAAGTAAAAACGCTACGGTGGCTGCCTGCAGTTGGCCATATTCGAACTGCCGTCATGCACTGCACAGTGACTCCTGAACTGTCTGTCCAGGGTAAAACACACATGGTGAATGCGCAAAGGCAATAGCACATGTATCCCCTTGAAACCACAGCTCTTGTGGGTTGTGTGGCACTTCCATGCCCCATCACTGTTGACATGTATTGCCCACGCTGGCTATGTGTTATGCCTGCTGCAGGTTGCTGGCTGAGGTCATCTCAGTCACCAACAACACACGAGGCTTCCCAGGCGGCGTCCGTCCGACAGTGGGTGTGGCTGGATTCATCCTGGGTGGGGGCTTCGGCGGCTACACACGCTACGCTGGCCTGGGCGCCGACAACCTCATTGCGATCAAGGGCGTTGACGCAAATGGCAGTGTGGTGACTGCTGATAAGGACAATAACTCTGAGCTTCTGTGGGCCAGTAGGGGTGCTGGTGGGGGCAAGTTTGTAATTGTGACAGACTTCCATGTCCGACTGATGGATGTCACTCCGGGTGAGCATGCATACTATGCTAGAGGCAGTGAGCAGTGAGTATGGTTGGCGAACCATCATGTAGCTCTCTCCTACACAAACACAGCTGTCGGTGCTGCTAGTGAGATCACAGTTTGTCCAGTGTTGGTGCTCAAGCAGTAGGGTCAACCAGCTGACAAGCACGAGTTGCTCCTGGGTGCGCAGATGCTGCTTGCAGCAGACCCTTGGACAGACCTGCTGTGTTCTGTGTGGTGCTGCTGTGCTGCTCACGCTTTGCTTGCTTGTGTGTTGTTCTCCATGCAGGTGTGACTAACTTCAACTACACCATTCCGTATGATGAGGTAAGCCTGCTTCAATTTTTCTGATGTTGTTGCTGTGGGGCTGACTCTTTGGAGTGTTCCTAGTCCCCCCCCCCCCGCAACCCAGCAGGCCATGAACACAGGCAATCACTCTCTGACATCCTGTTCACACTTCTTTGGCAAGGGCACCTTGCAGGAGGTGCAATCCTCAGCAGTGGTGCTGAGAACAAGGCGCCAGGCACCCATGTGCAGTATTGAGTCCACCTCGTATGCATGTGTGGGTGGTGCTCTACACATGCGCAGGCTACTGATGCAATGATGTTCTACCAGGAGTGGGCACCCAACCTGCCTGACATCATCACTCACAGGGCAGGCATCAAGCGTGACCCCGAATCAAAGAAAATAACCTTCTATATTGGCGGCCGGGTGAGCGATGCACGTCTGCCACATTCCATGGATTCCTGACCAGGGCCTGTGCACTGCATTTAGTGCCTGTTGGTTGCCCTGCACTGCAGCTTGCTGCTGTTGTATCACATTCCGCTGGTGTCTGTTGAGCCACTGGATTAGATCTGGTGTTGTGGCACGACAGAAAGCAGAAGACACTGGTCATGCCTACAATGGTTGCATGCTTGGGAGCACTGGATACATCAATGGCCCTGAAACTGCCGCTAGCACATGCTGCAACTGGGACAGTGCGCAGCACACAATACAACTGACCTGCAGTAGGCTAGTCATCCTGTTGACAGTCTCATGAATGCCAAGGCTGATGCTGCTGGATCCTGGGCGTGAAAGCTTGTGTGCCTGCTGCTGTGGTACCATCGTTGTTGTCCCCTGCTCACTCTCGGGTCATTTGTACTGCCGCCGTGCTGACTGCCTGCGTCACTTGTCACGTTGTGTTATTGCAGTACATGGGCACTATTGAGGACGCTAAGAAGGCCTTGATTGCTTCTGGTCTGCACGACAGCAAGATCCTGCATGTAGACAAGTTCACATTCAAGAACACAGACTACTACACAGCTGTTGAGGATGGTGTTGGTATGTGCCTAGCAGCCAAAACCATGCATTGCAAATGCAGCAACAGCACCCCAGGATGTCACAGAGTCTGCGCCAGTAATCAGTGCCGCAGCACTTGCCAATCTGCTTGACCAATTGCCACCTTGAGTTCTTGCACCAGTCCAAGGCACCACACAGCCTACAGTCAGTACTGAGGAAGGGCTACCATGGGCAGGGGTCACAGGCTGTTCGACACACTGAGTCAGTGTGATTGAACACCTGCCGTGTTCATTGCAGGGTTTCCCTTGCCCCCAGGCCCTGACCCCATGACCATCCTGGCTGATCGCAAGTACTGGGAGTTTGAGTATGCATGTGAGTGGTACCGCTGCACCCCTGGCTGAGCTGTTGCACAGCTTTTATGTTCGTGTAGGACTAGCTTCTGGGCAAACCTTCCTTGTGCAGGAACGATATGTACATGTGTCAGCACGCCAGCTTTCCGTGGAAAGGTTGATTGCACCATTACTTGGTCGCAGCATCATCTGGGCCCGGTTGATATCGCTGACTCAGTCATCGTATGTGTGTGTATGTGCATGTGTGGGCTGCGCTGACACTTTCTGTTGTGTGTGTGTATGTGCATGTGTGCGCTGCGCTGCGCTGGGGCAGGGGCTTACAAGTACAGGTGTGTTGGACGCTGCAGGCCTTTGGGCTGTGCCTCTTTCTGGGTCATGTTGACACATAACTGCATTGATGTTGGTGTGCAGAGCCTAACACACAGCATAGGTGTGCCGTCCCCTGTACAAGCATCACAAGGTTTTTGGGTGCTGCTCAGGCATATGCATGGTCACCATGTGCAAACGCACGATCGCAGTTCCCTGTGTGTGCTGCTTGCAGGTCTTTAATTGTCAACACAACCTTCCCAAGGCAGTTCTTTGAGGTTGCACTGGAGTTTGGGCAGTTTCCAGGTATGGAAGTACCACAGTTGGCTGGATGGACTCTCACAACCAACGCGGAACTTGTTGGTTCACAATCAGTCAGTGACTGCTGCTGTCTCTACCCTACACCTGCTTATAATTGCGCACCCACCAGCAGCGAATTGTTCAGCATCGCAGCCGTGGTACCGCTCACAAGCCTGATGTGCATAGTGTGCATGGCCAACATTGCTTGCGGTTAGTAAGCATTACTACTACTACTACTGCTAAGCTGGGTCAGGGCCACGCCTGACCGCCCTTTCTGGAGCCAAACTAGGCTCATAGGGCATTACACACTGAGTGCTGCCAGCAGCAGTAAGTACTGCACTATGCTTCCAAGTTGTATCTGGGCAGCGGATCAGCTAAACAGCATCAGCAGTACAGCTTTGGCGCCACTCACGTGTGATGCGAGTATTGCTTGTTGTGTGCCGTTGCATATCCAGGTGCGGAAGTTGAGTTCCAGGCCCTTACTGGCTACTTGTCCAAGGTCCCTAGGGATGCCACAGCAGTGGGACACCTGCGTGACGGCCACTTTGTCGTCATTCTGAGGGGCACCAAGGAGCCTCAACATGCCAAGGTCACAAGCCAATCAGGGGAGAAGCTGCCCAGTTCCTTCTTGGCCTGCCCTGCCACCAGGGATGAGGTCATGGTAGGGAACATGAATGCCTCCCGGTACATCCAGAAGCTTGCCGCCTTTGCGCCAGAAGTGAAGTCTTACATCAACTTCAGAGACACTGGTAGGGGGGGAGCGGCTAAGGGGTCTCGGAGCATACTGCTTCACTCTGACTTCTGCGCGCCAGGCCAGACTGCACAGGAAATATCTCACACAATCACATACAAGCAGTCGCAAAGTGGCACGCTACAGTCGGCTGCAGTCGCTGTTGTATATGTTTGCAGCAGCAGCACCTGATACAGAAGTGTGTGCATGCGCAACAGCAGCATCAGCATGCTCTGGAAGCCCTTGAGGATGATGCAAGACAAGCAGCTGCACCACTGCCTGAGTGTTGTTTGCTGCTGATGATGCATGTCATGTTGCGCGTGCTGTGCTGCAGATCTCCCAATCTGGGCTCCAGGTGAGGCCACAGTGAAGTTTTTAGCTGTGCTGTGTGCATCATGCCGAGATGGCACAACAAACATACAGCGTGACACATATGACGGCCTTTGCATGACCTCTGAACTGTGCGCGCAGTCAACACGGTTTCAAGCGTGCCTGTGCACACGTGCCGTTCTGTTTGGCCGTCACGCGCCAGTTATGACTCTGCTGCTGCTGCTGACCGTCTGCCATGGCAGTGAGTAAGTGTGTAGAGCGGGCACCTCAGCGCAACGGTGACCATTTGAGCTCAAAAATTCCCGGTTGAGCAACCTGCCTCACCTGTCCTTCTGCTGCTGCCATTTTTCCCTGTGCTACAGACTACCTGGCAGCTTACTACGGAGACCAGCTGCCTGCCCTGGAGTGTGTCAAGCTCAAGTATGACCCCTCCAACCTCTTCTCCATGCCCATGGATATCAGGCCACCCACAGGCTCGGCCGACCACTGCCCTGGCCTACTCAGGAAAGTTGGCACTGCCGCGGCCAACTACTCCCGGTACTTGCTTGCCTCGGGTCCTGCTCGCTCTGCTGCTCCCACCTATGACGCTGCACCCAAGGCAGCTGCGGCACCAGCAGACGACAGCAACAAAAAGGAGGCAGGAAGCAAGGACACAGCTGGGCGCAGGCTGGCAGGTCACTTGGCGCAGATGCATTCTGCAGCGTAACTGCGGGCAAAGGTTTCTAGAGTTTCTCTTGCTGTTGTAGCATGGCTGTTGAAGAGTACTGTTGTGTTGGGTATGTTACAGTGGGCTCCACGTTGTTGTGTGGCTGCAGGAGGTATGCAGGTTTTTGAGAGCTGCGTCGACTTATGTGTTGGGTTTCTGCATGTTTGCATAGTGTGTGTGCACCACAACAGGGGTGCGTGCATGTAAATGTACGCATGACCATGTCATTTGCCATGTTGCTGTGACTGGTGATGGAGGGGTCAGTGTACATGGAGCATACATATGATCTGCATACATATGATCTACTGCCACTTATCACACGACAGTTTGCTTTGAAAGAGTTCAAGCAAGTTGGTTTACGAACATCTTGGGCATCAGGGCCTGGGTTGGGTGGCAAATCCATTGGCACGCCGTCCGTCAGCGACCGAGGGCACCTTGCTCAGAGGGTGTGTGGTACTGCATAGGTTGTTTCTGGACGGCAATACGGGTGCTGTTGCACCAAAAGTGGCTTGATCCTGTGGTCCAGTAAGCTTGCCTGGATATGCAGTGCTGGTTGCCTCAGAGGCCGACTTGACTCTTGGATGATCCAAGAGCTGCACTGCAGCATGTCAGCAGCATGGTGCTGTTGCTGCTGGGATTTTGGGGTTCACCAGGGGACATAACCATGATGAGCCTTGGAATTTCCAGTACACGACGTGTCTGCTTTTGTGATACCAGTTCTGAGCAGCACGTGACCAGGCCGATTGACCAGCAAAGTTGTGTCAGCACGGCCCAGGTAACATGTGCATGCAGTCATGGCGGTGGGGGCCTGCTGCAGTCGTGTCACTCCTTTGAGGCAGGGGCCTTTCAGCATGTGCTGTTCTGCATCTGGCCGTGCCTGACACACAATGAGTGAGAAATCATTCCCTTGACAGAATAGGGCATTCGATGTTTGACCAAACAGTGCTGATCATCCACAACTTGCCCTACATTCATGTTGCAGTGCGCACTGGGCGTGCCCAGAACTGCTCCATCACCCCAAAACCAGAACCTCCACCAAAACTATTGTGTTCTCTACATCCAATCTACCCAATGCTGGCTGTCACAAGCGTGAGGTGAAAATCATGGTGAGGGTGTGGCATGTCCAACCTTCTCACTTGGTGCGCACAGCGCTTGTGAGCACAGCATTGCCTTGGCAGACAGTGGCGATCAGGCCCGTAGACCCTTACGGTTGGCTGTTTGGGCATTGGCCACTTGGTTCAGCACCGCAAAAAATATTGTCTCTTGCCCCAAACCGGCCTGAGCGCAGCTCCACCAGATACCTGAAACAGTGTACAGGACATGTGAAGTACACATTGTGTACAGGTACTGTGCTGTCCAAGTTGACTATGGAAGCCGTCTCTGAACGCAACACATAGACATTTGTTGTATTGAAGCAACTTCTAGCTTTCTTTTGTCTCGATTTGGGCATCTTCTGACGATCCAGGTCAACGCATGTCAGTTGCGGGTCGGTCGAAGGGCTACAGGCAAATGTTCTGTTTACAGGCACCCCAATGCATCAATGATCACAAATACACTTACAACTGAAACTACAGGTGATGTCGCAACGGCTATAGCAGCTGCAACGTCATGGGGTTGTTTTACTGGTCCCCTGTGGCCACGGTCTCTCTGCTGTTGGCGCTTTGTGTACAGAGTACCTGTCAGGCAGCGGTGGCGGCTGGCGCAGTCACGCACAACTGCTCGCTGACCCTCACAGCAAGCAAGGTGAGTTTCAGCAGCAGATCATACAGAGGTTTCTGCAGGGGACCTCAGGTGTTTTGCTCCACGTTCTCATAGTCCTCGTGGAACATGAAAGCATTTTGATCCAACCCTCAGCTTTGCATCTGGCGCCCTGTAACCCTATCGCTGCTGATGCACCCCACAGGGCTTCAACCTGAAGTGCCAGCGGCAGCGTGCTGCACCAGCCAGCTGCGATCTGGTGGTGTATTACCACACTGGCAATGGCACGGTTGCGAGTAACCCGCTGCCAATAGAGCCAGGTTTTGGTGTTCTTGCCAAGCAGCTGCCCGCGCGACCAGCTTGGCCCTTGGTGCCAAACGATCCCATGGAACAGAAGCTGAACCGCTCAGAGGTCCTTTGGCAGGTGACCAACTACCCCATGCTCTACTTCCATGGAGGATCCAGCTGCAACTTGGTCTTGACTCCCAAGATCTCAGGAGTTGAGCTGCCGGACGATGACCTGAACAGAACTTCGGTGCGTGGTCACGCTGATGAGCTTGCCGGTCACTGCCACATCGGTGGGCCATAGGTGCTGTCGTCCTGAAGTTGCAGCAGCAGGAAAGGGTGCTCCTGAGGCAGAAGGTGCACGGGGTTGCAGCAGCAGGAAACGATCAAAGTCCCACAGCACAGTCAGACCTCCAACCAAATCGGTGCGGCAGCAGTGCAAGCAGCACCTGTGCATTCAACTGCAGTAGGTCCTTGACGCGGTCCATGGCCCTGGGCCAGGCATCATGGTGTGTGAAAGTGCTGCATGTGCAGATCTGGGTTTTTGGGCACAGGGCAGGGGGGCTAGGGTCTGTAGGCGTCGCACTTGTGGCCTGGGGTTTGGCAGCATGTTACATATTGTTCACTGACGTAGGTTGCTGGGATGCTGTGCTGCCGTGTTGCGCATGTCTGACATACTGCCGCAGGTGCTGGCCTTTGGTGGGGGACTGACTGCCACTTTGGATGGCGGAGACATCAGCGATACGCGGGCAGGATCCACTGTGGTTGTGCTGGCTGACAGCAAGCTTACCGTGCAAGGCACCAAATTTGCCAGAAACAAGGTCCGGACAGGTACCATGTATGGTTCGTGGTCGTCGCGGCTTGTGGTTCAGCAGGCAACTGTTGTGAGCAACACAGCAGAGAATGAAGGCGGCGGGATGTACCTTGTTGCCAGCAGATGCACAGTGTCAGACAGCAACTTCACCAACAATGTGGCAGAGAAGGGTGGTGGCGCGGTTTACGTGAAGTTCAGCAGCCTTCGCGTCGAATCAACAAACCTTTCCGACAACACAGCTCCCATCGGCGGTGCTATGGCAGTGTACGAAGCCTCGCGGGTGACCTTCGACAACAGCAGGTTGCTGAGCAACACGGCGCGCCCTGTCAAGGCCGCAGCTTTGGGGGACCCATTGTCAACTGGCAGCTACTATACACTGGGTGTGGGAGGCGCCCTGTATTTAGAGGGCTCCGACGTCAGCATTACGCGCAGCAAGGTGGAGGGCAACAGGGCTGTGATGGATGGAGGTGAGTGTGGTCACAACAAGGGAGCATGTGGCATGGGCGGTGGACAGCAGGTTTTGCCTGAGGTCATGTGGTTGGTGACTATGGCTGAGAAGTGGTTGTAATTGTCATGGCTGGCAGCGTTGATGACGGCTACTTTGCTGCTGCTACAGATGTTTGTCGGATGTTGGTGCATGTGCGCGTGACTGCCTGAGCTGGTGCTGCTACTGCCCTGCAGGTGCTGTGCGCTTGCAGTTGAGTCAGCTGAACATCACCAGCAGCAGCGTTGATAACAACAGGGCACACCGCCATGGTGGGGCAATCTACGCTGGCACAAACTTTGCGAACAGATTTGTCCACAGCAACCTGACGTTGGTAAACACCACAATGAACAACAATGTTGCTGAGGCAAACGGAGGTGAGCAGCGGTGCTAGAATGTTGGTGGGGACCGTGTGCAGTGCAGCACCTCGTACATGCTTTGTGTGTGCAGGAATATGGTTGGTGAATTTGGTGAACTTGGCGTGCCTGGGGCGGTTTGAATGCAGTTGGGTCTGCTGCCTTGACCGCCTGCTGTGCAAGAGGGTTCACAGCATGTCACGACGCTGCCGGGGTATTGTATCTCACCTTGTCTTGTCTTATTTCGCAGAAATGGGCCATTGATTGTCTGCCAGACTTTGCCGCAACCCTGGCGTGGCTTCTTGTTCACGCTGCATTTGGTGCTACGTATGTTCTGCAGGTGCAATCATGCTGGAGCGCCGGGCACACACCAGCATCACCAACAGCACCTTCGACAACTCCCATGCTTGGAGCGAGGGAGGGGCCCTGTGCACTGTCATGGCTGGTGGCAAGGAAGACGACCTGAACAAAACCGACGACCTGAAAACGAAGCTCCAGGTGCACAACGTCTTCTTCAACGGCACAAGTGCTGACGACAAGCTCTACGTTGGCCCTTACTTCCGTTTGACCATCACGGGGACGAATGGCACCGGATGGAATACAGACTACAACAGGACAAGCACGGGAATCGTCCACAGGCGGCGTCTGTGTGATCAAGGGGAGTACGTGGCGGCAAGCAACTACTGTGAGGAGTGTCCGTCATACCAGTTCTCCACCGTTACTGGCGACCCCGGCCATGAGCGACGAAACTGCACGCCCGCGAGCGACGCCGCATATGCCCCCGGCGCCGCAGTTCTGGTACCTGAATCAGGAGGTAAGGTAGTTATTTGCGGGGGATTGCATGCTTGGCAAGTTCCTTCTGTGAGTTTCCACACAGCTTACCATGCCGCTTTCTGTCACAAGCACGTCCTGCTTGCCTCAGCACTGCCGCTGCATCCCTTTTGGCGTGTGCCCTGACAAACATGCCTCACACATCCTGCGGTCCTCTGCTGTACCTTGCTTTGCAGCTTGGCATGGCGTTGGCGCGTCACTGATAAACTGCACAGATTGCCCAGTGCTGAACGCCACCATTGGAGACATCAGAAAGTGAGTGTGCCCACGGGTTGTATGACGGATAGTTTCTCCACAAGGACGCTGCCCTGTATGATCTGCTGATACAAGGATAATTTGCACCCGCAGCGCAGCGCATGCGCCGCACGTGCATGTTCAGTGTTTGAGTCTGTTCTTTGCTGCTCTGCTCTGCCGTTTGTTTCTCTTGCTGCTGGGCATGCGCAGGTGTTGCAACCCAGCTGCCTGCCGCCACGACCCAAAAGACCTTGCTGAGCTGCACCCCAACAGCCAGAAGCAAAACAAGCTGGAGTGGCAGGACTACGGCTTGCAGCTGTGCGACTACAGAGAGGGATACGAGGGCATCCTTTGTGGAGAGTGCATCCGCCCTGGCTTCGGCTTGACAGCTCCCTTCAAGTGCAACCGCTGCATCGGCAGTACGCACGTACCAGATGGCAGTGTCAATCGCCATGCAGGCCGACCAAGCCGTGCAGGCATCTCCGCGCTGTACCTCATCTACTGGGTTGCACTAACGTGCTGGATGCTGCTTACGGTCCGCTTCTCTATGTTTTTGCCTGGAAACAAGCAGCAGGCGAAAGCAAAGACGCCACCAGCAGCAGCAGCAACGAGCCCCCCTGCTGAGAAAGCTCTGCCGGCGGAGAAAGACACTTGTGAGCAGGAGGAGGGTGACCTGCAAGACACCAGCCCAAGCCAATTGCGTGACCAGCAGCCTGCACCAGCAACAGCAGAACCAGGAGGTGCTGCGCGCCCTGTACATCACAGTAAGGAGAAGAGCAAGTCACTGGACATCACAAAGGTGTGCATTGGATGGCGGTTCTGTGGTGCATATGCGCATGTTTTTGTTATGGCTGGTAGCCTGGCCTGGCGGCATCAGTATGCTGGGGTGCCAAAGGCTCTCTGCTGCTGCGTAGCGTGCTCAGGAATGTTGGCCAGCCGCAGCTGGACCAACCGGCCTGGATAAGCAGCCAACTGCACCACATTATACACCCCAGTCAGGCAGCCTCTGCAAACAACATGCCATCCCTGAAATATTAATGACACCATTTATGGGTGAAATTCTGGAAGGAAACACCAAAGCCCAAACCCCAGATTTCAAAGCCCCTCCCCTGTGCAGACCAACCCTTACTTACCGGCTGCTCTTTCACTGTTGCGTGCAGGCCCTCATTGTGTACACCCAGTGGGCTATGCTGATCATCAACCTGCCAGTCTCCTGGCTGCCCTGGGCCACAACAGCCACAGACAACACAGCAGAGGCTGCCACCCTCGGTGCTCAGCGCTTCACGACCTCTGTCGAGAACTTTGTGGGCTTCTTCTTTGGCCGCTCAGCGTCTATCGACTGCTTCCTGCAGGCCTGGAACCTCCTGCAGCAGAATGATGTGAGGGCCATTGTCAGGAACACTTTCACACGGGCAGTGGGCAGGTGAGAGAGGAGTGGGGCTTGGGGGTGCTGGTAGTAGCAGCAGCATGAGAGGAAGGATGTGCAGGTTGGCAGCTGGCAGCATTTATTTGCATTGCAGGGCGGCTGGTGACCCCATTGGCAGATTCTGCTGCTCCTGCTGTGCAATGCCATTGGAAGTGCAAGCAGCTTGCAATGCATCATCAATGATGAGCCATGCCCTCTCGGGCTGGCAGCCCACCTTGCAACGGAATGTGCCAGAGTCACGGCACTACAGCTCAGTTGTGTTTGCATTCCATGCGCTCCCCCCCCCCTGACGATGACGTGACCTGACCACAACGCCTATGTGTGCCCGCCTGCCGCCCATTGCTGCTGCAGCGTCATCGTCGTTCCTGTAGTGCTGTTTCTGTCAGTCCTGCTGCTGCAGCTGCTGGTGTCTGCCCTGCGTCGGCCCTTCCTGCGGGTTGTAGACCGCCTGTGCGCTAACTCAGAGTTCTTCCGGCACCACCTGGCTGGCATTCTGGCCGTTCCCAGTTCTTCAGTAACTGCCCAGGCAGATGCCCGTCGGCCCTCAACTGATGAGGAATGTCCAGATGTGGGGGCGGTCACTGAGAATTCTGTGAGTACGGCCGGCAGTCGCGGGTCGTTTTTGAGTGGCAGTGTGTTTGGTGATGAGGTCACTGATGCAGGCAGCTCTTGGCAGTCCTTTAAGGACAGTGCTGTTGCAACAGCGCTCGCGAGCTCCATGTTTGTGTACCTCACCATCGCGCGCGTGGCCTTTGGTATGCTGCTCTGCGTAAAGATTGGGTTGTCACAGCGGTGGATCCTTGATGTAAGGCTGCAGTGCCCAACCAGCCGGCCGTTTACTAGCTGGGGTGGTGGGGCGGTGTTCTTTGGTGTGCTGCTGCTGTGTGGCTGCCTGGCATGGCCGGTGGGCATTGCATGGGTGCTGATCCGAGAGGCACACAAGGGAAAGCTGATGCGCGTGGATTCTGTTGGTGCTGTCAGCGGCACTACTGATGACTCATCAGGTGCTGGGGACGCAGCACACAGCACGGCACGGCTGGCAATCCGCTATGCAGACTACGCAGTCGACTTTGAAAGCCTGAAGGTTGCCCCGGTTTCTGAGTCTGGCGGTGAGGCGCCGCCTCGGCCCTCCTTTGGCAGTGATGCGTGGTTGGCCCGTCTGCGCATGTACGCCATCCTGAATTGGGATAGCATCTTGGACCTGCACCGGCTCACAGTGGCGCTAGCATCCGTGTGTGTGATGCTTCAGGAGGTTCACCAGTTGATTCTTATGGTCCTGGCATTGGGTAGCTACCTACTCATGGTTCTGCTCGTGAAGCCCTGGCGGGCGCAAGCTGTGTGGCGGCTGCAGGTTTTAGCGCTAGCCATCCTCATTGCGTCCTGCTTGGGGATCATGGCGTGCACTGTGAGCAATGTAAACACCTACTACAGCAGTGTGGTGTATGCCAAGGCGATTCCGTGGCTGGTGCTGTTGGCAAATCTGTGCTACCTGGTGTTGCTGGTGGTGCTGTTGGTGCGCTGTGTGATGCGCGAGGTGCCTAGGCTGGCTGATGTGAAGGCCTACTTGATCAGAAGGTGGCGCAAGTTGAGGCAGCAACCGGGCCGCCGAGGTCGCTCTTACTAAAAGCAGTGTAGTAAAGAGTGTAATGGCCGCACTACGGTGCTGATGCGACGGCGTTGGGGGGTTGGGTCGCTGGTCTGGCCCTGCTTTGTTGAAAATGCAGCTTGCTGTGTGCGAGATGCCAATGGGGTTTTAGAGGCTGTCACATGCTGCTGTGCTTGTGCTGGGCTGTCGGCTGTTGGTTGTCGCTGGCAATGCAGCGTTCATATCATTTGGTTTTGTCCAGCAGTGTTGAGCTGTGGGAAGGTCAGCACACCTGGCTTGCGTCGTGGCCTTGTTTAACAAACTTGTTTATGTCGCTGCCATGTGCCAGACTGTAGCTGTTGTGCTGTTCGTTCCTGCACATCATTTGCTGGCACATCTTCCCCACTTGTACAACACCTCCTGCTGAAATACGGTACCACAGATGCATGTGCTCTGGTACCACTGTGCAGCGGTTGAGTGAGCTACTTGCAGTGCTGCCTGCTGCCTGTTTTCGCTGGTGGCAGTTGGTGTGAGGCATGTGTTGTGGCTGTTGCGGTCTGCCAAGCTTGGCGGCACATGTGCTTGGCTTCCGTTCACAGCCGTTTGTGTTTGTGATGTAAACCGTTATGCACGTTTCATCTGCCAGCCTTCGCGTTGGACGCTATCAGGTTGCAAGTGATCTTGACAGACTGCTGGTGCCTGTGAATATGTGTGAGTATGTGTGTTTGGGAGGTACATCCCCTGCCGTGTGACCCTAGCCCACAAGCCTATGCAGGTCATAGTGTTTTCAGCATGCACAGTGCATATGTGGTGATGCTGGCTGATGTTCTGGCCGGGTTTGTTACAAAGATCTGGCATTGGAAAGAGCTGGTGCTGCTGCCCAAGATTGTGATGGCCTTTCACTTTCAGTATAGTGTGGCTGGTTGTGTGTGACGGCAGAACTGCGGTAGTAGGCAACTATTATAATTGGCAACTAGCAAGTCAAGGATGGTTGTCCGGGCGCTTTGTTGCTGATGCGTGCACACACCTAGATGTGTTGTGCAATCGCTGTCTGCTTGGCAAGACCCTGGCAGGTGTCTCGTGTGTTGCAAGTGTGCTGAAGCGCATGCTTGAGGAAAACAGAGACTCTGTCCTCTTGATGCCAGCAAGCGTGATGAACACTGGTGCTGTCCTGTCGATGTCACCACTGGACCTGGGGTGCAGCCTACAATGTGCAGGTTGCACCAATTGGTGGGTCCTGGCTGCTCAAAGTGTGCAGTCTTGGCTCAGTCACATTCGCAGGGCCGGATACTACCCAGCGCTGTCTGACATAGTAATGCACTTCTCTGCATGTCAATTTTGACGCATGCTGGGTGCCATCTAGCTGTATTTCATCCTGCGGATGCCCAGCAACTTTCAGTCCATGCAGCTGCACCGTGTCGCACCCTGTTGCAGACCTGGCAAGTGCATACGCACCAGTCAAACATTGACCACAACCATGCAGGAAACCACTGGCAGCCTCACCATCAATTCACAGTCACCCTACAGTGACTGCACATGTTGTGCCAAAGACAGATCCTCTCACAAACAGGGTAAGGCAGCAAGGCAAAGCAGGGAAAGTCCCTGGGAAGCAAGATCAAGAAATAAGTACGTAGTCCAGTGTCCAAAAGCTTGACCACTTGGTGCTATACGGCGTGGCACAGTTTCAAGCCTACGCTTATCAAGCAGCCTTCACAGCTGCATATCGTGCAGGAGGCACCCCATGTTTGGGTGGTGTCAAACTGTCTAAGAGCACAAAAAAACTGCACACTGTGCAGAGTCTGTTCAGCACACTACACCAGCTCCCGACGCATGCGCAATAGTACTGCAACAGTGCAGTAGCAGCCCTGCTCCTGGGCGCACCAGCGGTCAGTGCGCCACCATTCCCAGCCAGAAACAGGACCCATGCACAGGGTATGAAGGCAAATGAATGCCGATCCAGGATACATAGCAAAGCAACCTGACAAGCTGCCAGAGCACGTGTAGTAGGGATTGAACCACTGTCCAGCAACCCTGCTCTCTCCTTGGTGCAACAGCGGTCTGTGCGCCACCGCTCCCAGCCCAAAAGCAGAATTCCCTGCGCAGGGTAGAACGCAAGCTGATGCCAATCAATATGAAGAGGAAAGCGGAGGCAAAGCTAGGCAAGGAAGGAACCGAACAGGTCCATGTTGAGGCCACACAGAGTGCAAAGCCACCCTATACGCCCATGGGTGCCACACAAATCACAAGCACGTCTTTGCTTGAAAAGTTTTTTTGCGGCAAGACCAAGGCAGGGAGAGCATTCAAGACAGTTACAGGTCCTTCAGCGCCCCACCCCATGCAAAAGTAACAACCTCTTGTTCTGCGCCATCCAGCCAGAAGCAGGAAACCCCTGCGCAGGGTACAAAGGTATGAATGCCAAAGTACCCTACATACATAGCAAAGAAACTTGACAAGTTGCCGAAGCACGTGTAGCAAACGATGAAACAGTGTACTAACAATCCTGCTCCTGGGCGCACCAGCGGTCTGGCGCCACCGCGTCCAGGACAGAAGCAGGAAACCCTGCACAGAGTATCAAAACAAGTGCTGATCAACCCTACATAGCAAAGCACTTGCCAGGCTGCCGAAGCACCGGGCACGGCGTGCAGCAAGTTTCACAACAGTGTACTAGCAATCAAGCTCCTTGGCGCAACAGCCGTCTGTACGCCGCCACTTTGTACCAGCAGAGCCAGGACCCATGCGCAGGCTATAAGAGCAAGATGATACAAATCAAAACCTACATGGCAATGCAACGGCAAAGCTAGGCAAGGAAGGAACCAATCAGGTCCAGGTTGGTGCCACAGAGAAGAGAGTGGAAAGCAAACCTATACGCCCATGGGCGCTACACATATCGCAAGCACGACTTGCCCTGGAATACTGTGAATCTTGCGGCAAGACCAAGGCAGGGAGAGAGCTTACACAAAGGTGCTACACTAAGGTGCAAAGGTGCACAAAAGCCATCACCCCACCCTTTGCAAGGGTGACTGCCTCTTGCGCAGTTCTGCCCTCTGCGTGCGACACAGGTCGCAGGTTGGCTGAAGCGGCGGGATTGAATGCTCGACAGAGAGGAACATGAGAGAGGAACTTCATGTTGAACATCAACCAAAAACAGCAGCAGTGGCATTGTATTGCACTCCAACTGCTCGCTCACAAGGCATCACATGCTGACTGTGGGCAGTGGTGGGTTCTCCTACCCCATCAACACAACACACATCTTATGAAAGCTAACGCAGCCGCCAGATGTAGTTTTACCGACACAACACCCATGCGGCAATGCCAGTATGGACAGCAGGCCGAGCCCTGCAACCAGACGTTCTTACGGGCTGCTCACACAGTTTCAGCAGTCAACCGCTGCCTTCAAGGCAGCTCACATCACCACAAAGCCTGCAAATGCACTGGCTACTGCCAAATGCAACATGGTTGAAGGTTGCACCCTGAACCTAAAAACCCTACTCTTACTTCCTTGCGCCAAGTCAAGTACTATCAACATCAAGCAGTGTTGGCGACCTACAAAGCTTCCTGCAACATGGTGACTGGCGTGTGCAACACCAAAACGCGCGCATGTTGCACCGCCACAAATCACACAAGGCCCTGCAGGCAAAAGAGATCCCGTGCGTGGAGACCGTGTGCACTTCACCGATTTGCTACGCCTGCGCGCAACCCCTATGCCATGCCAGAGGACGTGGAAACACGCACAGCACAGGTTTGCCCCAAGGGCCCACTCCCCAACCCCTGGCCTACACCTGATGACGTGTGCTGTAGATGTGCAGGCCTGGTTCCCCACCCCTGCATGACGTCGCACCAACAGCAACAAATGCACCAACACCATTCCCTTCAGCAGAGATCTCCAGAGGGCATGCCATAAATGCATGCCATCAATGCAAAGGAACTCAGTTCTGATGTCTGCATAGCGCACGTGACAAGTCGTGGCAAATTGCTTTGGCGAGAGTGACCAAGACTGAAACGGGCAGGTCGCAAGCAGCTGACGGATCAGCCAAGCTGTTAACAAGCTGAAAAGAGAGGGTGGTTCTGCTATGTTGTGCCTACGTCCTGCACCCAAATTGGCTGCAACATGTACACACAAGAGATGCTACTCTCAAGACTCAGGACGAGAGCTCTCAAGAAGCCAGTCTATAGACACATGCAGCCTTTGCGCAACAATCAAAGAGGCTGTTAGTGCTGCCAGCACAGCGCAGCAAAGTTTGACCAAAGCACATGCATGTTGCATGCCGCTGCCTGCGGGTTCAATAGAGTGCACAGGTCTGCACGATGGGCCTCAAGGCACAACCATCACGACTGCTGACAAAGGCACAGCCTTGCAACAAACAAGCAGTGGCCTTGCCCATCCCGTTCATGCACCTGAAAACCCCTACACCCCTGTCTTTGACAAAGAGAGCAGGCAGCAAACACTGCCACAGGGCAGCCACTCCCTCCACAAAAGGCCCTGCAGGCAACAAGAGATCGTGCGCCGACATGGTGTGCGGTTCACCTATTTGTTGCATCTGCGAGCAACCCCTATGCCATGCCAGAGGATGTGGAAACGCGCACGGCGGATTTGCCCCAAGGCCCCACTCCCCAATCCCTTGCCTACACCTGATGACGCGTGCTGTGGATGTGCAGGCCTAGTTTCACAACCCCTGCATGACGTCGCACCAACAGCAACAAATGCACCAACACCATTTGCTTCAGCAGAGATCTCCAGAGGGCATGCCATAAATGCATGCCATCAATGCAAAGGAACTCAGTTCTGATGTCTGCATAGCGCACGTGACAAGTCGTGGCAAATTGCTTTGGCGAGAGTGACCAAGACTGAAACGGGCAGGTCGCAAGCAGCTGACGGATCAGCCAAGCTGTTAACAAGCTGAAAAGAGAGGGTGGTTCTGCTATGTTGTGCCTACGTCCTGCACCCAAATTGGTTGCAACATGTATACACACAAGAGATGCTGCTCTCAAGCCTCAAGACGAAGAGCGCTCAAGAAGCCAGTCCATAGACACATGCAGCCTTTGCGCAACAATCAAAGAGGCTGTTAGTGCTGCCAGCACAGCGCGGCAAAGTTTGACCTAAGCACATGCATGTTGCATGCCGCTGCCTGCGGGTTCAACAGACTGCACAGGTCTGCACGATGGGCCTCGAGGCACAACTAGCACGACAATGCACAGTCGCGCAACAAACTATCAACGACCCTTGCCCATCCCATTCATGCACCTAGGAAACCCTACACCCCTGTCTGTGACAAAGAAACAGCCTGCAGCGGCCGCAAGCGCTGCCACAGGGCAGCCCCTCCCCTCACTACCTGTTGCGCCCCACAGGAGACGCGGACCCAAACACCCTACCCTCACCCAAGAACAAAATCCATCCTCGCCACCTGCATCACTCACGCCCTGACCCCTAAAAGGACCAGGCATGCATGCCTGGTAACACCAGAGGCTCTGTTGTCTCAGCATTCCCATGTCGACGCGCATACACATCAACACACGAAACAGCAATACAACACAGATGTGCTGCATGCAGAAAACTCTGACAAGTGAGGTCAGCACCGTGCGAGCAAAAGAGGCACACCATGTACGGCACATAGCAACCTCCACTCACCACCAGCGTTGAAACACATGCGTAGCACACAGGTGCATCATTCTGTGAAACACAAGACAAAACAGCAACTCTCCATGCTGTCACTGCCCCAAGCTGGGTTCAGGTCCTTGTGCAGAGTGAGAACCAAATGGTGGTTTGCGACTTGATTTGAGTGCTGAGTGGTAATGGAAAGACGACACAGGAGAGACGAACACGCCATATGGCAGATGACAAGCGCCAAGCACACAGGCCCCTGGAGACTAGCAGCACTTGACTGCTCTTTATCAACATGTGGGCGACAAGCCCGACAGCATCATTAGCAGGCCATGTGCTGTAACAGCAGCCAAAGGGCCCAACACCACTGACATACATACACACATACACATGTAGACACATAGACAGCTCAAACACGCCTCATTGTGCCAACTGCAAACACGCTGGACAGCGTTTGGCACTGCAACTTCATCAGTGCTGTTGATCCAACTTGGTGTTTGAAACACCCATCCCACATGCAGTTGCCAGAGGACTGCTGGTATCACCATTTACGTAACAAACTACACAACCCCAGGCCTTTGCCAAGCAGTAACACCTCCCAACCCAGACATGGTGAGCAGGCGCCCAAACAAAGCAGCACAGCCCCCGAGCACTCATCTTACTACCGCAACAGCCACCATCATGAGTCACTCTCCAAACAGCAACCCAAACCACTCCCTGACACGCGCTAAAGCACTTGCTGCTGTTGAAACCATTGCGCACTTGTCATACCAGCTGTAAGCATGCAGCACACACTGCCTGAGGCCTGCCTGCGACCCATGCCTGTCAGAAGCAGCGATGTGGTGCATGGAGTGCCCCACCCCTGAATGACTGGTTGGCTGCTGCTGCATTCTGCCAGGCGGCGTGCAGGTCCACCAACCAAGTCTGCAGGTTTCCTTGGAAGGACTCCAGTTCCCCTAGCTTGCTCAGCACCGCCTCTTGCTCGCTTGACATCTTGACTACCTGCAAATTGGCAGCAAAAGGCAGATGCAGCAGTAAGGCATGGTTGATCCCGGATCTTTTGGCAACCCGAGTACATGAAGCAGCATGCTGTATTCTTGCAAGACTGCATGACGCGTTGAGAACTGGAGTGCCAGTTGAGACACCTTGCCAGAATAGCACCCTGCCTCTTCCTGTACTGTGACGCCTGCTGTTTCGCAGGACACCACCGTGCATTGGCGCAGGGCATGCCCTACGCCATGGTGTATGCGCGCGCCATGCGCGTCAATGGGCAGGCGTGCACTATGCCGCAATGTACGCATGCCGCTGCTAGGATTCGATCCACCAACCCACCTGCTGCCTCAGCTCCTCAAGCTCCCTCTGCTGCTTGGGCAGCTCCCTCTGGCCCTTGCGCTTCCTCCCTGCTGCACCACCTCGCTGGCTGCCTCCCTTGCTCACTCTTGACGCTAGGCCTGCAGCCAGGCCAGCTGGCCCCTTTCCTGCCACCACCCCGCTGCCATTTGCTGAGTACAGGCTGAGGCTGAGGGACACTGAAGCCAGGAACCGCTGGCTGCACTCCAGCAGCTGCTCCCCCACGTCTACAGACGCGTCGCTGCTGCTGCTGCTAGTGTGCGCAGCAAGCGGCCCAGCGCCACTGCTGCTGCTGCGGTGGAGCATGGCTGGTGCAGGCTCTGAGCCGGCTCTAGGCGCATGGGCAGCTGCTGCAGCAGGGCTGCTGCTGCTGCGCCCCAGGCCAGTGAAGCTTGGGCCTGAGAAGGCACCACGGCAGGCTTCTGCCCTGAATTCTGGCTCCCAAGAGGCCCCTGCTGTCACTGCTGTCACAGCTGCACCTGCAGGACCACTGCCACCAGCACAAGGAGTGGCCGCAGGGTTACATCCCACTGCTGCTGTAGCTACCGCAGCAACGAAGGGTGACTCAGGCTCCACCCAGGCTGCTGCTGTGAAGTTGTCTGGTGCTGCTGTCATTGCTGTTGATGACGGCAGGGGGTAGCTGGGCACGCCTGGTGCCGCAGCATTCATAGCAGCCTGGGGCAGCAGTTTCGGGAGCCGCAGTGACTGACCGGCCCGAATGCTGTACTTGCTCTCAAGCTGCATGTCTGTAGCAATCGCAGCTGGGGGAAGCAGAGGCGCTGTCGCTGCTCGCTGCAACTGCCTTGTGTCTGGCTGTGGGGTGAAAACATTAGCTGAGACAACAGGTGCACCGCTGCAGCCCCCGAAATCCCCTGTGGGTTGCTGCTGCCCTGGCCCAGCAGCTGCGGAGTAAGTGGCAGCTGCATAGAGGCCCCTTGGCGGCACCTGCTGCAGTGATGTGCTAGCCAGTGGGGCCGCAGGATGTGCTGCTGCAGGAGAGAAGCCCAATGGCAGGTCCACATGCGACACAGGGGGGTCACCCAGTGTGCTATTGTCTGCTGTGGGATATGCTGCACTGCCCATAGGCAGGCTGAGCGCGGCCTTGAGGTCGTCACAATTCATTAGCAGGTCAATGATCCCCTCCGAGTCCGCGTCATTGCCGAAATCCCTCAGGAAGGCCGTGAAGCCTGGGGAGGAAGGGCACTGCAGTTCGCCCCAGCCAGCCAACAGGCTGCAAGAAGGTTGTGCTGTCAGCATATCTGCGCATGTCAAACACAATGCAAGGCGAGAACGATAAGACAACCACGCCACGGCCAGCAAAAAACCGTCGCACGTCCCTACCAAACCGTAGTCCACAGCATATGCAGCCGATGCAGCAGACAATTGATAAAAGGCAATGGTCGTACACTTCGACGTACTTTGTTTGGGGAATGCTGCTTGTTGCACGCGCTAGACAGGCCTGCTGCAGCTGTAGCAGCCGTTCAGTTGGTATCGCTGATTGATGTCTATATTATGCTACTCTGTACCGCTCTTGTATACCTCGCGGCATACATCACCGTGCCAGTGGAGGTAACTGGGCTGCTCTAGACCCTTATGCAGACCCTGTCTGAGCTTCCAGTGACCTGGACGAGGTGCGGTGACATGCGGATAGCCTAGGAAAATGTGGACTGGAATGTGGAAGCATGCCTTTGTGCCATATGTTTGGTGTGCTTTGTTGTGATTGTGGATGAGGCGGTCAATGTTCCCTCCCCTTGCCCTCAGTTCCGTAGGCACAGTGCCACACGTTTCAGAGTTAGTCAGTCTGGAATGATGCGCATCTTTGGGTGTCTGTGTGTGCGATGTCCAGCTGACATGCACCTGGTCAACCTGCACAGTTTGTACAAGAACCCTGGGTGGTCCAGATTCACTCTCTCTGGCCAAGCTCATACCCGAATCGCATTTACTTACTGCATTTTGCCTGCATATCTTGCTCAAAGCTCACAGTCACACCTCACAGCACACAAAAACAATAACAACAGCAAACAAGTCCAGATCAGGGCTCAATGAGCGAACGTCCTTTCCTTGGTTTCAGTTTGCCGAGGTACAGACTGATCCAGTTCAAGAATTTGGTTATCCCCTTTGTCCCCATGCGTTGACTTGAAGCCATGAGAAACAGCAGCACACCTGCCAGGCTGGAATTCTGAACACGCTGTAAATTCAATGCAGAGCTGATTTGACGCTGTTGGCATCGGGAGCTGTTGTGTTTGGTGTACAACGACTGGTGGGTGTCAGTCTCATGCCGCACAGCAACACTGCCATCCAGTCAGCCATTGTGCACTCATGCGAATGCACTGAGGCCTGCATTTGCCATGTGCAGGTCCCAACGTATGATGCAAGCTGGTACAAAGCCATAACAAAGCCAACATGGACCCCACCAAACTGGGTGTTCCCTGCTGTCTGGATCCCACTCAAGGTTTTGCAGTCGGTGAGCTGTTGGGCAAAACTCAAGTCTTACTACAGCACTGTCAGCTGCAGCAGTGGTGAAATGCGTCATCTTCATAACAAACTCCGTGACCTACCGTTGCAGCTGAGACAGCAGAGTTGGTGACGGGGTGCATCTGTAGCAGCATGCTGGCTGTGCTGCAGCACGCAGAGCTGACGCAGTAGAGCACTACTGACCTGTTCAGATTGCTGCTAGGGGTGTCCACAAGAGCTGATGGAAAAGGCTCTCAAAGCTCTGCGGCAGAGTGCTGACCAGACTCTGCTACAGCAGCAGGCTTGGATTCAGGAGTGCAAGCATTGCCAAGGTGCTTGCTGTCACCGCATGGTCTGGATGAAAGTACCCAAGCACTGCGCGTGTGCTTGTCTACCCTGGGTCTGCAGGTGGCGCTGTGGCTTGTGCTGAAGACAGCTGACAGCAAAAAGCAGCTGGCTCTGCCGCTGAGCATCTTTGGACTGCACCTGTTCCTTGGCAATTGGTGGAATGGTGGGTTTTGACTAGCTGGACACAGCTGGCTGGGCCGCATTGGTCAGCACCGGGGTGCATGCACGCTGCTGCCTGCCTTGTTATGTCAGTAACAGTACAACTGCAGTGACGGCATGTGCTGTCAATCGGCTCAGCCCACCAGTGGATCAGCAGCTTGCATGTGGCCAGGTGCTCACTGCAGCAGGTCACGCGCGCTGCTTTCAGAGTGTGTGCGCGGCTAGCAGCCGCAGCGCTGCAGTTGCCGTGCGCGCTTGTCAGCAGTGTGATCCATGCACTCACCCGGCCTGCCTACAGCGCGCATACAGCACACATGTGCCATCCTCCACACCGCCTGCCGTGTTGTTCTGCTGTAACAGTGGTGTTCTTTGGTCGGCGCAAGATGGAGGAGAGTGTCAAGTGGATGGGCGCATTCTGGACATCTATCGCAGGTAAGCTAGTGCCTGGGCATCAGCAGCGAGTCGGGGGGTAGTAGGGGTGTGCATTGCACAGAGGTGTGACAGCCTGGCTGTGCTGCTTGGCGGGAGCTCTAGAAACCAGCACCGGAAGTCTGGTGAAACAATGTATTCCTGTGTGAAAAGCTCACTGACTGCCGCTGTTGGGTGTGATCTGTACTGTTCTGTGGCGATCTGTCCTGCACTGTCCTGTGCGTCCTGCTGCCCTGCTGCAACCCTTCAGCTGGCATCGCATCCTTTGCCACAGTGTCACCCCTGGCGGCAGCCCTGTTTGCTCCCACACAGCTGTGGGTCAGCGTTGCCTGGAAGCTCAACTACGACATTGTCAAGCTCAACAGGGGAGACAAGCAGGCAAGCTGACGTGGACGCGGTGCCCATTGGTGTCCCTGTTCAGCTTGGCTGATGCTGCTGCCCTGCGGGACTAGATTGGGAGCTTGGTGCTGGTTTTGTTGGCGTGCAGCAAGTGTCAAATGCTGTTGTTAGTGCAATGAGTGGCTGCGGCGTGGTGATTGGACTGTGCAGTGCTCTCGTGCTGCAGTCACCGCATGGAGTCAAAGTGGCTCCAGCCTGAGGTCAGCCTTGGCAGGACTGTTGCTGAGGCTGCTGGCTGCTCCCTGCATGCTCTATGACATGCAAGGAATTGCTTGTTGAATCTATGTAAGCGAGTCACTCGTTGCGCGTTGAGACCGGCCTCAAACAGCAGACAAGCGTACCTGGCCCATGAGGGCAGCCAAGCAGGGCCTCAGACAATGACTCACCAAGATGCCTGAACAGGCAACCTCAATGCTGCAATATCCCAATATACTTTGCTGCAGTCTGTTCAGTCGGATCCTTTTTCGTCAGGGCAGTGCAGCTCCAGGTTGTCTTTCCCACTGTTTCCTCCAACCCCCAAAACCGAGCGCTCTGCCCACCTATTTCTCAGACGACGTGCATCGTAGAGAATGACATCGTCATCGTAGCCGAATTGCTACTGCTGCACCGTCTGAGTTGCAAATGTCAGTCTATCCGGCCTGATCTTCAAGCGAGCTGTTCGTGGAGTTCGGGCGACCGGCCTGTGACCTTCTTTGATGACTACTATATAAGAAACTCTGTAGTATCGTAATGGCAGCTGAGCAGCTCAGTGGACCTCCTTGGGGACCAGGGTTACTTACTGAAGCACCTCAAACGAACCTGATGGCGCCCTCCCTGCACCAGGACACAGGCATTATTGCCATGTGCATCCCAGAAGGCAACAGTCTGCAGCAAGGCATCCGACAGCAGCTTGCAGGGCGGGCAGGCAGTTGCACCTTGCCTGGGCCGGCTAGCTGTCAGCTGCAGTTGCGCAGTCTGTCTGGCGGCTTGACTGTTCCCTGTGGCACACAGCGTCAAACACCAGCACTGCTTCCACCAGGGTGGCTGCCTGGCCTGGCCTCACAACCGCCAGCCGCAGCAACGCCTTGCCCACTCCCACTGTCCTTGCCACGGGTAGGGTCATATGCAGACGGCACAGGCACTTCCTGCCTCCCTGCCCCATGTGCTCTGCCAGCCACCACGTTTATCACAGCACCAAACCTCACAGCAGCAGCAGTTAGGCGAAAGCAGTCTTCTGGTCGCTTCGACACGGCAGCGGCAGCAGGGGCAGCAGCAGCAGCAGCCGGGGCAGAGAGTGCAGACGACAGCGAAGAGCCAGACACCCCCGGCAGCAGTGACATGAGCTGGGATTCGGACTATGTGGCCCCACCAGAGCGCAAGAAACGCGGCCGCCCCTGCGCGTCGCGCCCGTCTGTCGGGATCAAGCACATCCAACAGCAGGTAGGATCACCAAACGCTGTAGGGGGCAGGGAGGGGGGGGGGCAGGCAGCTGGGCACGCAAACGTAAGCCCGGGGCCTGTTGAGTTCTGGGCCTAGGCTGCGACTGCAACAAGTAGAGGGAAGGGCATGTGCTACATGAACATGGCACAAGGCTACTCCAGCATTGGCTGTAGTGGCCCTGTGGGGCATCTTCTCTTTGCTGAGGCGGCCAGCGTGGCTCTGGCACATGGACTCCTGCAGGTTGCCAAATGCTCTCTGCATGTTGCCAGTTGACACCTGCCATGTTGCCATGGAGTGCATGCCGCACAGCAGCGGATACTGCTAGCAGTACACTCCCTTATGTTGCACCCCTCGGCGCTAGCAGTCTCACAATGATTGCTGAACTGCTCACCCGCTGCTGCTGGTGCTGCTGGTGCTACTGCTGCTCTGTTGATTTGTTGCTTCGCCCCCTCAGATGCAGGCGCTGGCCCGCACCCGCAGCACCCTTCACACCCGCCTAGCGGAGCTGCGAGCAATCAATGATCAGCTGCACAGTCAGCTAGCAGTCCTGCAGTCGGGCTGGAGCGAGATGAAGGCTGCCAATGACAACCTGAGGGCAGTCATTGGCGACCTGAGGCGGCTGGTGGAGCACTACGGTCCCCAGCTGGAGCTCCAGGCTCAGCCGCAGCCGCTGCAGTAGCCCCAGCAGCACTAGCCGTAGCCCAGCAGCTGGGTCAGTTCCGGATCGCGGCTGGCTGTGGGCGTGGGAGAAACTGCAGCATGAGAGAGCCAAAAGATGATCGTATGGGTTGCTGCTGCAAGTGCAGCTTGGGCAATTTGTTCGAGTTGCGCCTGGGCCCAAAGCTTGGGCCCTTGGACGGTTACATGTACTTGCACTCCTGTGCAGACTGCCCTTCTTCTCTCTGAGTGCATCCTTGCGCTTTCCTGCTGGCTTGGAAACAAGCCAGGAGATGATTCGCTGTTCTTGCGTGCTTGTGCTACAGCTTTTTGGCTGGAAAACTTCTTATGCACTTCTTCTGTATATAGGCATGTTCACGCACAGGCACATGTGTGAGGACTAGGTGTGAATCATGCGCATGCATGCATGCTGCTTCAGCAACCCTGCATGATGCTTCGACGGTGTGGCTGTGTGCCGCTCCCGCCATGATGTCTGCACTTGTGTTATGAAACATCGATGTCTGGTTGCCGCACATGTGTTGTGAAACGAGTTGGCACACAACAGGGTGTGGCATGTGGTTCTGTGAGGGTGTGTGTCCCATCTGCAGTGCTGAGGGACTTTCTGATGTTGCACAGAGTGACCGTAGATGTGTAGGGCAGCAGGCGGGTGTTGTTGTTTGCCAGCTGTGCAGGTGTATTTCATGGAGCTGTGTCTGCAGCTGAGTGGTTGCCCCTGCTTGCTTGTGCAGGGGTTGTGCTTTGCATAGGTGTGCATTCAAACACCACGGTGCAAGGGTCTTGCATGCAACCCAACTCTAGCTGCTGAGCGTGATTCAGAGACGGTGTTGCACTAGTGCAAGTGTTGCACACAAATACGCATCATGCGACGGGTTGTCCATAGGGGAGGGATTGGGGGGTTGATGCGGTGACATTTGCATTGATGGATTCTGTGTTGTGGGGTACATAGCTAGCATTTGCTGCAGTCCTTGGCTAGCCGCTTCGCTGTAAGAAATGGGACACCATGCCAGGCAGGCTGCATCATGCACTGCCAGTTGAACAAGCACATGCACAGGATGCCATGAGTCATGATTGCAGTCATTGCTGCTACCGTCTCAGCGTTGCATGCAAACACCTCGGCACCGGGTTGTTTGTCCAGCTGCCCAACAGCAGCTGCTCTACAGTGCATTGCAGGGGTGAGCAGCCGCACATCGCTTGCCGTGCGAGTCTGTTGCCAGTGCTTCAAGTTGTCCAGTTCCGTACTATGCAAGCTATTGTTGCACAGCCTGGGCAGTTGAGTTGAGTCTGTCACTGGGGGGGGGGGGTATACCAGCAGGAGGCATCTCCTGGACCAGGCATGAGTCCTTGCCACATGAGGACGTCCTTGCCAGTCGACTCCTTGCCACCAGCAGGGTCTGATTGTTGTAGTAAGGTTGCAGAGGCTGAAGCTGCCGTGTCTGTCAACGGAAACAAGTGGATAGTGATGCATATGCATGTGCAGCTGAAGCTAGACGAGCTTCGGGGCCCCCCAAACCCTTGGCTCACTGGGTCTGTTTGTGTCAGCTGATGAGATTGGCATGCACTGCATCGCCAGGAATAATCACCCAGTTGCAGGGTGGGCCAGGGTGCAGGCGCTGCCATAGCCTGCCAGGACTGCTTCATGTGCAGGAATTATGTTCAGATCCGTACTCAGCTGACTCAGCAGATCAGATCTGCTGGGTTGGTGTGATGACCATGTTACGTAGGCATCTTGTAGGTATGCAATGTAGCAGGGGGCCTGGTGAGATTCCTGACGTTGGGTTAGGTTACACGATGGGCGGTGCAGGTGCCAGGCTGTCACTACGAGGACCTTGTCCTGTGGTTACAGATGTGGGTCAGACTTGTGCATGCCATGCGCATGGCCGACATGGACACATGTACAAGGCTGGCACAGCATTGGTGCATTCAGCAGGCCAGCTTCGCGCAGCACTTCCTGTTCCAACTATTGAAACAGTTTGGTCATGTTGAAGAAAACGCTTGTGGAGGTAACCGCTGTATGACACACACAGCGGTCGTCACATTGATTGAAAGCCCCCTGTGATGCTGTGCCGCGCCAACACAGTATGCCTGCATACACATCAAGGCATGCCACACACCAACACGACAGGACCTGTAACGTCCATGACAATCAGTCCAGGTCAAGAGTGCCATGTTTCCTCAGCCATCCTGTCTGTGGCACCCCAGACTGCCGCTACCAACCCACAGCTGTCACCAAACAAAGTGTCACTCTGACCATCATGGCACTGTCAGGCTGGGAACACAAGGATGCCCAGAACATGACCGTCAAGTCCTGACCCAGGCACGACAATGAACTATGCCCAACCCTCTGTCACTTTTGGGTGTGGCACTTGCACTCATCAAGACAATGCACCGCAAGTGAATGTCACGCACGTCGATGCAACAGCTCCCTCGTGCGCAGAGCGCACTGCCTTCTCCATCCCTCACTCACAGGTACCCCCACACCCAGCTGTCACTGCTGCTGCTGCTCTGCTGCCTTCTTGGCCTTGACCTGTGCCGCATGCGCACCGATGGCATTCAGCGCGCTGGTGTCAGCACCAGCCATAGCTGCAGTGTAGCGTGCTGGCATGGATGCCTGCATGCCTGTCAGCACCTCGGTAAATGAGATGAAGGGGTCCATGTCGTCCAGAGGCGTGCCGACATTCTCGTCGTCCTCGTCCCCTTCCGACCACTCATCGCTCTCCTCGTCCCCTGCATGCATGCAACAAGGCAGGCGGGCCCGCGGACGAGTCAAGACCAGTCACAGCATGTGTTGCGCCATGCTTGGCAATGTGGTGTTGTCTGCTACCTAACACAGGGAAGGGGCACAGTCGGGCCTACCAGGGGTTATGGGCTGGGGGCTGATGTCAGTGTGGCATTACTTCATGCGTCTGTTGCACAGGGACATCAAGACGCCTGCTCTGCAAGCTGCAGTGCAGCGTGCTTCAGACACAGACATGCCATTATTTGTCAGAAAGGAGCACAAGTATGCAGTCACACCAGCCCAGCCCCAGTGACCCACCGGTCTCGCCCTTGAGCATGCGCAGCGCCTCCTTGCGCAGCCGCTTCATGTACTCCTCATCAGCAGCATCGTTCACCTCTTCATCGTCATCCTCACCATCGTCTGCATCCACATCGTCCTGCAGCAGCACCACCATGCACCCATGAATCAGATCATACTGCACTCACAGCTGCGATTGTGCACCAGACCATTTGTGCCACATTGGCGCAGTGTGCATGTGATTGGAAGCCACCAAGACGCAGACAGTCACCCGCAAGCGCTCAGGTAAAGATGTAAACCCAGTTTGCGTGTGAGAAACAATACCGGCAGGACAATCTGGTCAAAAAGGTAAGGCTGTATTTGCAGCAAGTCATACAGGAATGCGCGCACACTGCAGGGCAGTGAGCAGTGCACGTGGCAAGATGCTGGTAGTGGCTGCTTCACAGCTGCAGGCTACACACGCAAACTTGGGATCCAACCAACACAAAAGACAGCCAAAGCACCAGCGCATGCGTCACCAGCACCCGCCAAACCAAAAAATAAAAAAACCGCACCCGCCCCCCACTGCCGAGCCACATACCGGCCCCTCATCCTCCTCTTCACTGTCTGCCCGTTGTGCCGCCGCGTCCTGCTGCTCCTTGAGGTCCGCCAGCAGCCGCACCAGGCCAGACAGCAGCTGCGGCAGCCCTGTGGCCAGCTCTGCTGGCAGTGCTGCATCCGGCGTGTTGCCCAGCACTGCCAGCAGGCCCAGCACAACCTGCTTCTTCTGGAACGCTGACTTGAAGTGTGCTGGCTTGTTGCCCTTGGAGCTGCGCGCACACACGGACGCACGCACAAGAGGCGTAGTGGGTCGATCGCCAGGCTAGACAGTGAACGTGAGTGATGGCGGCCAATGGTACGAGCCCGGCACGTGTAGAGATGGCTGGTCAGGCAAGGTGCCTTGTGTGGTGTGAGGGGATGCTGACCATAGCGACACAAGCACACACGTCCCCCGCGCCCAACCCGCCCCGTCCCTCACTCCCCTGCCACGCGGCAAGGATGTTGTCTGGGGAACAGAGCAATACCGCCCCCCCCTTGATTTATGTCCCGACCATGCATGGCTCACCTGCGCTCAAAGATGAAGCCAAACCAGACGCCAAACAGCTGCTGCACTGCATTCATCTGCTGCAATATCTGCAGCGTCGCTGCTGCATTGTAGTAGAGCGCGTTGGCCACACACACCAGCAGCTCGTCCTTCAGCAGCCTATTCTCTGCCTTGGCCAGACACGTCAGAGTCAACTGCAGGTAGGGCTGCAGCCAGCGGTCAACCTGATGCAAGGAAACACGTCAGCACCAAGCTCAGTTGTCAGCTTCAATCCCAGATGGCGCTGCAGCACCCAGTCAAAACGGGGTGCTGGCAACATGTCAGCACCAGCCAATGCCCCGGTCGGCAGCAGGTGGTGTCACTGTTATGGGTTGCAGCTGAACAGCCATTGCATATCAAGCCATGGGCAGATAGTTGGGCGGGAGCGCTGCAGATGACGTACTGTTGCGCCCAGCACTGCAAAGCTGCGCCGCCCCCCGTTGTGTTGAGAACCCAAACAGCTTTACTCTGTTACGTGCAACCGCGTGCTATCCTACCAATCGCAGTGCTCTCCTTACCTGTCCTGTGCAGTTTTGCAAGACGACAGACATGAGCTTGACAGGCTGGATCATGCAGAGCTCCTCATGGTCACCTGCAGTGCCACCAGCAACCATACAGCATCGCCGGCCAAAAACAAGTACATCACAATATGTAAGTAAACAAGTACATCACAATATGTAAGTAACAGACTTCAGAACACATTAGCTAAGCCAAAGCAGCGTGCCATCCATTGCAAAGGGGGTCACTGACTTCTGCATTTTATTCCTGACGTTGCTCTGGCCTTGCGGCCTGTTGTGTGACAGACAACACACCACCAACCACCAACTCTCAAGCACACCACCCACCTGTCAGGGTATGCTCCACCATCTGGTACAGGCTCTCCTGGTAGTTGGGGTTGGTGCTGCTGATGAATGTGGCAGTGCCCTTGCTGATGAAGTTGTCCAGCGGGATGATCATGTCCTCCCAGTAGTCAACACCAAAGTCCACAGCAACCGCATGGATCTGGGGCCACAGGGACCACAGCCGGGGGCTCAGCTCTGCAGGCAGCAAACAACAAGCAGCAGACAAGGTTATTGACCTCCAGCTGTGGCCACACAGACCCCAAGATCGTATAAGCAGCGAAGGTGCGTACCCTGATGCCCAGGGGCATGGGGCTGAGTGGCAGGACACCCTTGTCTGCAAGGGTGTGCAGATGGTCATGGAGAAGGCGGCGGCTGTAAGAACAGCAGGGCGAAGCATTGCCAAAGCATAGCTTGAGAAGCGGCTCCAAACCATGTTTCAAGACAGGGTTCGCACTGGAACAAGCTTCCTGGCCCCTTGGTGCATGCTTGTACATGCTGCTGTACGATACCAACAGAGGCTCTTGCAAAACAATGGCTCTCTTACCCCCAAAGTATGTGAAGTATGCCAGCAGCTGCAGCACATCCTCCAGAACGTCCTGGCCGTCCGAGCTGATGCACTTGGACATGATGGGGAAGATGAGCTCCTCCAGCGTGGGCAGCAGCTGCTTCATCTCGGCAACAGCATCCAGGAGGGTGTTGAGCGCCTTGAGGCAGCCGTACGCGGCAACAGCAGCTGCGGCAGGGGCGGTCACACACAGCACGCGCAACACAGCCATAAAATCAAGGAAATCAGCCAAGACCAGCAAGGCTGTGCTTGCTACTTGCGCAATTGCTCCCCTGCAACACCAAAGCAAGCACTGAAAGGCAAGGAACATGCGACCTGGACCGAGCTGTTGAGGTGTGGCCAGCCAAGCGACATCAGAACCGTTGATGATAAGTCAAGGCGCAGGGACTCAGAGTAGCGGGTGGCTATCTGCTACATGGGTCGATAATGCAGCATCCGCCACCACCCCAGGTGCCGTTCGCAAAAGCAAGCACCAGACTTACCCATGTCGTCTCCCTCGTCATCTCCCTCGTCCCCATCGGCCATGCCGCTGTACTTCCAGAATGCTGCAGTCAGGTTCTGCGCCAGGTTGACCTGCAAGCACAACCACATGATCAGACGCCAACAAGAGTCTTCCTAACACCTGCCAACCGGCACATTTTTTTGGCCACCAACTGACACTCTCAAGCTGCCGTCCCGACCAACACGCTGCAACTGGGCACGGCGGCGGCTGCGCAGTTGCAAGGCAGGTGGCTTGCGGAAGAGGCGCGCAGACCAACTCACTGCGTAGGGTGCGATCTCGTCTCCAAACTTCTCCACCATAGTTTCCAAGGTGAAGACCAGGTCCTCGTTCTCAACCTGTATCGATACACAACATGTTCAGCACTCAGCACAGCTTCATGGTTGCATGATGCAACAGTTTTGCTATCACCGTGCGCTGCTCCAAACGAACATCATTGCAGCACTGGAGTGTGCCGTGAGCAAGCCTGCGAGGACTCACTCCCGAAGACTGCAGGCATGCACACAACCAACACCTAGACTATTGTGACATTGTTACAGCGATCACAAGGTCACGATGCCGCAATGCTGGAGCGACCAACCGATCAATCCCTGCAGCACAGCTGCTTACCTCGCTCATCAGCTTGAAGATGCTGTCCATGAGTTGGGGCAGGATTGGCTGCAGCGCAGACGCATCATGCAACTCATCAATGAAGCTGCGCAGCGCCATAGCCGCCTCCACACGCACGGGCAGCTCACTGCGCGCAGCAACAGCAACACACGCATGCAGGATCAGCATCACGATCATTGCACACCTACTGCGGGTAGCTGTTGCTAAATGTTGCTGGAGGTGTGCCTCTGCTGGCGGTGCCGTTATAGTCTTCAAGCTTTGGGTGGAGCAAGTCGGCATTTACTCTAGTGCTAGGCAAGAGAATACCAGCGCAAGCGGCTGCCTGAGATGTGGATGACACCCAGGCTTTACACCATTCCTGAGCAATGCGCAGCCCCTACGCAGCTGTGTGGATGGGTGAATCGGGCGGACAGGCACAGGACTGCATGCAAATACGAACAGACATTGCCACCACCTGCTCTGTTTCCCACCTGTCATTCAGCCCATTGATGACAGCCTGCAGCAGTGCGTTGAACAGGGGCCCGCTGCCTGATTCGCCATCGCTGAACTGGATGTCAGCAAACTCCTTGGCCAGCCAGGCAGCCTTGGCCCGCAGGTGGCCATGCGGCGACTGGAACAACGGCAGCACGTGCGCGCTGAGCAGCGACTCCAGCTGGCTGCGGTAGGGGTCCTGCACAGCATGACACACAAGCAATAGAGCCGGCACGATCATTATGTGCCACCAAACAGTACAGTTCGTTGTTGTTGATATTGCTCATGACCACACAGCCTGGCCTGCCCGCGGGTATGCAGTGCAGCCAGCAGGCGCATGAGGCGTGTTGCTGCTGTGACGTCTGTACGTCTGCAGCTTGTTATGCTGCAGAAAACCATGTGCTTGCTGCTGTCCTACACAACCCCTGGCTCACTCGCATGATGCCAAGTGCTGCAACGGGGATGTGGCTGTCCTGCGGCTGACTCAACCTACACCACCTACCTTGGCTTTCAACGTGTCTGACAGTGCTCCAATGGCCAGCAGCGCGCCATCCATCTGGCGTGCTAGCGGCTCCGGCACACGCGCACCGTTGGCTGCCTTGGCTGTGGGCAAAGGAAGATACAGCAATCAACAGATGTGTGACCTCATGCGATGCGGCAGCAGCTGCTTGGCCACAAAGCCAACAGTAGATATCTCACATCACTGAAATAGTGTCTGCTTGATGCAACTTGCTTGATGGGTTGTCCCGAACGCGGCTGTGGCATGCCTGCCGCAAAGCAGCGTTCCTGCCCTTCCCACTGCCCGTGTGAGGATTTCACAGCTGGTGCGCACAAAGCCTCCTGTTGGCTCACCTGCTGCTGCGTACGTGTTCATCACCTCCACTAGCCTGACCATGAGTTGAGGCATGTGGTGCTTGGCCCTCTTGCCGGCCATGGTGGTGATGAAGTTGGATGCAGAGGTTCGGGGGCTCATCATGTCCTCCAGAACATCATAGCCCTGTGCAGCCAGAAACAGCAAGGCAGAACTGCTGAATTACAAACAGGTTGTTGTCAGCAGATGGATGCAGCCAGCCTGACAACTGACTGACAGAATGACAGAGGGCCTAAGGGATGGGATGAACGCACAAGGGTGTGCGCCCAGAAGGAAGCCAAGTGGCAGCCATGCTTTGGCAACTGGTAATTGCCATCACTGTGACACAGGCCGCTGTGGGGCCTGACACACGGCCAGGGGATCCATGTGCGGCACCCAGCACATCATACGGACGAGGCAACAACAGTGCCCCTAAGCTTGTTGCGATGCAAAGACAGCCACACGCATGCAACCTGCCCGCAGCACTTGGAAGCGTCATCAGTCAGCCTCAGTGCGAATGTCAACAAGATGCCCGCTTCCCACCTTGCGCACAAACTCCTGTGGGTCCTCCTCCCACAGCTCAGCGTCCTGGTCATCAAAGCACAGGTGTGGCAGCACCACCTGCACACAGAACAGCCAACAAGGGCAAAGCTGAGGCAGATGTGTGAACGCCTGGTGCAGAAAGGAAGTTGTTGGCGAGCCCAACATCTTTACAGCGCTTGGGCACTCCGGCCGATGATACATGTCACTGCAGCCACAACAAATGCTGCCACTGACAGGCCTGTCACCTAGGTGGCACAAGACATGACAAACACAACTGCCTGCATACGATCCTCAACAAGCCCAAGGTCAACCACATGCCGTGACTTTTTGGCATCGTGCCGCAAACCACCCGTCGGAGTAGAGGACGCACCTGCACCAGCAGGCCCTCGACATGTGGCTTCAGCAGCTTGTATGACTCCTTCAGCTCCAGTGCGTGCGTCAAGTACTGCAATACACAGGAAGGAGATGCCCATCAGTCACACAGCATTCAGTCAGAGCATGCACATGCGTGCTGAACGGGAAGGGGCTGTCTGAGTTGAGATTGCAGTCAAACAGCGCGCATTCGCAGTTGTGAGTGCCTGAAGGTGAAGGTGTGTGTCAGTGTCAGCCAGTTATCACTCGCTCAAGGCGTGCCGGCCTGACGAGCATGGCACTGCCGCAATAGCTGAAGCTTGCGGTCGATGCCTGAAGCTACCACGCACCGCCACCACCTCCCTGCTCTTGTCAGTGCGGCCGCGGCGGCTGCAATGCAGTCCCTGCCTTGGCAACTACTACCCATATTGCAGGTTGCCTAATGGTGGTGAACGCACCTGCAGGGCTAGGTGCACCACGCGAGGTGACAGCTGGTGCTGCCCTGTGGCGACTGGCTGCAACACAAAGAGGTGGTCCTCCAGGAACTGACTGCTGACATGACTCTGCACAAGGAGACCAGGACAATACTGCCTTGTCAAGGCCTTGTGCATCGAGTGCGTGCGGCATCTGATACCTTCTGTTGTGGCACAACACCTCCGCCCTGTCAGTGTTCCAGGCTCTTTTGAGCTGAGCTGTGGCACAATGAATGCTCGGCATGCTGCAGCATGATGCAGCAAAAAGATCGCGCGGCATGGCACAGCAAGGACAAGAAGCAAGGCCACGTTCTGCAGGATCCAATGGCGCCTTGGTTGAGGAATGCAAAGACAATCTCACCTCAAACATCTGTGCAAACTTGGTGTCGATGGGTCCAGTGGCCAGGCGTGACTCACCATACCTGCACAGCATGCAGGCCTGCTTGTGAACATTGGACAGGGTGAAGCCACATCTCATATGCATATGACCAACGGTGAAGCCACATCTCATATGCATATGACTGCTGCTGGCACCCACCAATGCAATACTGAACCTTTTACTATTCCTATACTGGATCGGGGCCTTGCCTGATCGCCTTTTCGGCAGCCAGACAAGGTCCATATGAGATGAAGCACTCGTCAACAAAAAAACGCAGGAGGAATGCAATACACACAGACATGGCGCCACCTACAGAGCAGCCTACTGCAGCTTGGCGGACTGCTGACACACCTGTTGAACAACCGGTATGTGTTGTGCAGCACCCACTTCATGGCCTTGAACCAAGGCCACTTCAACCGCTGCTCGCTGTCAGCCGGCATCTGGTCCTGCAGTGCCCACATGCAACAGCAGCAGAGCCATGCAAACCCGACCAGTAACGAACTGATATACTCAATGCAGATAACCACCAACATAAACTCATCGAAATATGACCACGCAACTGCACATCCTCAACAGGCAGAGTGAAGTAGGCTCACCCACGACCTTGTAATGATACATATTGCACAGCAAGCTCACCCAGGGCAGCGGCTTTCTCAATGCTGTGTGGAAGGCCATCATCCACCCCTGGAAGTGCTCCTGCTGCACCATCAGCTGGGGGATGGCCATGAACGTGCTGCTCCAGTACACCTTGCAGATGAGCTTGATGAAATCAGGCACCTGCACAGCACAGCACAGCATGGCAGGACACAGCAGTACAGTGAAAGAATGTTACACGGCTACGCTGCTGTGACTTCCAGCCAAGGAAGAGACACACGCACAGCGGGAAGGCGGCCTGTACAAATCCCGTTCTTTGCTTACCTCGACGGCAGGACACAGCCAGGGAAAGTAGTGGTTGACCACGTCATCAAAAATTGGCTGTGTTCTGACTGCAGCTGCTGTGACAGGATGCAACCCAAGCACAACTGCTTGGGACCATCCAGCTGGGTCATGAGGAGGCAGAAGCTGACACTCAGCATGCACACATGCTTTCTACACTATCAACACTGTCATCGTCCCCAACAGTCACGCACGCACCTGGTTGCCGCTGTTGGCGGGTGCAGCCAGCAGCTGCTGCAACATGGGCAGTAAAATTGGGAAGGTGGCGTTCACGACTGGCTCCATGGGCGCACGGTCCTCCTGCAAATGCGGCGCGCACACACATAATCGCATGCACTTGTGAGCTGCATGCCACGCCGCATGGTCTGCAGGTGGCACATGCGTTGACACATGACTCGCCAGCAGAGGAATCTGGATGCCGCCGCCTGCGCATCATGCGCGCACATGCACTGGCTTGTGTGTGCATGCTTGCACTCGCACATGCCGCGCAGCACAGACCCAGCTGCTGTCAGGGCTGTCAAACGTTATAAAACCACAGCAGGCTGTTCCCATTATGCAGTTGCACTGATGGCTGCCAGCTTGCTCCACACCAGCAGGAGTCGAGCATGGGTGCCCGCAGGTGCTGCGCTGCTGCCCAGCCCCCATATGCATCAGCACCATTGTGAAACCCACCTCGTCTTTGAACTCGTACTTGCGCGCCAATACACGCAGCGCTAACAAGCCTCCATACATGCGGGGCTGGTCCTGCACAGGAGGAAAGGGCGGCACACAAGCGCGCGCGAGGTGATGCCAACAGAACATCACCAGACATCTGGCGTTTGTGGCAAATGGTTGAGAGCAGGCCATTTGACGTATATTTCCACGGATACTGCTGGGTGCTTGCTGCTGTCATACTGCAGACCCTGTCTGAGAAGCAGCCTGCACCTCAGCCACCCAGGAACAGCTGCTGCTGCACATGTCAGCTTGGCATCTGGCCCTTTCAACAGGCCACTCAGTGTGCTGGGGTGTTGTGCTGCTGCTGTGCAGTTGTGCTGTGCTGTGCTGAGTCCTCGCGTACGTTGCTGGTGAGGTGGCCCATGATGGTGTCCAGCAGCGTGGGCCATGCCTCTGGGAAGTCGCTGTATATCACTGAGCCCAGCACTTCTTGCAGCTGCGACTGGATGATGTGGGGCGCACTGTAGGATACCATGGCGACACAACACAGCGACAGCAGCTTTCAGCAGCAACAGGCAAACCCAGCACGCCATCTACATTTGTGGGATGCAGGCATGCTGCCTGCAGCTGCTCAATTGTCCATTGGTTGTGAATTGTTGTCAGCAGTGCCTTGCTGGACGCATGCACCAGCCCAGCTGCCGATAGCGTCTGAGGTACCTGATGATGGCATCGATCAGTGACCCCCTGATCAGCTGCTTGTCCTCTGCTGCTATCAAGCAAGGAGCCCCTGCACAGCAAGAGTTGGTGCGCCAGCACAAACCGCCTCCCTTCAGTGGCCAGCACAGAACGGCTGTAAGTATATTGTCGCTGTTCTGGCATGCATGCATGCACGCGCAAAGCTGCACTGCTTGTTTTGCACCTGCACTGACAGTCTGCCATCCCATCCATCCAGACAACAGCTTGACATGCAAGAGCCTTTGACAGCAGGAGACAGCTGTAAGAACCATGCGCTGCTTGCTGTAGCTTGAGGAATCCCACCTTTTTGCTCTGGCTCCCAGTGCCGCTTTGCTGCCTGTTTGAAGGTGATTGACGCCACCTGCCGCACTGCCATGTCCACTGACGGCTCCCCAGCCACCCTCAGCAGGTTCACGAGCTGGCCTCTGCTTGTTTCATGCTGCGAGTGGCAGATTGTTTTGACATAGGTTGAGCTTTGTCTGCTGCACTGCTGCTTCAACCAGGCATGCACAAGAGCATGACAGCTGGGTGTGCAGCAGAGGACAACACACCTGCTTCAGCAGAGTCTCTGCCTGACTGCGCTCCTCTCGATTTGAGCTGAGGCAACCCTGCAGGACAGCACATAGCTGCTGCACCTCCATCCTTTGGTAGGTCACCAGTTGCTGATCAAATTGCTGCTGCTGCTGGTGAAAAGATGCTGCACAGGGGCCGAATTCAAAAGTACGATGTCGCAGGACGTCAGTGCAACAATACGTGTGCGTGACAGGCCGCAGCGTTGCCAAAGGTTTTCGGCCGGTGGGCGGGCTCAACCGACTCCCTGTGAGATGAATGAGGACGTCACCCAAGACTTCCAGCAACAGCCAACCTGTAACCTGTCCCTCTCTCAAAATCAGTCATCGGTGTTGCTGTCTGGACTGGGGAGGTCCTGCAAAAAGCAGTTGGTGTTTGGGTTGGTGGATCCCCTGACTGAATCCAGCCCGGTGCAGCCATGTCAGCCATACTGCAGGCATTGGTGCAGGATATACGTACAGATGTCCTCATGGCCTTGGATCCCCGGGTGATGAGCAAAAAGGAGGCCACTGCCTTGATACTGCTCACAGGTGTGTGTGCAGGGCACGGTGCAGGGGTGATGCTGGACGCCTGCAGGTCGCCAGCTGGGGACCCTCCAGCTCCTGATGGCATGGGGTGTGAGCAACTGACACACAGCACCTCCTTCCTGCTTGATGCAGCTCTCGCGTGGCTACTCCTACAAGGCATTGTGCGTGTTGCGCTGGGCAACTGGCTCTACACGCTGTTGTACCCAGTGGGGGCACCTCTGCACAGCAAAGGGCAGAAACAAGCAGCGAAGGACGTCACAACTGCAGGTGTCAACCTTGTCAGCATCATTCATGTTGCTATTGCGGTGAGCATCCTGACTCTCAGGCAGTTGAAGACATTGCATCTGCTATCGTGATCCTGCTCCTGCTATGGTGATCCTGAGCTGCCATGCTGGTTCGCACACATGGGGCGCTGATGCTGTGTCACACTAGACTGGGAGCCTGCATAGTGCACATCCTGCTGGCTGCATGCTGACGAGCTGGCAGCCCTGGCTGCAGCCGTGTGCGAGCAATGCTGACGTCACTAGCACTGAGTGACATCACTGGCCATGCATCTGGCCCACACAGGGCGCGCGCCCGGTACCTTATATAACAAATCAGACTGCACCAGTAGCACCGCTGCGGCTTGAAGTCTGCCTGCACCATCACTGTCAGCACACATGCCTCTGATGCCATCTGGCCTGGCTTTGCTGTCCTGTCCTCACTGCTGCTGTGCAGGTGCCAATAGCAGTCACAGTCCTGTTGGACCCTCGAGTGTACTCAGACACTATCTATGGCCACACGCAGCTGTCAGTGCTGATGTGTGTCATCAGCTCAGGTTACTTCCTGCATGACCTCATCATCGTGCTGATACGGCTCAACACGGAGGGCGTGGCCATGCTGGTCCATGCGTGCTGCTGCTTGTTTGTGTACACGTACGCAGTGTACTCCTTCTACCTCACGTTCTATGGTGAGAACCCAGCAGGTGCTGCAGGGACACACAGCTGTTTTGCTACCAGCACTGTATGTGGGGTTTCGCAGTCTAGCAGGAAAACAGCCAGTGGATCGATCCTGCAGCTGGAGCTTTGAACTAACCACCTTCACACCTCACAGCAGCAGCAGCAGCCTTCACATTCCAGCAGCAGCAGCAGCAGCGTGCAGCTTCAGGGCAGTGCAGTTTGAGGGCTGGCAGGGTGTTTCACGGACAGCCATACAGTTGAGAGGCCTCGCCCATCTGATTGCACTGCTGGTGCCTTGCATTCATTGCTGGCAAGCCCTGACTGCTGCTATTTGCGCACCGGTGTTGCTGATGCTGCAGGTGCTGGGTTTTTGTTGTGGGAGCTCAGCACGCCGTTCGTGCACCTCCGCTGGCTGCTGCACAAGTCTGGGCAGGAGAAGCAGCGGATATACGCTGTCAATGGTCTGCTCATGGCAGTGGTATTCTTCTTTTGCCGACCAGTCTGGGGCACATGGCTATCGTACAAGGTGCGTGGCTGCCTACTAGGCAGCTAGTAGCTGCCGGTGCAGGCATGTGCTGGCTGCGGAATTGCGCCTGATGATTGTCCCTAGCGTCCTGTCAGAGCAGGCAGCCACCCTGTGCATGTTTGCTTGTCAGTGGATGCATATCAGTCAGCACAACAGGGAGGCTCGCCACATACAACCACACCGTGTTTCTGGGTGCACGGTGTCTGATTTCAGTCCGCCGCCACTGCTGCTGCTGCTGCTGCTGCTGCAGTTCTTTATTGACACAGAGGTGGAGCTGAAGCATCCACGGCCGGATGGGTTCCCTGCCAGCGGCATTTGGGGCTACCGCATTGCCAATGTCTCGCTCAACCTGCTCAACTATTTCTGGTTTAGCAAGATTGCCAGAAAGGCCGTGCCATTGCTGATGCCAGCAAAGAAACGCAGCAAGGGGCGCAAGAGTCACTGATGCTGCTGCAACAGCAGCTCAGGAGTGGCAGCAGTGCTGCCGTGGTCTGTAATGCAGTGTGATCAAGCAATTCTTATGAGCTGTCCATGGAAGTGGTAGAAATGTGTTTGGCAGGGTTCGTATGTGTGTGTGTGCGTGGGGGGGGGGGGGGGGGGAATGTCAATCCTTGAGGGGAAGCACGACGTCTGGGTGTTTCTGGCTTGTGTGCTTTATGTAATATGTTTGCAGCAGCTGCGTTGACTGTCACACCTTTTGTGGAAGGCACCGACCGCAGGTCTTGCAGCTTGTGTGCATGTCAGTGGCCGAACACAATGAGCAGCATTGCACCTGTAGATCCACTGCCAGCCAGGGGAGAGTGTGAACGCAGCCTTCCGACCTGTCAGGGCCTTTCCCCCATCTCCATGACACTTGTGTCATCTGCCATGTGAGACCAGTGATGGCAGTTTTCATCACAGCAGCCGGCTACTATCACAGGTCACAGGTGTCACGTGTTAACTTTATGCAATACAACCATGCTGCAACTACCGGCTGTGCAACAATGTGCAAATCAACTCCTATGATACGCCAAACTGCTGGCGGGCTTGCATGAAACATGGGACTTGTCCCTGCTAAGGCAATGTCAAACCAATGGTGCAATAAAACCACCCAGCCTCAACCCTGAGGCTTGTGCCAAGCCGCTCAATCAATGAATCAATGTTGGCTCACAAGCAGCCATAAAACTGGTGCAAGGGCAAAACAGCTACAGAGGCTGTCAGCACAACTCCCCACTCCCTGTCGTGGCTGCACTGCCACTGGGCTTGCGGCATTTTGAAACACCTGCAGCGCCTGCAGATGCAGATAAAGCTGCAGGACCCTTAGACCGCTCCCTCACATACTGCCTCATCAGCACATTCGCAATCACTTGGCCTGCTACGACATCCGTGAAAAGTTCACAACCTGCGCAGGCAGGGCCAGAGCACTGCGCAAAGAAGAATACGGCCATGTTTTCGTTACCGCTGGCCAGCTGCTTGCAGCACGCTGTCAAGCAGCGCTTGGGGCACCCAGGGCCGCCAGGTTGGGGTGCAGTGCCTCTGATCCAACCGCTGCGGCCACGATTGTTACCCGGTGGGGCCTTCCCAACACATGCAGTTGTGCGCAGCTCCGGATCAAGCCTGTACACCAAAACACTGTCGCGTGGCATCTGAGAGATCAGTCCGCTTCGCACGTTGTTTGACCCAGGTGTATTGGGGACTGGCTGCAGCAGCTCGGCAATGAGACCATCTGCCACCCAGGTGCCACAGCAAGCCCAGTCACAGTAGTGCATGGGCTGCCACCGGACAATATCAGCCTCGCTACCAATCCGCGTCTTTTGCGGATCTGTGTGGCGGTAAGCAGCAATTATGTAGCCATCGCTTGTGAACATTGCACACGCTGCATCTGCTTCGCATGCAGCCACTGTCGCGGGCAGGTTGTCTTGAGGGGGTGGAATGGCGTTGTTGACGCCACCACTGCTGTCCTTTTTGGGTGTGTGCGGCAGCGTATAGAACTGAATAGGGCCGTTGTTGGGCGTAGTCTGAACTGGGCTGGGCACCACATTGGGCCGGAAGGTAAAGCCTGGAACATTGCAGTTGGCAACTGACGGTCCTTGCAGGGCTGATAGCGGGCTGCAACTGACAGCAACGATCTGTATCACGCCTGCAGTGTGCAGATACCAGCACAAGGTTCAGCAACTTGCTTGCAGCAAGCAGCGGCTGTGGGCCTGCAGGTGGCCTGAAGGTCAGGGGGGGGGTCTGCCCTGGGGTGGGCACCGTTACAGGCTGTCAGCAGCATAAGGTCCCCAGAAATGCTCAAAGGGATTCACAATAACGTATGTGCCCCATGATCACGCTCTCATCACATCAAACCAAGTAGGGCAAGTCAGCTGTTGAGAATTCATCATATCGGCACTCGATCGTCCGCGCTTGCCACAGCATCTCACCTATGGCGATTAGTAGAGTTCCTCTGCAGCTTCTCCGCTGCTGTGCCGGCATTGTTACCGGTTGCCCCGCAGGCAGTGGGCCAGTTTAGCTGCTGAGCGTTGCAGGCGGCTTTCACACTATCATCAAAAATACGTGTTTAAACTCATCACAGCGCAGCAGCCCATTCTCAGCGCAGAGGGCGTCACACTTTCACTCCCCCCCCCCCCGGGGCCAGCTTGAACTGTTCAACTTCTCCATCCATAGCCTGCAAAAGCCACTCCAGCACAGGCAACAGGGATAATCTTATGAGAGCCACTTTCCAGCTATGGTGATTAGCAGTCAGTCCATAGCACTTGGTCCCTGGCAGGGACTCCTGCCCTGACACAGTGGGGGGGACGTCCATTGATGGGGGTGGTCAGTTTCTCAGCAGTTTGCAGGCTGCTCCACGACACGCCCAAGGCAATTGACACAGGCCACAATCAAATACTTTCTAAATACCATTTGTGATCATGATGTGAGCAATTGCAGCCGCAACAGTGCTGCTAGCAGTTGAACAAGCGTCCCTGCCATGTATGCCTTTTAGGGGTGATCACCCAGGGGGTACTTTTACCTCCCCCAATCACCTAAGTTTGCCATCAACTCTGCCAGCTCGGCTGCGTCTGTGAAGCCTGCAAGCCTGAGTCATGCGGATGATGGTGACCCGCATGCAGCTGATCAAGCACATTGAGCACTGATCACCAGACTGCTCGGCCTGCTCCTCAAAGCCCCCCAGCACTTGCTGCGGTCTTCCCTGTTCCAAGTAGCTGTGAATTAGCGCCTTGAGATTCTGTTTGAGTGATATTTAAACATTTGAACATGGTCAGGGTGTTCTCTGCATCACCCGTAGGCCTTCACATCAATCATGGCAGGTGAGTCACCCACATGGGCCATGACAGTACTGTGCTAGAATGTATCGAGCATCGTGATACAGTATCCATGTCCAGCCTGAACACAGTTGAGCACAGCTGACATGTTACATACTGCAATGACAAACCAAGCTGCAGGGGCTGGGCAGCCCATGCAACCACGCCTTGCAGCCAGGCATCAGGGTCCCCCTGCAAGGCTGTCTGCACCACAAAATGTCAGCCATCATGGCATGTGGCTGTACAAGTTGATCTTGCCTCTGAGGAGGGACCAGTGACGACGCAACTTCCTACAGGCTGTCAACACACAGCAGTGCAACACCAATGATCCACAAACATGCACGCCACCTGTCGGATCCTATCTATAGTAGGCAAAGCACCCCATACTGGGCCACTGGCCCAAAACTGAGTTCCTCATTGCAGCTATTTGGCTGCAGCATAACCTTTATCCATGAGCTTCATGCATGGCTCCCATGTAGCCCCCCCCCCCTTTGCACCTGCCCCTTACTAGGGACAAGAAGGGTGCCATGTTGGCACCAGTGTTCCACAATTTGCATGCATCGACCTCAGTTGTGCTGCCACAAACAAAGCTGCCGAACCCCAACAAGGGTATGTAGTGGCAGCACTTGACAGTAGCGTTGACCGCATCGGCCGTCACCACTGCAATCCAGAGTACAATCCCAGCCAGAATGCAACATGCCAGTGATGCCCATATATGCTGCCAATGGGGTTGTGAAAAGACATGCAACTCAGCCACTACGCCTTCCATTTCCCGCAAAGAACGGAAAAGATCGTTCATTGGCACCAGTGTACCCCTGTCATGCATCATTCCACCTGCACTCACACCACTGGTGTGCCGGGCTATACAGACAGTGCAGTGCCGGGCATTACTGACTAGTGGTGAGCACTACGGACAACAAAACTGAACACTAAGCAAGGGCATGCACACACACAGATGTTGGTAACTACCCCGGAAGCAAAAAACAGGCCACCAAAGCCACACGCTGCCTGGAAGATAGCCCATGACAGCAGCAGCATTGGCCAGCCACCATTGCCACCATTACGAACTGGCCTAAGAGCGGCTGAAGGCTGGATGCATGCTCAAAATGCGGCACATGCGCCACAGGTGCAACGGTGCAACACAATCCTACTGCACTTTTCAATGTTGAAAAGATCTGCAAACTCACTCACACAACTGCCAAACTATCAACGGTGTGACAACGGTCCCTGATGATGCTGGTCTTTGAAACACTGCGCAGTGCAAGACATGCATATCTAGCCTCAACACCCCAATCAAGGCTTGTGTCCCAGAGGTGAACCATACATAGGGCCCACATCATGCCAACGGACTCGAGCCAGGTGCAAGAGGACAAGCTTGTATGCCGTACATAAGCAGTGTGACAACTCAGCTGTCAGCACAAATCCCCACTCCCGGGCCTGCTGCAATTTGACGCACCCCCAGCATTTGTGGCTGCATCTACAGGACCCCTAGACTGTTGCCTCACATACTGCCTGAACAGTACCTGCGCAGAATTGGGGCCTGCAAATTTCGCTTTGCCATAACCGCACAATATGCCGCACACGACACCAGAGCATGAGGAGAAGACATACCCGCCCATGGAGTCAATACCGTTGTCCAGCTGCTTGCAGCATACAGCCAAGCAGCGCTTCGGGCAGCCAGGGCTACCAGGTGGGATTTCATCGTTCCTCTTCCTGCGCGGAGGCGGTTGGCCAACACAAACTGTTGTCTTCAAGTCTGGGTAGAGGAAAAACCCCTTCTCAGTATCTTTTGGCAGCTTAGACGTCTCAATAGATTGCACGTCGTTGGCCCCAGGTGTGTCAGGGACTGGCTGCAGCAGCTGGTCAATCAAGCCGTCTGCCACCCAAGTCCCACAGCAAGCCCAGGTGCAGTACTGCATTGGTCGCCACGCAAAGACATCTTCCTCACTGTCCGCCTTCTCTTCAAACACTTCACGAGCGCGGTACATGCCAATGATGTAGCCATCGCTGGTGAACAGGCCACACTGCACGTCTGCTTCACATGCGGCCACTGTTGATGGTAAGTTGTCAGAAGGCGTTGGAATGACAGCGTTGACGCCACAGCACTCGTCATCTGGTGTGTATGGCAGCGTGTAGAGCTGAAAAGGGTTCACTATAATTTTGCCAGGCACCTTTGGGTCCTTCAATCCCGGCAACTGGTTGGGCCTAAAGATGAAGCCTGGGACGTTGCATTCTGCAACTGGGGCGCTTTCTGCAGCTACCAAGAAGCTGATGAAAACCGCAACTATAGTCAGGCCTACAGCGTGCAGGAGCAACAGCAGGAGCAGGTTCAGCAGCAGCAGCGGGTTCAGCAGCAGCGGACCTGGAACCTGTGCATTTGTGGACAACAGAGGGGCATGTGTGCCGTATCGTGCCAACAGAGGGGCATGCGCGGCCCTCATCGTGCGCTCGTCTCAAATCACAAGGTGAGTGATTGTGCGAGACAAAATCATCAACCTACATGTACGGCTGCAGCTGGCGCATCATGGCTGTGCAGCGAGAGCAGGCAGCTGCAGCAGGCCCATGATTTCGTGCACCTCCCTCACGTTGCCGCCCCTTACCTGATCTCATAACGGCCAGCTGCTGGTGTTTGCCTGACTGGTCCTGTGGCATCACCAAACTGTCTTTCAGGGACGTGCTGGTGTCAGCTGTGGCAACACATGCGCTGTACAGTATAGCACAGTACTAGCACAGAATTGGCTGGACTGATCGACAGTATACTGATGAAGAGGGCCCAAAGCCAAACAGCACATCCCTAAGTAGTACACTAACCGTTACCTCTAGCCAAGGGTCCAAGCAAACCAAGGGCCACTGAAGTTATGACTCATGATCACAACCGAATGCCAATGCCAAGGTCAGCGCATGCAGGGTGCCCGTCCACACAAAACACTGCAAACAGTCCATCAAGTGGTTCCTCTAAGTGGCTGAACAAGCGCAATGACCGACACGAAGCCAGATCAATCCACAGATGCATTTGATCTGCTGCTTAGCATGCGTAGAGCAACTCGTCGCTCTCACCATGTGGCAAACGCACTAATTTTGACGAAGCTCGTTGTCGTTCTGACAGACAGGAAGCTTTATGCACAGGCTCTAGGCTCCTTCCTTCCAGTCTACCAGCAGTTGGAGAGGCTGATGCAGAAGCACACAGCTGCCCCTGGCCTCAACATAGTCATCGCAGCGGTCAAAGACATTCCATCTCGAGCAGCAGCCATGGAGGCAGACCTGCAGCATTTGCTGGGCAGCAGCTGGCGCAGCGCAGTGGTTGCATCCCCAGCAGCGGATGCGTATGCAGCTCACTTGCAGCAGCTAGCTGACAAGGACCCAGTGCTGCTGCTGCCGTACGTGTTCAGCATGCACATACCCATCTTGCTGGGCTTCCTGGCCCAGCGCATCCAGCGCACCCTGCAGCTGCCTGACCAACAGGGCCTTGCGTTCTTCACAGTGAGTCCTGCACGCTGTGCTGGCATGGATCCTGCCTGTAGAAATCAGTCTGCAGCATCTACAGCGTGATTTCACCTTTGCACTGGTGCAACGATGCCTTTACAGCTGTTACCAAATTCATCCGCAAGCCCACCTGCATGCAACAGCTTGGTGACTTGATCAATGTGACCACCTAGCGATGGAATGTACCAGAGTGCAGCTGCGGGTGCTCTAGTAGAGTGTGGTCTCGCGTTCATGTGCATTCTGGTTCCAGACGCACAGCACGCGTGACCATTGCAGCAACAGGAAGCTGGTAGTACAGGGGGCATCAGCCTATGGCATCCGCTCTGGCAGCAACCATGCTGATATCTGCATCTTTGATGCAAGGCGCACAGCCAACACACGTCCCATGCCATGACCCCACTGCCTGTTCCCACAGCGGCAACAGATATCCATGCTCAGCATTGCATCACCCTCACCCCAGCACTGTACTGCACCTTTCGCCTGCCTGCAGCTCGACAACAAGGCCTCGACACTGGCCACACTGAGGGCTGCTGTCACACAAGCTGGGCACGAGATCGACCCTAGCAAGCGGCAGCTGCTGCTGGATGAGGCTGTAGAGCAGTTCAGGCGCAATAATGCAGTCGTGGCAGGTTTCAGCCTGGGCTGGCGGCCTGTGCTGCAAGCGCTGCAGAGGGCGTGTGCTGCGGTGCCTGTGTATGTCTATATCCTGCTGCTTGCGATGGTGCTGGCTGCTGTTGCTGCCAGGCGGGGGATGACGGCAAGCTAGCATGGTGGATGGATCATGTTACGCAGGCTGGGTTTCCAGGTTGGTCTGACAAGCTGGCAGTAGATGAAGCTGACAGTTGTCCTGTACTATTGTTCCCATTGTCATTCCCTATCCTGTACCAAGAATGTACCATATGCTTGACCTTGTGATGTCACAAGGCCTTGCGCCCCTTGGCTGAAGCGTATGCATCAACATGCATACTGTCACGTTTGATTGACCAAGTGCCAACAAGCATGTGTAGGCACAATCGCCTTGACCATTGACTCCTGTACGAGCCTTGTGGCAGTCTGCTAGTTGACTTGTGTTTCCATACTCAGCAGAATTCCTGTGTGCTTTGTGTGCTGAGAAGTTACAAATCACACTGGGATTGACTCCACTGGCATGAGCTGGTTACTAGGGTTCATGCAAGAAGGGCTATGGTCAGACTGGACTGATGAAAATGTGAAGTTGTGAACTGGTGAACTTTACTATTTTGCTCTCTGTTACATAGTTGTGCACCACTGCAAACCCAGTCTTTCCACGTTGTACAGCCACAGCCACATGTGAGGTACTGCCTCCACCAAACAACAGTCACCAGCGACCAGGCACAGCCCATTCATCACTAGCCAGCTGCCACATTCACGACATGCTGGCAGCACAACAGGCGATTGAGTTGGTGCAGCATTCAATATGATAACGCGTCTGCAGGACAAGCCTCACCTGCTGAGACCCCCCAAGCAGCCCCCCTGGTGTGCAACAACCAAACCAAGCACAAAACACCACTGCTGTGCAACAGCACGATGCACAAAACATACGATAGCGCAGGAGCCCTACCAAGCCTGGTACAAAAACCAGTCAAGCCAGCCGCATGGTGTTAGCAGGCAGAAACCTCCACTGGAGCTGGTAGTATGAAACAGTGTCACAAAGTACTCATTTTGTTCAGTTTGTGCCAGGAATTGGTCAGTGGCACAGTAACACGCAGTACTGTACGGCAGTACCACACCATGCAACATCATGCCGATCCACCTGCTGCAATGCACATTGGTACATAGCGGCCCAGACACACCAGCCATGCACAACTAAAAGTCATCCACAAGGCTCACAGGCATCCACAAGCACACGGCTTTGTGTTGCCGCCATCACACCTGCCCAGCACCCCCACTGGAAAATGCACAGAAGGTCTTGGCTTGCCCATTCTACCTGCTTGCTCATAGGACGTCAGGGTTGCATCAATCAACGTGAAGCGAAGGCAGAGGAGTTCATTGGCTCCACGGTTGCAGCCTCTGATGGAACCCACACCTCCACTCGACCAGCACTGTCGCTGCTGAAGACGCCTGCGGGGTTGGCAGCAGGAAGCACAATACAGCAGACATGGCAAGGTCAAAACAGCACCAACTTGGTGCTTGTTGAACAATCAAGCAGACTGTTGAGAGGTCTGCATGCAGCAGCTGCATCCCGGAGTTCCAAGCACTGCAGCGTGGTGATGTCCATGTTCTGCTTGGTACCCTCACGTCCACAGCAGGAGTGCGGCAGCGCAGCAGTCACCCCATACACTCAGGGCGTACACGATATGTGTGTGCTGACGCAGCAGCAGCCCAGAACTTTGCATTCCCCAACAAGAGGAATGCCGTCCGTCTGCACATTTTCATTCATCGCACATACAATCCTCCCACATGATGCGCTGGCGCAGGCACATCCTTTACCGTCACTTACCTGGGCGCTCACACAAGCAGCAGGGCACAGAGCCGCCTCGCCTCTTCTTGCGCACCATACCCCCAGGAGGCATCTGCAGCTTGGGCACTTCCAGGGACCCTGCAGCAAACACACGAGCAGGGCACAGCCAGCATCACGCGCCTTCAGCACAGCGCCAACAACGGCAACAACACCAAAACACATCTCCAGATCTTGCAGCAAAGGACCTAAAGCGGATCGGGGCTGACTTTGCGCTGGGCAACATCTGTGACACAGGCATGGAAGCACCCCAGCACTGCTGGTAAGCTGCACACCGACCCCATGATGGCGAGCTGGTCAGCTGCGCACAGACCGCGCTGGTGCAGGTCAACAGGCGGTTCTCCTACTGTTGCGCTGTTGCCATGGGCCCAACCAACTTGGCCCTAATCCTGTGCAGCACCCCAAGTACCGCCCTACCTGGCACAAAGATGACTGCCTTGTCATGTGTGCCCTGCACCTGCAAGTGCAGCTGCAGCGCTGCAGCGCACAGCTGGGTCAGCACGGGCCTGTAGTAGGCCTCTGCTGCTGCCTGGCTGCTGGCTGCTGATGCTGCCGGCAGCATGCCAGAGTCCACTGCTGCTGCCACTGCTGTCTTGATCAGAGCACGGACTGCAGCATCTACTGCTGTCCCGTAGGGCTCAAAGTCTGGGTTGCCTTTGATCTGACTCAGCATCTGGCGTGCGAACTCTGTCTGAGACATGGTTGCAGGGACCTGCAGCAATGAACGGCATCTCAGTGCAGCATCGCAGGCCAACCAACGGAAATCAACCGAAGCGGATGCCCTGCCAGCACACAGCTTCTTAGGCACAGTCGTCCTGCGGCTACAGGAAGCAACGGTTCCAATGTTCCCTGTGAATCCAACAACTACACCACGCTCAACCCTACACAATTGGCGCCAAAGGCACTACTGACTTCCAACTTGGGCTACATTCTGAGGGCTGTACCACACTAGTGGGTTTGCTCCCGTGCGTTATGTCAGTGCTGACTGGCCCAACCCCAACACATCATTGCTGACAGAGCGTTGCAACCCTACCGCCCTGCCAGGGAGGACTGCCAGGCACACCTGCAAGCTGCTATGGACGCAAACAAGAGGGCTGGCTCCACTGCAGTGCCGTCAGCAAATGCCGGGGCCCCACCCACCCCACCCACCTGTGCCTGGATGACTCTCTTGTCAGTGGGCACATGTCGCCAGAAGCGGTGGTTCAGCCAGTCCCACAGCTTGTGGGTGCGCCAGTCAATCACTGCGACAAACATGGCGCACACAAAGCACACCCGGATGATTAAAAGCTGCAAGCTGGGGGCTGTCCTGTTGTGTGCAAGTTCAAGTGATACTCCCCCCAGGAACAGCTAGTTCAATTGCTGTGCAATATGTCTTGTCCACCCCAGCGTCAAGCCGAGCTTCTATGGCAGCCCTTGGCCCTGACACTGTGCTACATTCAAACAGCCTTGGAAACGTGAACACACTCCCAACCGCGCAACCAAGGTGTTATGAGGTGGACATAGAAATCTTGAAGCGTCTGCGCTGTATCGATTAGTGGTGGTCCTGTGAGGGGCATATACAAGCAGCTGCCACAGCAGCCGTAGCAGAATGCAACTAGGCTGCTCACCAAAGGTATCTGAGGCAGTGTAGTCGCCACCACCGTTGTAGGACCGCACGTCCTCCATTGCAGCAATGCCAGCATCCAGCCACTGAGCAACTGGGTCTGCAGGGAAGAAGCAGGAGCGCATGAATGCTTGCCTCCGTGAGCAGCAGTCCCAGCATGTGATCTGCGCCTGACCCAGACTCTGGCACTGGTGGCGCGCAAAAGGTGTCCAGCATGCATATGCATTTGCGCTGTTGCGCGCTAACAGTCTGTCACTTAGCACGTGATTGACGGCATAAGAAATGATGGCATTCCAGACGTGCAACATGCAGCAAGGCCACAGTGCCAGCACACAGCTGCTCAGCCCCTGCCACACCCACCGTGCATGCCTGCTGGCGAGCAGTCCACTGCAGGCAGCAGCCTGTTGCTGATGGTGTACTTCAGGTCAACCAGCATGGCCTGCATCTCATCCCCTGTGAACCCAACATCCATCGCGCCCTTGGAGCCCAGCCTGGTGAGGCCAGCTCCTGCACTGGGCTTTGCTGAGGAGTTGGCTGTTGCACGCGCTGCAGCGTGTGAGGGTTTGGTGCGTGACCTCAAGTCCCGCGCTTCTCCTGACTTGCTCGTTGCTGCTGCGGCATTACGTGAGGTCCCTGCTGGGCCGGCGGCCGATGCCCCTGCACGGTGAGACCCGTGTGCTGCATCAGCGGCGGCCGCAGGCGCTCCCCTTGATGCCGTAGCCACCCCTGCCGCACCTGCTGCAGCGGCAAAACCAGCTGCAGCTCCTGCTGCTGCCATGCCGCTCGTGCGCATGCCGCTTGTCGTGGGCTGGGGAGCATTGGTGGGTCCGACCCAAGGCGCCTGCTGCTGCTGAGGCTGCTGGGCGTACTGCTGTTGTGGGTACTGCTGCTGTGCGTACTGCTGTTGTGGGTACTGCTGCTGAGGGTATTGCTGCTGTGCGTACTGCTGCTGCTGTGGGTACTGCTGCTGCGCATACTGCTGCTGCGCGTACTGCTGCTGAGGGTGCTGCTGCTGCGCGTACTGCTGCTGCGCGTACTGCTGCTGTGCGTACTGCTGCTGAGGCTGCTGAGGCTGCTGCACTACAGGCGGGGCCTGTCCTGTTGCTGGCCCTCTGCCATTAGCGTACACCTGGGACGCACTGTAACCACCACCCCCTGCCCCGGGCCCTTGGTCGTTGCTGTTACCATTGCCCGCATCAGAGCGGTAGATGGGGCCCAGCGGTGCATTGCTGCCAACCCCCACAAGCTTGCCATACAGGCCTGAGCTGCTGGGCTGCAAGGGGGTGGCCTGCCGCCGGGAGTTCTTGCGGTGCTGCAGGCAGATGAGGACGCCTAGGCTGATGAGCAGGGCTAAGCCGACAACGGATCCAACAACAGCACCGACAATGGTACCTGCAAGGGCACAGAGCAGCAGGCAAGGCTTCAAGAAAGGAGAGTATTTGGCACATGCCAGCACAGCGTTTGGCAATCCAGGGCACACCTGGAATACAATCCTTATGATATCCATGCACCGACTGCATTGTAAAGCGACAGCTGCCAGTGTACAGCCAGCCAGCGGCTTATTGAGACTTATACAGGGTACCACACGATCTGGTGCAGGCGCTAGCAGCGCCAAGGAATGCACCACCTTAGCACCCTGCGCATCCCCACGAGGCACCTACACACACCCGGTGACTGCTGTCACCGGTGATTGTGGGACTGAGGTAGCCACACAGGTTGCAACTACGTGTGTCGACGCATAGCCGGATGTGCTGTCTGCACAGCCGAATGCTGGCTACAGGGTCACACAAAAACAGCTCACCGACACTCTTCTGGGGCCTGGAGGGTGCCGCAGGAGCTGCTGCAAGGATAGGAGCGTCTGGTGTCAAGCCAGGGACAGGTGTACCTGCACAGAGCAGCAGTGAGGGGCGGCAGGGTTCGGCTTAGAGCACTCTGCATCACGCGGGGAGGCAGTGGGCAGCTGCATGATGATGGAAGGTGCATCCTGAAGATAGCCGGCATCCACCAGCTGAACACTTGTTGAAGTCATGGATGTGCCCTGTGCACGATTATGATGCAGATCTGTAGCGCCAACCGACTGCTTGCTGCTGCTATTGCTCCCAGCGCGCTAGGCATTGTTCAACACTGCAGAGTCCATGAGGGTCAGGGGCAGAAAGTCCTATCTCAGGGCACCTGTAGTCGCTGGCCCTGTTGTTGAGATGTTTGTGCCAGGTATCTTCTGATCACCAGCGTCCGGCATCTTGGTGATGGTGTTGTCGCTGCGGCTGGGAAGTAGTGTGGTTCCTTCAACTGGCAGCTCTTTGTCACCATCGGGAGTGGAGTTTGAGCCACGACCCACTGCTGCTGTGGTGCTGTTGGTGATGTCCCCAGTCCTGCTGCTGTTCCTCCGAGAGGCCCCCTTCGTGATGTTACCCACTGCAGGAGCATCGGGTGCAACTGGGACTACAGCTGCTACAGTGTCCGCTGTTGCTGGTTTGGGTGCAGGCTGTGGCCCTGTAGAAGCTGTAGCTGGGGTTGCAGCTGCTGCTGGTGCTCCTGCTGCTGCTGCTGGTTTGGGTGCAGGCTTTGGCGCTGGAGAAGGTGTACCTGCTACTGCAGCTGCTGGTAGTGCTGTTGGTCCTGGTTTGGGTGCAGGCTGTGGCGATGGAGAAGCTGTGAATGGACCTGCAGAAGCACACAGAGAGAGCAAGATGGGTTTGAGGGCAGCTGGTCCCAATAGCGGGCCAGGTGACGCCTTGAGGGCACAACACCTCTATGTGTTAATCAACTGCGGGCACATGCAGCCACGTGGACACTTATGCCTGAAGCAGGAGTCAGAACGCGATGGTTGAAGCTGGAGCTTGGATCACTTGGACGCTGCTGCTGCTGGTGCTGCTCTGTGTTGTGAGGGTTGCTGCTGCACTGACAGCAGCAAAATGAGCAGGCCCCGACGCTGCGGTACACTGATCCAGCAGATCGCTAACAGCGTGCAGGGTGGATGCTTTGTGCATATATGGCAGTGAGACAAGAACCCCACAACAGCACCAACACCCCACAACTGCAGCAGCAGCGCTGGTCAGGTGCCCAATGCTCAACCCCTTAGCATCGCTCACCACCTGCTTCATCATCTTCAGGATCAACGCTTTGTCCAGCAGCAAGCGTTGCCACGAGGAGCAATGCCACGAAGAAGCACGACCTACGCGACCCCATGGTACCGTACGCCGTGCTCACAGCGAGCACATGTACAGTTATGCTTCCCAAGATCTGCTTCAAATTTTGGGAGATGTGCTGTTGGTGTCCAGGCTTGACCGGAAGGTCACTTGAACAGCAGTGTGACCGAGGGACTGAGGGACTTGTCATCACTTGTTTGGTGAATCCACCAGTCAGGCTTGCTTTCAAGCCACACTGTCTTCTGCCATCTGCAAGGTGTCAGTCGAAACGTTCCATGCTGCAGGCCAGCTGGCCCATGCTGCCAGGCTGGCAGTGCAGAGCTGACCAAATACACGCTTCTGTTCTGTCGCAGCTGCTGGCAGCCAAAAAACGCGCACTTGAGCCTGCGTGAACCTAAAGCGCACTGAAGCTTCACCTGCAACACCTCAATTGCATGTGAGCCATCCTAGACATCCCGGGAATTTGACCGCCATTGAGCCATAATATGGATCACAGCGCAATGCGCTAGAAGTCCTGCTGTGCAAATCAGTCAACTTCTGATTTGCAACCTTCTGTAGACCTGTTGAATCTCAACAGGTCTACAGAAGCCTCTTCAGGTGGACGATGGTGCTGAGAGCTTGGACAGAGTGGCAAATTGCCCGGCCTGGTGACATAGGCACCTCCACAAAATCGAGACACCGTGTGCTGACGTCTTTGCTGACCTGCCACCGCCTGTTCACAGCACAGCGCTTTGTCTTTTCCCTGCTGCTGCTTGTCTGCCATGGCAGTGTCTGGCTCAAGTGTGTGAGTTGAACTTGATAATCATGTTGGCTGACACCAGATGCTGACACCAGATGGTTGCGTGGCAGTCAATTATTTCACTCTAGACACCTTGATGTTTGATTGTGTCAGCATGCCCAGAGCCAGCTGTCTATTTGTGTGCTCCGACACTGACAGCAAAATGTGTCAACACACACGTCTAGTTCCCTATACAGCCCTGTCATCAGAACCGCTGACATTGTGGCAGCAATAGGCGATCACTGCAGATGCAGCTTCACTCAAAAGATGCACTCCACAGGCACAGTGTGCCCAAGTCAAGTCCAAAACACTGAAATGAAAGGTTACACATGTGCGCCTCGACCCAACCAGCCACCCCTGCACCAACCACTGCCTTGCAGTCTCGTCCATCCTCAACCTGCAGAGAACGGCGGGCACCAGCATAAAGTGAGTTTGCAGAAATTGTAGCAGACCGTGACCTGCTGCATGCTTCAGGGGCCTTTCCATATATGCCAGCCAAGCAGGCGCCACATCAGGACAGCACAAACAGCCACAAACAAGCACCCACGCAAGACAGACACAGGCAATGTTCACATAGCATACTTGCTACGTTAGAGGTCCCTTCAGGCTTGAGCCACCTGCAATACTGCATCAGCCAGCTGTGCTTGACCTCCGCACACTGCCTGCTGTGCTGTGTCAATGCAATCCAGAAACATGCTTCACCCATGCAACATACCTGCACGCGTGACTGTGTTGGGCATCAAGGGAGGTAGACACGCCCCAAGTTGGCCCCAAGGCATCATCTCCTCCTGACGCACACTACACAGGAGGGGCTGCACCCCTAGAGGAGCCTTGCGGCATTCCTCTCCTGGCATCTCTGTGTGGCCACACTGGTTGCTCTCCACTCCATGCCGCTCCGGGGAGGGTCACAGGGGATCACGCGCAGGCACCACCAGCAGAGCCGCGCCATGGCCCAGGGAGGGGGGTGCTGTGCAGGGGCGCAGCAGCAGAGCCACCCACGCAAGGGCCACGGTGGGCAACCTGGCAGTAGCCGCAAGGCAGCCGGGAGTGAGGGGAGGGGCCCTACCATACCAACTGCTGCTAAGGTGCATGCCAACACATTGCATGCTGGCAAGCTGTTGGCTCGACACCAGACTGCCCAGTTCTGCCGTGACATCCTGCAAAGCTCCAGTAGCTGCTTATGCATGGCTGCTGGTCCCTAACTCAGCTTAGGGGTGCACTGGCTAAACACAACCACTAGCGGTCTACTTCCATTCTGTTGCAGCCGTTTCCTACTATGTGCGTGCTGGATCGCACTTTGCGAGGACTAGTTGGATTGAAGTCAGATTGAAGACCACTCCATGCACGAGTGCCCAACGCCAAACACTCTTCAGCAAGACTACCTTTGCCCAGGGTCCCACTGCAGAACAGACAGCTGTGGACTGACTGACTGGCCACCCCTGCATCCAACATGTCTGTGTACATGCATGTACCCGACCCTTCACCCCTAGGAAGTTGCCCACCCTGTCATAGGCGTTGACCATGGATGATCTACTTGTCAGCCTTGCCCTTGACGCGTTGGCAGGTGCGGCGGGCTCGGGTTGATTCCAGCATGGGTAGGAGAGTAGGAGGGATGTTGGCAGGGGGTCAGGGGATCACGCGCAGGCACCACCAGCAGAGCCGCGCCATGGCCCAGGGAGGGGGATGCTGTGCGGGGGCGCAGCAGCAGAGCCACCCACGCAAGGGCCATGGTGGGCAACCTGGCAGCAGCCGCAGGGCAGCTGAGAGTGAGGGGAGGGGCCCTGACAGCTTACCGGGATGCTATGCGCTAGGAGAGCTGAACATGTGCTTTTACTATAGCCGATTCAAAGTATTGCATCAATTCCCGTAGGAAGAGATGTAGCCCTTGCATCATCATCGGCTGACACACCGGCACACCAAGCTAGCCATACAAATGTGATTCGCCTGTCTACACGCATGCCGCTACAGCAACTCACGACACGACAACACTAGCTACTGCAGGGACGACGCATTCAAACTTACATGATGCACCTTTCAACCTGGTTGCACACAAACACTTCTGCTGAGGAACCTGGCAAAACTACTGTGGCAACGAACCTGCACTACAGCTATATCTACCCATGCACAAACACTCTGTACCTGGCACACTGTTCGCACACCAGCCTGGATTGCTGTGTTGCTTCTAGCACACGGGCTGCAAATGACATCACAATACCTGCCTTACTGTAAAAGCAAACTTGCCACTTGCCAATTGCCTGTCCTCCGCCTATCGCTGCAACGCTGACGCACCCACAACCGAGCCAGTCAACCACCCAACCACATGCACTAGCCTACTTGCACTAGCTTTCACCCCCCCCTCCCCAAGGAAGTTGCCCACCCTGTCGGTGCATCAGCAGTAGTCCGCCACTGCAGCAGGGCCTTGGACAGGCACCTGCCCGCCGACACCTTTGGCAGTGTAGACGTCCAACTGAGGCCGCCAAGGAGAATTGAACTCCAGACCTCTGGGAGAGGTTCACCAGAAACAAACAACTGCAGCACATGTTAGTCCCCCCCTCCCCCGGGCCGCATGCAGTAGGAATTGTCCCCAACCCCATAAACGGCGTTCCAACAACAAAGGAAGTGCAAGAAATGAAGTATTGAAGGCTATTAGGCTCTTGGGCCCAGCCTGCGCCGCCACATGGGTAGTGTTAGTGAGAGCTAGTCTGCAGCTGTGTCCTCTTACTTGGTGCTGATGTCTTTGCTATTCACCGGTGCACAAACTGATGTCCCGCAGCCCTCGTGGTGCTCACGTGTCCATTACCCCAAGCCCATACAAAGCTCTTGACAGCGCCCTTGCCTTAAGCTGCCCACCAAATTCATCGTTTGCACACTTGTAACAACCTTGGGAGTTGGCCGAATACTTCATGCCTTTCCATATGTCAAGCAGCTACTGACATGTGTGTTGCCTCTTGTGCAGTCCTTGCCACGTCATCCCTGTTGACTTGTGCAGTTCCTTGCCGCCCCATGCCTGTCCACATATACAGTCACTTGACACACCATGCCCGCCCTCTGGCGTTCGCAAGCCTTGATGCTGGGTTGAAATTGATTGCCTTGGTACAGCCTTGGCACTGGGTCCGATGTCTTTTGTACAGCCTTGGTGTTATGTTGTTTCCCTCCATGCGCCTAGTGCTAGGTTGGTGTCCTTGTACAGCTTCCAGCCACAAAACTCTCCGCAGACTTGCAGAATCACCCCTACTGTGAGGATAAACAGCTCCCGGTGCTCCCAGCACAGTCCACCAGCCCACCCACAGACGGCTCAAGACTGTCAACCTGTAGCAAGGGGGACAACAACAGCACCCCACACCACTCCACACCCTAGCTACACACCCTAAATACACCGTCCACACTCACAACTGCAGGCACAGTTAGCGGCACAGAAGTACCCATCTCTACCATGCAGCAGCTCCCTGGCGCTAGCCTGCCTACACCTCTACCTGTGTGCACCTGTGTGTGGTCCATCCTACTAAGCTTTAGCTACTGTGATTGCTATGCGATGCATCAGATGTGACATAGCCACAATTGACAGTTGACATCTTGATCCATATCTCGCTTGCCTTAGGCATGCAGACCATCACCCCCAGCACTGCTGAAAGCTGTAGCCAAGCCTATCCACAACTTGCGCGTACAGTCTCTGCTTGCTCCGCTAGCCGACTAAGCCTAACCTGCACACACTCAGCTTGCTTCAGTGCCAACCAGCTGCCTAACCACACCCTGCTGCACTTACCTGTGTGCTGAACCAGCAGCCCCAAGCTTTCCAAAGCCGCACTATCCAGCTGCGCACTCCAGATCACTTCTCAGCCCACGCAAGGAAACTACTATATGCACAGCGCCCGACTGCTGCTCCACAGCTGTTGTGAAAGTGCTGACAAACCCGAGTTACTGTCGACACGTGACCTTGCAGATTGCTGAAGAAGGGGCTGTCGAGATACGACCTTGCTGAATGCTTTCAATGCATAGGGGTAGGTGAAAGGACTGATGCATGCGCTGATTGATAAGAAACTATGCTGAATGGTGTTGCGTACTGTGCTGATTAACTAGGCCTGCCTGCTGAATAGGATGCCTGTTCCTCAGCCTGAACCTTGCTTGCCCACTGTCAACTGTCCTGCACACTGGACACCTATGACGTCAGCACCCCCCCCCCCCAAAAAGCTGCCCTGGGACCACACACTGACTCACCTTGTGTTGCACAACCAGCTTGAACACCGCTAGCGACTGCATGCTGCCTATCTGTAGCAATACCTCCCCAACCTTCACCCCATGTCATCATCAGCATCATCATCTTCAGGAAACACTGGCCGACCTACTGGCTGTTGGTCTGCCTACTGCCTCGCTACCGACAGAATAGGACGCTTCTAGCAACACACAGCTACCATCAACATCTGCTGCTACACTGCTACTTTGCACTGCCTCGTTGATCAGACTCAAATGCACACACACAAGATAAACTGCTGGCTGAGAAGGAGGAATTGAGGGGAATCGAGGAGTTAGATACAGACTTGTGGTCTTAGCAGGTTCAGATGCACACAGAAACTGACTGGCATGCGGAGCTGTCAGAAGGGGATAGGGCTGTTCAACAAAATTTGATAGGCTTGGCGACTGCTTGAAGATGTCGGCTGGCAAAGCACACTCGACGTTGCTGCTTGCGGAGACAGAGGTTGACTGTCGCTGGCTGTACAAGGAAGAGACTGTCGCTGGCTGAGCAAGGAAGAGAATGTCGCAGGCTGAGCAAGGAAGAGAAGGCGACTGGTTGCTGTTGCCAGGATGGGTGACGAGAGACGGTAACTGGATGTGCTCTTAACGCGAGGATCGACCTGGCCTAGCTATGTTGTAGAGAGCTTCATGATGAGGGACGACGGACGCAAGGACGATGCTTGTCGAACCTTGTCGAACCTTGTCGAAGTGTGATGGTGGCATGAGATGAGAGCTGGCCTTATTTGAAGTCTGCCGGCACTGACAGCTGCAAGCACACACTGCACACAGGGCAGCACACCGGCCACCACCCAGGGGGCAAGGGAGGGTGGTGGCCGCAGCCAGCGCAGGCATGCAAAGCGTAAGAACCTGACCCCAAACCCTCACCAACATATCAAGCACTGTGGACGCCAAGATACATGCCGCGGCCTTCACAAGGTAACTGGCAACCTTGCTCAAAACTTGCTCGTGCTCGCGCAGCCGTTGGGAAACCTACACACATACCGCACCTGATAAAGTTTTCTTTTCCATGGTGGGGCCATCGCCTCCCAGTACTGTCCAGCTGTACTTGTGCAGAGCCTTCACTTGCCTCCTCTGCCCTATGCTTCTCCCTCTCCTAGGGCCCCTTCCACACCTGCAGCATAACCCGCCACCGGCGGCAACAGCACCGCCGGTGGTGGCAGCAAACGCATGCCAGACACGTTGAAGCACTGCCCACACACTCTGCATGAAGGTGTGCATTACCCAGCCTGTCTCTACGGCTGTCAGAACAGCTGACCTGGCACAGTAGGTTCTCAGGCAATTGATCGAAAAAGCAATAGCGGGAATTATGAACTGTGCAGTGCCTGCTGTGCTTGGAGGGATGGAAACTCACCCGTAACATTCATCTCAAGGCTGTGTGTGCCAGCAGAAGAGTAGGTGCAACCACTGTGCAGTGTAGTGTAGCTCAGACCGTCCTTGTGGTAGTTCTGATTGTGCTGTGTCGATGGGATTGGTAGTACGTAGACGTGCTACTGGTAGTTCGGTGAAGCACTTGTTCAGCCATCACTTGCTGCAGGCGAGCAGCCCTGCGCAAACAACTGCACCCCCACACGACACGAATAACATGCCAACCACAACAGCACACAAGACAGACCATTGGTGGAACTGCAAGGGGGACGGTTCTGTACTACCATGCAGGGCGTAGGAGCAGCTGCATTGATTGAGCAGAGATGTTAGCGTGCTGACAGGAGCTGTCCAGTGCACAGGGCAGGGGAAGAATTGGGGTGATGTTAGTGGTTCAAAAAACAGGGGCTGTCCAGTGCAAAGGGGAGAGGGGAAAATGGAGTGGCGTTAGTAAACACGGCAGGGGTGCAAGCAGGGGCATTAAAAGCCTGATACAGGCATCAGGAGGGACGGGAAGAGTCAGTGGTGCAAACATAAACGGCTTGGACCACCCTCCAAACAACAGAGCGCCCCCAGAATGCACTCACCACTGATTTCCACTAGGCAGGATACCGCTGACTAGGGCGTCATCCCAGCTTGAGCTTGCACTCCTAAGGTTGTCTGTCCAAACAGTCCAGCCGGCGTCCCGTACCTGCAGCGCACACCACCCACCGACGGCACAGCACCGCCGGTGGTGGCAGCAATCGCGTGCCAAATGCAGTGGGTGCCTGAACAGCCGACAAGGCAGCATGCAACGACGCAGCGACAACCAAAGCCACAGCGCACCCTCAAGTCACTGCTAAAGCCCTGATCAGTGCTGCTGCCTCGAAACCCCAACCGCTTCCAGGCTGGTTTGGAATGCTGCTTGGTGCAAGCTAGATGCGGCCCCAACACAAGGCCCTGCTGTGCTCACCCGGATGACAGTTGTAGCATGGATGGACGATGACGCATTCACGATGGTGGTTGCTGTACTTGTCAAGGAGGATGAAGTCGCAGCTGCCATGTCTAGAGCCATCTCTTGTAAGGTCGCTCAAAGCATTCCAATGAACCTGCGCAGACAACTGCACTCAGGACCACACACCACACCACTACCTAAACACACAAACACACCACCACGGGCAACGCAACAGCACACAACACGGGACCATTGGTTGCATCCACAAGGGCAAGGATACCTACTGACACCAAGGCTTTGCTGGTCCAGGACACGACTCCCGAAACTCTTATTCTGCCCAACCCTGACGCCTATTCTGTCGTATTCTCAGGCTTTCTCTAATTCTGCTCAAGAAACTGTGCCCCACCACTGCAGTCCATAAGTACGGCCCTAATCACTGACAGAAGTCTCACTCACCCGCAAGAAAGCGTGTTGCTGGCTCGCACGTGATGCCATCACCCACTTGAGCTGCACACTTGGGTAGCCAGGGCTGTAGGGGTAGCACCCTGCGCAGACAACGGCACCCATGACGCAACATGCACACAACACCCACAAAGCAACCCAACACAACAGCACACAACACCAGACCATTGGTGGAACCTTCAAGAAGCCCTCAAGGCTGTTGTCTGAAGCACTGACAAGTTCATTGAAGCAGCTTGATGCAGCACTGTAGCTGAGTGGGTCACACACCAGTATGCACGTGCTGACCTCTAACGCTACCCACCCCACCTCCGGTGCTTACCATCAATGCAATGGCGCAAGCAGACACCAGCAGGCATTCCAGCTCCTCAGGGGTCCCTCCTTGTTGCTCTCGGCCTCAATTCACAAGCACCAGTTCTTCAAGCTGTGTAGGTTGCTGGCCGCTCCAGTGCCAGGACATACCTGTAGCACATAACACCACCGACGGCACAGCACCGTCGGTGGTGGCACACAACATGCGCCAAGCACGGTCAGATCCACCCTTGCCGCTCCCCTAGACAGGCCATGTGCCAGCCTGCCACTGTGCTTCTCGACACAAGACTCCTGCCATAAGTCTACTCAACGATAAGAAACCAAGCTACCGCCAGCAGGCAATGTACTTACGTGAAGGGGGTTGACGGCCCACTCAATTCCTCAAGCCGTGTAGGTTGCTGGCCGCTCCAGTCCAGGACATGCCTGCAGCACACAACACCACCGACGGCACAGCACCGTCGGTGGTGGCACACAACATGCGCCAAGCACGCTCAGATCCACCCTTGCTGCTCCTAGACACGCCTTTTGGCAACCTGCCAGTATGCTCCTCAACAAAAAGCCTCATGTACTGCTGTCAGTCCAGCAACCCGAAAAAAAACAAGCAGCCACCAGCAGTTACAGTACTCACGTGAAGGGGTTGACGGCCAATATATCAGGCTTCCAGCTGTGATGGTGGAAGTCTTCGCCCAGTAGCTGACCAAGGTCTTGGCTGTAGGTCCTGCGCAAACAACGTCACCCACACACAGAGCCACACGCCAACAACACGCCACCACACACACGAGACCATTGGTGATACCCTCCAACCAGGCTGCCTGGGATCCACCTCTCTCAGCTCACAGCCAGGTTTCTGTTTTGCTACCTCCTCCTTGTGCGACTAGAGTGTCAGGCTGTTCAGCATGTCAGGATATTCCTGGCCTTTTCATCTGTGAGAGACCAGTCTGCAAGAAAACTTGACGAAAGCAACAGCAGCAGCAGCAGTCAGTGTAGCACAGCCAAGCAGCACTGCAACCCACCTGAATGGCAATCTTTGCCTACTAACACAATCCTGCTGGGTTGGGACTCTTCGGTAGCCGTGTTGTTGACTTCAGGTTAACTTCAGGTTTGGTGGGCAGCACATCCAGAAGGCTTGATGTTGTACATCTTCAGCTTGGGGGTGGCATCTGCACAAACAACGTCACCCACACAAAAGGCCACACGCCAACAGCAACAGCACACAACACAAAGACCATTAGTGGCACTGTCTCGATGAGCTTTGGGGCTACAAACTGCACCAAGGCATCATAACACACAAAGCCCCTTCAAGGTCTGGGCTTCAGGGTGCTGCTGCCTGCTTGCATGATTCTCCAACTCTGCAGTGGTTGTCCGTCTGAAGTCCTACACCCACCACCACCACCACCACAATACGCCCCGTCCATCACAGCACTAACACCATAAATGCACTTCACATTTGTCTGCCTGCCACACAATTGTCAAGACAGCAAAGGGGCAAAGGAGGGCAGCTCACCTGTCCCTCGCAGCCAAACTTGCACCAAGCAGTAGATGGTAGCCAGTAGCCCTCACACCCAGCTCCGAGACAGTAGACCCTGCATGCAACACCCACAACCATGTGCAACACGCCCTTGGTGGCACCCTCACAACACAAGCCTGCCAATCTGCCAGCCCTCATAGACCAGCTGGGGACCACAAACCCTGTCAGCAGTGTGTCAGGCTCACCTTCTCTTCATGCATGCTTGCCTTGCTGAAGCTCCCAGCGCTCTGTGTACACCAAACTGTAGCAGGTTGTGGGGTGGAGCTTCTGCCGCTGTGTTGTAGCCGTTGTCGGAGCTTCTTCTAACGCGCAGTAGCCGGTAGAGGGTAGCCTTGGTGGGCGGGGTTGTTTCAGCTCTTGCCCTTGTGATGTGTGGCCGCTGTAGTGCTATCAGGAGAAGGCGCTTGTCCAGCTTGTCGTGCTGTCCACCTGTCCTCCAAGCCTGAAGGAGGGGCACACAAGCAGACACGCAGGCAGGCAGAAACACATGCGATGAGCTGTAGCTCCTCATGTTCAGGCAAACCCCACCTAGATGGCAGCCGTGGCAGCAGCAAGCACCGCCCGTGGCACCTGTTGCACTGCCTGGGCGCCTGACACACCTGCAACAAGACTTCTTGCGCACCACACTGTGGTCTATCAGCAACTTTGCAAGCCCAGCATCCAGCCACACACCTTCAGTCTTCAGCAGCAGCTTGGGCGACTCCAGGTTGGAGACTCCAGCTTGACACCCGCGCTGACGAAGTTGGCTTGTGGCGGCTTCAGCTTGATGGCTTCGACTTGACAGCTCCAGCTTGGCGGCTAAGAGCACCAACTGTCCAGCAACCCTCTTCCCTGAAGCGTTCAACCTCATGCCTTGCAAGCTGCCTTGCTGTTACTGCTAGGCTGCTATTTGCACACCCTGCACTCTGCTTTGCTGCTCTTCCACAATGGCCAACATACGCCCCCTATGCTGCTGTGCTGCTCCCTCTAGACTGGTACACAAAGCTGCCCATTCAACAGACTGCCACCACACTTGCCATACACAAAAACACTCAACAGGGTTCTTTGCCCGTAAAGACGACACAGTGCTGCAAACAAGTATTGACAACCGTCTATACTTGTGCAGGATACTGCATGTGAGCGCATGCGGAAACATACAAACATCTACAGCTAGAGCCATGCTGCATTCAAGTGGCCAAGAGTCCACCCCGTGCACATGCCATGCCTATCTTTCGTGCCAACTGCGCACATCGCCTACCACTGTTGACGCATCTGAGCAATCACACAGACTGGGGGACACAACCCCTCAAAGCACCACCATACTCAACGCCCTAACAACTTCAGCGCTGTGTCAACTCAAAGACTTCACTTTCAGCAGCTACTGCCACACTATGCGGAAAGAAGGCATACATCAACCAACAACTAGGCCACTGGGCTTTTGCAACCATGCCTGCTTATGCAACCATGCCTGCTTATGCAACCGTGCAAGCTGATGCAAGCCAACTGCTAGGCTAGCCATCATCACACTGCTAATCGCTCGGAGCACACACAAGCACACTACTACTCAGGCTGATTACACTACAACCATGGCTGAGCCTACTGTAAACACCAGTCAGCCAGATACACAATACTCCCAAAAAGCTTTGTTCTTGACCTAGCCAACACTGCCAGACATCCATCTACATTTGCTGAATATTCTCAACTTTTAACAACACGGCTAGGCACATACCTACGCCTAGTCAAATCAGCTGGCATTTGCCTGAACCAACAATAGCGAAATAACACTCTGAAAAAAAACCTATCTACCTAGACCTGTCTATAACAACATCAAGGGCTACAGCACACCTGTCCACACCATATGAAAAACACAGATACATGCATACAGCCACCACACACAAGTGCTACTTTGGTTTGATGATGCGCTTCCCTGGCTGCGACTGATTCTCCACACACTGGCTGCGACTGATTCTCCACACCAAATACACACAGACTCAGACCGAAGTTGTGACGAACGCCATGCGTGTCTGTTGCCTACTTGCGTTGCTGGAACACACTAGTGTCAAGTACCTGACCACGTCCAACCAAACCCTCCAAAAAAATTACTGCCAGTCAACCAGAAGCTACTCTATGTCAACATGCATGCAAGAATACAGCACTGACCTTCCCGCTGTCCTAGTGTCGATGATGCTGGCTAACGCAACATCCAGCTATCACGAGCAGTCACACGCTGCTAGTCCAGAAGTACCCACGCTGCCTCTGCCAACCTGACCATTCAATTGACAACCAACACTGCCCTAACAAGCACTACACTGACGCACCTGTGCTGTGTCAATGCAAACCCAAAACGCCGCCGCCAAACATCTACAGCACATGCACATGCTAGAATGCAGAACTTGGATCTGTGCTCACCTACACCTAGAGCACTAGGGCCGAGACCTCCTATGAAGCCTTGCCTCTAAACCCACTACTAGCACTACACCGCACGAACAAACCTAGCGCCCAGCCGCTCAACGCCAAAACACAATGCACATGCGAGTAAGCCAACCAGTATCAGCAGCTCACCTACACCTACAGCACCAGGGCGAGACCTCTAGACACTACTTGCCACACAAACCACAACTAGCGCTACAGCAACACCAAGCCTGATGCACGTGCGAGTCAGCCAAGCAGTCTATGCTCACCTACACCTACAGCACCAGGGCGAGACCTCTAGACACTGCTTGCCACCCAAACCACAACTAGCGCCACAGCACACCAACAAGCCTGATGCACGTGCGAGTCAGCCAGCCAGTCTTTGCTCACCTACACCTACAGCACCAGGGCGAGACCTCTAGACACTACTTGCCACAAAACCACAACCAGCGCTACAGCACACCAACAAGCCGGATGCACGTGCGAGTCAGCCAACCAGTCTTTGCTCACCTACACCTACAGCGCCAGGGCGACACCTCAGACACAACTTGCCCCACAACTAGCACTAGATCAAACCAACCAGGCCTAAGCTTTATTCCCCTATAGACAGCAACAGAACACCACCAAAGCAAAGCGCTCACCCGCGCTTGCGCGCGCCCACGTGAGGACAGCCGTGTGGACTTGACAGGGCCAACTGGGGGCCTGAGTGGGACGTTTTGCGTAGAGGGACACTTGAAGACAGGCCAGCAGCCACTTGACGAGGGACGCTTGCTTGGGATGAAATATGCAGCAGAGGGACCCGTAGCCAAGCTGGCAGGCACTTGACGGAGACACTTGCCAACGGTAGGGCCTTTGCACTGGGGGTGGACGCGTGAAGGCTGTGGCTTGTAGGCAGGAGAAGCATCGCAGCAGGGTAGCAGTGTAGACGGTCGTGGAGGTTGCAGTGAGGTTGCAGCTGAGCCTTGCCGAGTTGGCTCTCACAGTACCCTCTATTTTGACCTGTAAGCACGCAACAGCAGCGGCAGCAGCAGCAGCAGCAGGCACACCACATCAGTCAGCATGGTATCGACGTTTGAGAGTTGCACAAAAATCAAGCACATGCACAAGCATGCACATGCACAAGCAAGCATCAGAAGGGTGCACACCAAGTGCTAAACAAACACAACATGATAATCAGGCAAATGCGCACAGCCAGCTAGCTTCGCTCTGATGCTCATGAGCATGTCTGTACCAGATGACTTGTATGCTGCACTCACTTGGGCAGATGCCAGCCGTAGATAGATGATGCACCAGCAGCTGTTGACTGTCACTTGTCAGTGTAACGTGGACCCTGTCACTTGTCATGCTCCCTGGTGTTGTGGAACGGCAGACGTGTAGGCCTTGACAGCGTGCTTTCATTGATTATGTCTTGTTTTACTCAGGGATGGTTTGAGGTGGTTGGGGCCTTGGCAGGGACGGGACGTGTCGGGGACCTTGACGCATGTCATGGAGAGTGCTCGAGAAGGAGCTGGTGGGCTTCACTCCACTATGTGGTCTTGGCAGGACTTGGCCAAACTTGGCCGGACTTGGCAAACCTGCAGGTGGTGGTGGTGATGGAGGGAGCAACAGAGGTGGTGCAACTGGTTGGAGCAGGCGCGACGAAGTGACGGGATGTGCCCTGTTGCCCACGTGCACGCCCCAAGTAGCATATTGTGGTGCAATTTGAGCAGCCGCAGGTGTTGCTTGCAACAGCACGTGGAATGCACAGCCAATTGTGAGGTGCGCACTTGTGGGATGTTCACTGCTGGTGTTGCAGACACAGACTGGACACGGTAGCTCAAGGGGCAAAAGTGCAAAAACATGCACATACTGCACTTGCCTTGGTCAGCAACGGAGGGGTGGCGTTTGGGAGGGATGTCTGGCTTCAGGCGGCAGCTATCAGGTGCAGGGGAGTTGCGTAGCCATGGCTGGTGACAGGAGGCGCTTTCAGAAAGGTCCGCAGCAGAAGGGGTGTCCAGCAGGTTTGGCGGGCCGTGCTTGGTGAGGCAAGAGATGCCCTCGTCAAACGTGTAGCAGTCCGCTTAAGTGATGCAGCAGAATCAAGGGAAGGGCTTCCAGCGACTTCCGGAGCAGTGATGAGCAGAAGCCATCTTGCCGTCGTTAACAGCCTGCGCCGCATGGGCACTGGACACACACCAAATGCATTCCTATATGCACCCGCATGGCATGCAAGCAACATAATCCGCCTTCCCCGGTGTTCAAGCCCGTCCAACATCAATCATCTATCATTCCACATACATCCACACCCGGTCCGCAAACCATACGCAAATGATACTAGTATGTACCTTGGTGTGTCGAGGCAGGTTTACGAAACCATCACGGCACTTAGCCACTGCTATCAAGTACAGGTCCACTTGCAGCCCACCGGCATCACTGATTTTGCGCTAAATCAGATGCAATATGTTCAACACGGACTATTACCGCGTCAAAGCGGCAATCAGACTGATACACGTGCCGGAAACACTCGCCACATGGGATCCATCCACTTGAGCCCCGCAGGAGCAGGCAGTTGCCCAGGGGATGCACCACCAGCGATTGCGACATAGTACAGCTCATTGCAGCTTGTGGAGACAGCCACGCGGACCGGAGACGCCTCCTTCCACAAGCGATGCTCCCAGCCCCGTCAGAACTTGCCCCTAGGCCAGCGCAGTGCGGTCGCGCCTCGCAACAGGTCAATTACATACATTACAGTGCATTGGATGCAACATCCGAGCCGGAGAGCAGCTGTCAAGAGGTGGATTGCTGCAAGCGTGCACCAAGAACGTGTGAGTGTCAAGTAGCGTCAAAGGGTGGCGCAACGACGCCGAGGCATGCATGCCTTACGATAACGCTTTGCTGGAGTGGCGTCTTTTCAGCAGCGACGTGTACATGCCACGTCGGATGAACCCTCGCGGTTCTGTACATTGGTAGGTTTGCAACGAGGGCACCAAAAAACAAGGTCCCATCTTCAGCAAGTTGACGTGCAAGCCCACTAGCTGATGAGCTGTCATGATGGCCCTCAGCGTGCCAGCAGCACATGTGCTGCTGTACAGCAGCAGTGCTGCTCATCAACACACGTTTGAATTGGTGAATTGTGGTCGCCGCATTCCTGGTGGAAGCCTGACGTTGTCAGCAGCTGAGTACATTGGGAAGCCAGATGTGGTCAGAGGTGCAGTGTGCATAAGCTGCAAACAAGCTAGGGCTTCAGCTACGCTAGCTCCCATGCTGTACTGGGTACAAAAGTTTCACTGTAAATTTCCTCAATTTATGAAGTTGGCTTGGCTGCTGAAAGTTTCAAAGGCGACACACGTTCATGCTAGGTCCCAAATAAACATTGGATGTCAACACGTGTCACTTGTATGCCCAACGTGCAATGCTCATTGTCACCAAACCCAACAATGTGCCTTAATTTGGAGCAACGGCTTTTCTGAGTCTCAGATCACATTTGGTCTCAGATCGACAGCATTTAGTTCCGTGTGGGCCAGCGGTAGCATGCAGACTGCGCACAGGAGCATAGGTGCTTGCAGAGCATTTGGAGCGAAGGGTCTGAGACTGCTCCGGAGGCAGCGCAGGTGCCACGGCAGTGCTGTGCTGTTGCCACAGGAAACAGCAGCAGAGGCTTACCTGCATGTGCTCAGACATGTGTGCGCATGCCACAGGGCCAAGGCAACAAGCACGGACGCTTCTGCGAGTGTATCAGGCATGGAGCCTTCTGCTGCAGTCAGGAAGCCTGTGAGTGGGCGTCTCCACCACAATGCACTTGCATGCCTGGCTGTAGTGAGCATGCTGGATGAGCCACACACCTGCATTGTAAATGCAGATTCCTCGTAATGCTTGAGAGTGACGGCATGTTAGCTGACTAGTGCAGCAGCACGCTTCGACAAGGTTGCAAGTAAAAAGCAACATGTCCGGTGTATATGCCCCAGGTGGTCACAGCTATCATCCGCAGGGAGAGTGATGGCAAGCTGCTGCTGGTGAAGCGCTCAGACCAGGTGACATATGCCAACTGCAATCATCTGCCAGCTGCAGTGTTCAAAGCAGCCACAAGTAGTGGAATGGCCATACCACACCAGGTGCACTCACCAGCTGCTGTTTGACGGGACCCCTGTCGTTGCCCCAGTACCCGCAGGTCGTGTGTGCAGGCTGATGACAAGCAGCTGTAAATAAATGCTGAATGAGGTATGCTGTGTGGCGCAATGGTGCCGTACTGTCTTGCAGGTTGGCAGCTATCAACAGCACTGGGGTGGAGTAAGCGGGGGCGTGGAAGGCAACGAGTCTCTGCTCCACAGAGCACTGCAAGAGGTCAGTGCTGGTTGAGAGAGTGCCTGCAGCAGCACACATCACACCCCTGTGCCACACAGTATGCTAGCTACACTTATACTCCCTGTGCCCAACACAGCAGTGCAGGCGCACAGCAGCAGGCTGCTTGGCTGAGAAGGGCCCTGTTTCCAATATCCAGCGTAGTAGCCCTGCAGTCTGTCAGACTGTCTCAGCACTGCTTACAGCTGCTGGATTGTTTCTTGTAGGTGGCACAGTCCCACTGTGGATCCCAGCTGTCCTCTGGCCAGCCCTTCAAAACATTGGATTCCCTTGTGACTTCTACACAACTGCTGCCCTGCGGGCCCTCACCCCATTCACCCTGCAGGTCAGTGAAGAGGTTGGCCTGACCCCCAGCAGCTGCAGCTGGTGAACTGCGGGCGGCCCCTACCTGTGGACGATGAGCGCCGCCACTTCCTGGTGTACCCCTTCCTCTTCAACCTGACAGACCTGTCAGCCACTGTCACACTCAACTGGGAGAATGTGGCATATGACTGGGTGGTAGCGAGGTGAGGCTTTTTGGGGTATGGACTGCAGCTAGGCGAGCAGGCAGGCAGCGCAGTTGTGGGCTTGCAGCAGGGCAAGGCTGGGCCAGCAGCTGAGGCAGGCGTTGGCGGGCTGTCGGCGTAGTACTGGGTGAAGGCTGGCTGGCAGGCTGGCCAGGTTGTAGGTCACCAGGCCCTGCACCGGGTGCAGAAGTCAACCAGCACCAGGTAGCGATCATGCTCAACCTGGTGCGCCACTGTGACAGGAGGTGGTGGCATACGAGGGGGTGGTGGCAACGAAAGCCTGTGGGGGCTTTCAGCAAGGCAATGCTGACCAAGTTGACGCAATGTAGAGGCACCAGGATGGTTGTGTTGCCGCGCTGACGTGGCATGTAACTGCGTTCTGCACTAGTGCAACTGTGCTGCGCAAGGTGTCTCTGCATACCTTTCTGCACATCCAAAGCAACGCAGGCTGACTGAATGGGAACATACTTGAAGCGGCACGTGTTGAGTGTGTGCTCTGTCTCCTGCTGTGTGCAGTGCTGTGCCCCACATGCAGCATGTCCCGTTGCTGCCAGAGACCGTGCGGCGGCTGCTGTTGCCGCCCTACATGGCCACACACATACAGTATCTCAAGGAGGACAGGCAGCATGGGGCAGCAGAGCTGGCAGCATATGTCTTGCAGGTGAACTGGCTCACCTTGCGTACCCAGGGTTCAGGCCTTGCAGAACCATGCGCTTGCGCATGCAACGTCATGCTTAGCAAGGCAATAAAAAGCGGGTCGCAATAGTGCTTGGCTGCTGGCCTTGTGGGGGGATGCTTGTATTCTCTGGTGGCTTTGCTGCTTCAAGAACCGAAGCTGTGCAGCTGCAGCACATGGCGGTGTCTTGTGTTTCACCACTCCCCGCATCTCTGTACATGTTGATAGAAACTGAACCATTTGGTGTGCGCACCAACTGCTGCTGCAGGCGCTGCGTGCAGTGCTCACCTATGAGGAGCGCTCAGCACACCAAGCCAGCCTGCAGACTAGCAGGACAGCATCTGCACCAGGTGCCAAGCAGCAGGCCCCGCACGAGGCCACGTTTGACCACTGGATGGAGGCATATGCCAACTTCTGCTTCATCATGGCCTCAGCACGGCCCAGCATGGCAGCTGTGGCCAACACGGCAGCAGATGTTATGCTGCAGCTGCATGCAGAGCTGGAGGCTTGTGCAGACCCCTTTGAACCTAGCGCCGGCTGCGCGAGGTGAGAGTGCAGTGTTTGAGGAGGGGAGTGCAACACGCAACCCAGCACAGCTGGCACAACAACCAGGGGGAAGCTGTCTGATGAGGAAGTTATGACGGGATCAAAAAAGTTCGTTGACTGTCTGCTGGTTGGTTGTGGAGACAGGGGGCACGCCGTTGTCAAGACAGACACGTGGGGGGGCAGTCACTTGTCGCCCTTTGCGCAGTCTTTTGCCAGGCCAACACAGACTCGTCTGAACCCACCACGGGCTGCAAAAGGTGATACAGTGCAACAGGCACACATCCGATAGCCAGCGAGGCCTACTTGGGCGCACTCAAGAGAAGCCTCCGGGGTTAACATGAAGCAGGAACCCATCTCTGTTGGTACTGCTGTGCGCAGCATTTCTAGCGTGCACAGGGGCACGGCCAATTTAGCTGGCGACTGGTCTCTGCGTTCGTGATGGTTGTGCTTGCAACGCCGGCATTGTGCGAGCAAGTAGCTTGGCTCCATGCACGCGCTGCTCGCACTGCCTGTTCCATGGCCGTGTCAAGCGCTCACATGCTACCCATGCCCACACGCGATGTTCTCTGCTGTTGCTGCTGCTGCTGCTGCTGCTGCTGCTGCAGGCTTGCACTGTCAGATGCACTTGACAAGGTAGAGGCCTCCATGCAGCAGCAGCGCATGGCCACCATCGACAACACAGCAGCAGTCCTGCAGAGCGGCATGCGTGTGCTGACCACCTCCCTGTCTTCCACAGTAGCCAAAGCCCTCATCAAGGCGCACCAGCAGGCACTCACAGCATCAGCAGCCGCAGGCGCAAAAGCAACGCCCCCAGCACAGCAGCGTCCTGCAGGTCCTGCAAGTCCTGCTGCAGGACATGCTGATGTCAGCACCAGTGCTGACGAAGCCTCAGCACAGCAGCAGGATGCAGCAGGTGTCCCTCAAGGGGTCTTACAAGACCAGGAGCAGCAGGAGGAGGCAGATGTGGATGACCCAGACTTCTGGCCGAGCAGCAGCGGCATCGGACGCGAGCAGGTAGACAGCAGCAGCAGCCTCCCGCTGTTTTTGGCGGGAAACAACGGCAGCTTCAAAGGCAGCAGCCACGGCCCGGGGCTGTCTGTGATCGTGTGCGAATCTCGGCCTCTCTGTGAGGGCGTTGCCATGGCACAGCGATTAGCAGCGGCGGGGCTGCATGTGACCGTGATCACAGATGCGCAGGCAGGCGTGTTTGTTGAGGAGGCGGATCTGGTGCTGCTAGGTGCTGATGCTGTCACACCTGCTGGTGTGGTGAACAAGGTTGGCAGTAAGCTGCTGGCACTGGCAGCGAAGGCTGTTGGGGTGCCTGTTGTCGCTGTGACGGACTCTCTCAAGGTATCGCCAGGGCCAGTCACGAAGTTTGCGTTGCCAAATACTACGCTGCAGGTGCGCCGGTGTGCCCAAGGCAGCAGGAGCAGAACCCCAGCATACCTAGCGGCAGGAGAATCTTGGCAGGACCCAAGCAGAGCCCTGTGCTCATGCCTACAACAGCAGCAGCAGTGCAACACAACCGTGTGCAGACCTTGCAGTAAATGTCTGTCTGTTCAGCCCTGCATACTCCTGGTGCTTTGTGACACCCATTACTCACATGCTCCTGCTGAAACTGGGCTGAGGCTCTCAGTTCTAGCAGCTTGCTGAGGCAAGATCAGTAATGTTCCCGTTGGGCTCCTCTAGACTGGGAGTACCACCTGTTTGATTGCATGCGTGCTTTGATGGTGCCCCCTGCATGCCTGCTCACCTGTGTTGTGTTGTGCTGCCGGTTTGGTAGGTGGGTGAGGAAGAGAAGGGCGTGAGTGAGCTACTATCCGCATGGAGCTCAGACACTGCCACCGCTGTCACAAGAATGGCGACACCAGCAGCCGCACAGCATGCAGAGCACGGCGTACAGCAGCAGCAGCACCAGGATCTCCAGCAGCAACAGCAGGCAGCAGGGGCAGGGCGGTTGGGCAACAGCAGTAACGCCAGCAGCACGGCAGCAGCAGCAGGCAGCGCAGATGCCAGCATGTTGGCTCCAGGAGGCAGCATAGAGCTGCGAAATGTTTACTTTGAGGCAGTGCCGCTAAGTCTGGTGTCAGCGTTGGTTACAGATAAGGGCCTGATGAACCAGGTACAGGTGGCTGCCCTTATGCAGTCGCGAGGCAGGGGCTATGAGCATGCCTTTGGGTTGAGTCTGCCACAGGACATGGTGGCAGCGTGAATTGAGTTTGTACTGTCGCTCTGGCTGCAGTTGTGTCTGTACTGCTTTGTGTGCTGCCATATGTAGCCCTCTGTTGATCCTTGGATGCATCCACTGCCACTGTTTGGTACACCGTGTAGTGGGCAGTTTGCACTGCGGGTTGCAATGTAGTGTTGTGCAATCGACCTCCAGTCTGATACAACACAACACCACGCCTTGACTGGGCAGCATGCTGAATCGGGTCAGTGACAGGCAGCTTAGCCAAGGGGCTGTTCCAACCCCACATTGTGTGCGCCCCCTCAGTGCTGCACATGCATGTGCATCACTAACCACTTCTTTTCGTTGACAGACACGGCAGCTTCAGCCTCTGCGATCTTGCTACAATGCACAGTGGGTGATCGTCCCGAAACAGCAGTATGACTTCATATTCTTTTTGGTTTTCACAGCCCAGTACGTCCCTCACCACGTCAGACTGATGACATGTGCATGATTTTTTTTTGTGGTTTTACCAGGGGGGTGTAATCCCACTGGCTGGCCACACACAGCGCAACATGTGCATGATTCAGTAAAAAGCGGCGTGCATGTAGCAGCGCAGTATGTTGCCATTGTCCAAACCCAACTTTGCAAAGTAACACGTCACATGTCACAGTGACAGACCAAGCTGCAGTGACCGGGCCGCACTTCAAACACAAGAGCGGCCCTCCATCGACATCACACTGCACAGCCGTCTGTAATCCGCACGGCTGTACGCATGCGTCAGGCTGATTGCAAGCAGGGCGCACCCGCCAGCCGCCTCATACCAGCCGCCCTTGATGCCTCAACAAGTGCACAGTGGAACCATCTGCACCAGAGCAACTGTGCCTGATGCCAGTGCCAAGTGACAAAAGCCAACAGGCAATATGCCAAGCAACGCCGCCAGAGCCAAGTGACAAAGCAAACCAAGCAACATGCCACACAGCCAAAAACAGTACAGTTACAGTATTTGTACCCGGCAACCGCAAGCTCCCATGGGGCCTCAAAACAGATTTGCTGCTATCGTACACATCACTGCTGCTGCTGTACAGGTCAGCTCTGATCAAGTGACAAATGGCCACCTGCATGCCCCAGACCTGTACTGTACGGTGTAACATGGTCCTGCTTGTTTACTGTACGCCACGGTACCGCACTTACAGCTCCTACTGCCCCTGTTCCTCTTCCAGCACTCTCAGTGAGGCCAGGTGATTGAGCATCTCGCTGCGACCCTGTACTGTACGGTGTAACATGTACTGCACGGTGTAACATGGTCCTGCATGTGTACTGTACAGTCCTGTACTGTTACAGCTCCTGCCCCTGCTCCTCCTCCAGCACTCTTAGTGAGGCCAGGTAGTTGAGCACTTCGCTGCGACCCTGGCCCAGCTCTGCACTGGTCTCAAAGCATGCTGGCAACTCCTCATACTGCTGCACCCATTCCTCTTTCCACGCCCTCATGTTGGCCGCTGGGGTGGGGCCACTCTTCTTGCGCGCGTCACACTTTGTGAAGACGATGCAGAATGGAACCTGACGGCACAGCACAGCACAGCACAGCACCGCAGAGTCGCTTCAGGGCCTTCGTGTGTGGAGGTGCATGTGAGAATGTTGCAGAGGCACGACACATGGTAGGGGCAGGTCGCCCCTACAAGCGCATTGGCGAGCAGACAATGACAGCGCCTCTGCCGCTTCTGTGTTGTTGTCTGGACTTTCTGCTTGGCAACCAGCGGAACAAAGAAATCACCTGCAACCCCCCACTGAGGTGCTGCGTGCATGTGGTTAGTCCCCCTTTTTGAACCCCGTCTCGACTCGTCCCGTCCCGTCTCAAGCGTAACTTTCTGCTGCATGTGACTGATATCCCAGCATTGCTGCTGGACAAGCATGGCCGATACTTCTATCAATGCTACTCCACCCGCCACCACACGGTGCCCCAGCCATGCTACTGCCACCGGAAAGGTCTGCTGTGCCTCACAAGCGCCTCTGCAAGCCAGTTGTGTGTCGGGCAGTTGCTCCTTTGAATCTCCGCAAATCCAGCAATGATGCTGCTCACAGCATGTGCAACGCATCGCATGTATGTTTTTTTTTGGGGGGGGGGGGGGGGCTGGTCTTGTCTGTCGTGTCTTTTGCAGGTTTCCTCGTTTTAGGTGTGCGTCTTTGGCTTACCCAGTCGATCAAGTGAAGAGAGTACCGCTTTGCGGTGAAAATATCAACTTGTAACAACCTCCCCCCCAATACCATGTGACCCCACAGGACTGCCACCACCCCATGCCGCACCGCCCTCTGCCAGCCAGCTGAGTGTTTGCCACATGCTCCTCTGGATCCCGCTCACATCCCCACACAGCCAGCAATGCTGCTGCTCACAGCATGTGCTCCGTGACAGACCCCATGCAAACCCACAGTACTGCCACCCTGCCATATGCCTCACCAGTGCCTCTATATGTTTGAAAAATAAACAACATTGTTTGTAAATATATTTATCTAGAATATTATTACTATTGTTTTGATAGATTTATCTAGAATATTATTACTGTTATTGTTTAAAAAAAGAAGAAAGAAATTAAAAATCAGTGCCTCTGCCAGCCAGCTCAGTGTTTGCCACCAAGCTCCTCTAGAGGATCTGAATCCCATCGTATCCAGAAATGCTGCTGCTCACAGCATGTGCAATGTGTCCGCTAATACTATTATCTCAGCTGCATGGCATGTGATCCCATGTTACTGCCACCATGCCGAATGCCTCACCAGCGCCTCTGCCAGCCAATTGGCACACTCAAGGTCCATGCGCTGTGGGGGTATGCTGGCATCCACCAGCAGCATCACAGCCACAAGCACCCGCCGTTTGAGGAAGTACGTCTTTGTGAACTCTAGCCAGCTGTTGCGGGTCTCCTTCCCAGCAGTCTTTGCATACCTGCAGCACACAACATCCGGTCCAATCCAGAACACACAGGGACGGCTGTCAGCTGTTGTGAGCCCTGCGCCTGCTGGGCTGCTAGCACCACCTCCAAATCTGGCCCCAGGCCCCCATGTGTTCAAGTGCACAGCTGCGCATTGCCTTGAGGCTGCAGCTGATGGGAGCGGTGTGTTGCAGCGTGTGCTTCAGAGCTACTGGTGCTGCTGGTGATGGGTGGTCGTGCGCTGGGACATGCCGAGATCATAGCGGTCTGCGGATCAACCGTGTAGCAACGGCTGCCAACAACAGGGACGCACTGGCATCAGCTCACCACTCACCCATAGCCGGGGAGGTCCACCAGGTACCAGGTGTCGTTTATCAGGAAGTGGTTGATTGTCTTGGTCATGCCTGAAACCATCACACGCAACACCATCAGCTTCTGCTGCCTTGATGTGTAAGGTTGGCGGAGGTCAGGCTGTTGCTGCTGCTGCTGGTGGTGGCCTGCCCACCCACCTGGGTTCTTCGACACCTTGGCCAGCTTATTGCTTTGCGTGAGCATGTTGATGAGAGACGACTTGCCCACATTTGAACGTCCTATCACCGCAAACTCCGGGTGTGACTGGGGAGGGCACCCCTTGAGGTCCACACTGCTGCCGACATACACTGCTTTTTTCACTCTCGCAAAATCTGATGCGGGGAGCGTAAGCTGCTGCGTCTGAATCTTTTGTTGGCTTTTGGCTGTTTGCGCTTTCTGCGGTGCTGTGGCTTGGCAGCTGCAAGAGATCTGTCGAAGTGACTTCGAAAGCAGCAAGAGTGGGAGGCTGTTGCCCCATACAGCAGCCCTGCCAGAGGTGGATGCTTCTAAACCCGAACGACAGCGCTGCATCGCCTGTTGCATGACTGCATTCACTGCAGAGGAGCACTGCTGCTGCTGCTGTTGCTGCACAGCTGGACGGCACACTTCTATGTTGAAGACAAATGCTACGGGAAGCAAATGATTCACTGCACCAGATGTAATCCAGCGTCGACTTTCCTGCACTATAGGCCCTGACTTTAACAGTCGACCCAAAGCGCGGCACGGCACAACACCCCTCCACCCCACACCCTCACGCCTACCCCAAAGCGTTGGTGCTCTTTGTGCCCCGCAACTTGTCTGGCTGGCTGGTAACACCTGTAGCTTTGTATACACGAATATTGTGCTGCCTACTGGCTTATTGTGCTGGATGGTGCTGGTGGCATCGATGCCAACTACGCCGTGCTGCTCACATAGTGCTGGCAATGAGGCCTGAGGGGGCCAAGTTGTTTGAGGGCGCTGTGGGCGCAGTGCTGGCCAGCTGCTGGCAGGCTGACGAGTGCTTCCCATAGCTTGGCATACTACCAGCTGGTACAGCAGAATAGCGGATCGTGATGGCGCGCTTCCCTTCAACAATGGGGTCAGTCTGTTTCCTCGTTTCAGATGTACGTCTTTGGCTTACCCAGTCGATCAAGTGTAGAGAGTACCGCTTTGCGGTGAAAGTACCTACTCACTTGTAACACCCCCCCCCCCCCCAAATATTCCAAGAGAAACAAACTGTGCTGGACGCCCCTGAGTCCAGGTGCCAACAGGGCGGGGCTGGCGGTACAGCCTGTGCAACTGTCGCTTCCAGGCATGTAGCGGTTTCTATGGTGTGCTGCAGCCATCAGCCAGTACGTCCTGTATTGCAGGCTAGCCCGTGATGTGCACATGTAAAAAGGGCCCCCCTGCAGTGCAGAGCAGAGATCCCTGTCTGCAGATCTGGTGAGGATCTTGCAGCACTGTGGCAAAAACGGACTCCCGGGCAATTTGTCGAACAGTGCGACCCTTACTGTCCTGCAGCATTGGTCCCAGATTTTCGAAAGCTCAGTTGGGGCTGATGGTCGTTGGCGTTGACGTTACATGACAACTTCAGCAAACTTACCAAGGTAACACATGACTACATAACCGCCCTCGTCAGTTTTTTCATCGACTGTGGGTAGCAGTGCACTGGTGCTGCACTCTCTCAGGCCAGCTCGGACACTGCGAGTTGTGCACGGATCACCCTGCTCAATTACGCAGTATCACAGCTTTAGCAAAAGGCACTACGCTGCCCAACGAACAAGCAGACTCCACTTTGGCTGAAACCGCCCACGGATCGACCTTCAGGTAGGGTGCAGACCGGTCTGACCAGCGTATCCAGCGTAGAACGCTTGCAGCTTGCTTTTAAAAAGTGTTTACTGGCCATAGAACCAGCCTGCAGCCGCCTCATTCGCGCATCGGCGCCTGTTGGCGCTGCTGGAGGATCTTGCCAGCAAACTGCACTGCAGCAAGCCATGTTGCTATTGAGGCTGTTGCAGGCTGGTTGTTATCGCAAAAATTGCACTTTTAGACACCATCGTGGTGGGACTCAGTGTGGCGCTTTCATCCCTGCTACAGGTGCTGATCATGATGGGGGTTCGTACCTGGCCCACTTTGGGCAGTGCGCTCCTGATGCTGATGCTGATGCTTTCAGTGCACTGCCAGCTGTCTCAGGCTGCTCCTAAAGGTAAGCTGCAGATCTGTTTGCAGGAATATAAGGTTGACAGCATGAAGAGCTGCAGAACTCCGGCACTGGCAGCAGTAGTTTGAATTCTGACTGGATTGACCGGTTGGTACCATGGTTTGACGCCTGTCTGCTGTTGTCCATCCCTCTCCAGCTGCTCCTGCAGGTGTAACCTGCAACCTACGCATCTCTGGCAGTGATGTCAAAGAGTCCTGTGCTGGGGGCAGCACTGCCCTGGGTCAGTCTCAGTGCAGCAGCACTGGCAGCTGCCTCTACTCCATTTGCGGCAGCATCACAGCCACCGTCAACCTCACTATCACAGACGCTGGGGCCGGTGGTGCTGCATCAGGCGCATTGCTGTGTGTGGGAGGCAGTGCGGATGTCACCTTCAGGGGAGCTCAGTTCCTGCGCAACTCTGGCACTGTCCTGAAAGTGTCTGACCAGGCGCGCGTGGCCCTCACCACTGGAACCCTGTTTGAGAACAACACCAGGGGACCCGCACTTGTGGTGACAGGCAACGCCATGGTGACAGTGATGGGAGCTGTATTCAACAGCAACAGCGCACGTGAAGTGTCAGGTGGGTGGCAGGGTACTCCAGGGGACCGGGAGGGGGGGGGGTCGAAGGAGAGCCCCCCAGCTGAGCTCAGGCCCTTGAGGGACTTTGTTCCCTCCAGCTTGTTGCAGCAGTGGCGACTCAGGCGCTCAACTTTCAGGCCTGGGTCAGGGTGACTGCCCGTGGGGTCTTCCCAGATTTTGAAGGGCCGGGATGTGCTCTGCCTGCAACCATACTGTGCTGGGCTAGCAGCATACTGCACCCGTGGCGTATTTCGTTAGTCACAGTGTCACAGTCACCAACTTGAAGCTACGCGAGGCCTGCGACGTCACCTTCCAACCCATCCCCGTCCACCTCCAGCAACCCATGCAAACGCACACCCACCCCACCTTCCCACTCTATCCTCCCCAAGCCACAACATCCCCATACCAATCCTCTCCCTGCTAGACCCTGCCCCACATGTCCCTGACCCAACCAGCCCAACATGCCGCGCCTTGCTGCCCTTGTGTGACGTACAGGTGGTGCAATCTCTGTGAGTGGCGCTGCATCGTTCGCCCTCATCAACAGCTCACTGGCCAACAACAGCGCCCCCGACGTCGACGCAGGCGCCATGCTGATTGCAGGCGACGCTTCTGTGGCCGTCACTGGCTGCAACTTCACAGGAAACCAGGCGGAGTACAACGCGGCTGCCATCTCTGTCGGGGACTCCTCCAAGCTGCGAGTCACATCCTGCGCATTCACCAAGGGCAACGCAACAAACTACGCAGGTGGCGGCATCTACGCGATTGGTGAGGCCTCAGTGGCGGTCTCCAACAGCAGCTTTACCGAGAATACTGTCGGTTGCTCTGGAGGTGGAATCAGCGCTGGTGGGAGCACACGGGTGACAGTCTCCAACTGTACGTTTGAGGAGAACTCTGCTGCGTTTGGCCTTGGTGGCGGGGCTATCGTGGCGATTGAGCAAGCTAAGGTGCTTGTGCAGCGAGGCACGTTCAAGAACAACATCGCTGTTGGCAGTAGTGGCGGGGCCATCTCAGCTCGCGACCATACATTGGTCAACGCCACGGACGGCACGCAGTTCGTTCACAACATCGCGGAGGTCGACGGAGGGGCGATCTTCATCATCGGCGATGCCACCGCTGCCGTGGATGGTGGAGCGACGTTCTACAACAACTCCGCGCACTACGCTGGCACAGACATCCACGCCACTGCCGACATGTCGCTGGTGATGGGCGACGCCAACATCAACGTGACAAGCCCGACCGTCAGTTGGTGAGCTCTGCCATGGAGAGTGATGAATATATATACCACTATAAATAGTTCCAGCGCTGTACCAGCGCTGTGTGAGTCTTGATCAGTGTGGGGAGTACCGCCCAGCGATGGGAGCATCAGATGACATCCTCATTCATGGGTGCAGTTGTGAATGTGTGCTCTGGGCACCGCGTTGGCCTGCAGGGTTGCAGGCAAACATGCAGCAGCAGTATTTGAATGTCACCAAGCCTACTGTTGCCACTCAATCACCCCGGACTGCTGCTGCTGCGTTTGATGCTGCAGGACGAGGAAGATTTGCACAGTGGGCGAGATCAAGAACGGGCCAGGTGGCACATGCATGTCCTGCCCAGTCAACACCTACAGCCTGGACAACAGCAGCGTCACCTGCACACCCTGCCCTGAGAAAGGCGCATTTTGTGCTGGTGGGACCCGCCTCTACCCCTTGGCTGGCTGGTGGCACAGCAGCAACTTCTCTACGCAGTTCCACCAGTGCCCTAACCCTGATGCATGCCTTGCCGGAGGTGCCGCAGCATGCGCGGACGGACATGAGGGCAACTTGTGCATGAGCTGCTCCAAGGGCTATGCTGCAAGCTTTGCCAGCTCGAAGTGTGGTAGGTGCAACTCGCGCGGCAAGATCATTGCTACGTACCTTGGGGCAGTCATTGTGCTTGTTTTGCTGGTGCTGCTCTCACTCCACTTTGCGCTGCGTGAGAATGTGGCCACAGACAACAACTCCCGCTCTTCACAGTTCTGCAAGCTCTTGATTAGGCATGCCCAGTACCTGCTGATCGTTGGGTCTCTGAAAGTTGCTTGGCCAGCATCGATGCAGGCTGCATTCACTCTTGTCAACTGGTTTTTCTCCCTCGGTGGGCCCCAGGTGGCTTCCTTAGACTGCTTGCTGTCAGCTGCAAAGCCTCTGGCTATGCCGCTAGCAATCAAGCGTGTGCTTATCAACCTGCCCCCCTGGGAGTCGGCTTGGTTGTGGTCCTGCTGTGGTTGTTGATCTTCAATGTGTTTGTGTGGTGTGGTAAGCCCCTGAGTTACCATGCACAATATTCAAACCTGTGGAGTGTCTTGCCTGTGTGTGCGCTGGTGTGCCTCAGCTTTTTCCTCCCTTGGCTCGTCCGCATTGGCCTCAGCTTCTTTGCGTGCATTCGCATCGACCAGCCCAACTCGCAGTATGCAGTCGCAAATGCCAAGCACGGCTACTTGGCCAGTAGCATTGAGCAGGCGTGCTACACCGGGTGGCACCGCAAGTATGCACTGAGTCTGGGCGTGATCACTTTCCTGATGTTTTGTGTGGGGGTCCCTGTTGGTCTGTGGGTACTTCTGTACCGTAACAGGAAGAAGATCGCTGCAGACACACCTAGCAGGCTGGCCTTCTTGTACCGTGCATACCGGCCACAGCATTACTACTATGAGGTGGTTGTCACGCTGCAAATCGTGGCCGGGATGGCCATCTCTGTGTTCAGCCTCTCACTTGGGAGCTACTACGCACTGCTTCTGCTCAACACGGCATTTGTGCTGTTCGGCTCAATGGAGCTGCTGTTCAGGCCATACGTGTGTCACATTGTGCAAAGGATGAGCCTTCTGTCCTTGGCTTGCCTGTACTTCACTACCCAAATGAGCCTGACCATTTTCCCCACTGGGAGTGTCTCCGCTCCTGGCATATACATGGACATGGCAGGGGTCATAGGCATGCTGGTGAACCTAGCCTTCGTGTTGGCATGCCTTGCGTGCATGGTGTCACACAACCCTGCTGCTAACAGGCTGTGGAACAAGGTGCTGGCATGCGTTGGGCTGGAGCAAAAGGGCGCCAAACCAATCATTGGCCAGGCTGCACCTTCTCTGTCCGCTCCGTTTGAGCAGCGCACAGGGCCTGGGGAGGCCAAGTCTGCTACTCCTTGGGCGGTGACCGCAAACTGTGGCACTCCCTAGGGGTTGAGTGGAGCAGCGGGGTTCAGGGGGAGTTGTAAAGGGGCAAGCGATGCATATCTGTGCATGTGGCTGACGCGCAGTCATGTGTGATGGTGTGGCCGTGGTTGAGTGACCTTGCCGGGTGATTGGGGCAGGCTGCCAGACATTGACGTGAACGAATACGTGAAAAAACATGGGTGCAGCACTCGCATGAGTGCTGTGAAAGCAAGGGGTTGCTGTGGCTGAATCTAGATCTGTTGCTGATCAGATCTGTTGCTGGGGGCGTCTCCTTTTGGACCAGGAGCCCAGCATGTTGTGGAATCAGTCAAGCAGCAGGAACGCGGTTGCACAGTCACTGTTTGTGCATGCTTGAACGCACCATGTCAGCGTGAACCGTATGTAGTACATACACAGGCATACTCTGTATCTTATGTTTACTGTATCGCACACATTATGATGGTGGTTACTTTGTAGTCAGTCTGTGGCAGAGCTGTGGCGGACGCTGTGCATACCACTGCAACAAGACTTGCTGAACATATGCACGACATGCATGTGTCAGGCCCGATTGTGGCTGCTGCCTGGTTGGTTCCTTGCAGTTGTGCTCAGAGGTTGAGGAAATGGTTGGCCCAACCGATCGGATCGAGTGGGTGAGAGAGCCACATGAGAATGGCTGGTTGTCTTTCTGGTCAAAGGACAACTTCCGCCTTGTGCCTGTTGAGGTTCAGGCCATGCAACATGTTGAGTGTGTGTTGATGCGTGCTGCTGATCTGTGACAGGGCTCCTGCCCTCAAGCCTGGCAGCAGCATCAGTGTGTACATGTGTGCTGTTCCTGCGCTTGCAACCGCGGTGCTATCTCTTGTTTCAGGACAACATGCCTGGTTTCTGCTTGCTGCTAGTGGGTGCAGTGGAATGTGGCTGGTTCACATCGTCTGCACTAGTGTGCAGCCGCTGCGGCAGTCAAGCTGGGTGCGCGTGCACCCTACAGGACGGATGCTTGGTTGAAGTCTTGGCCACGACACTGTGTGGCGACACAGTGACTCTGTTGTCCAGTTTTATTTACTACTTTATTTACTTTGGTTCTTTCATTCAAGGCATGTATTCCTTTGGTGAGGACTTGGCTTTGGCTCTCGTTGGTTGGGGACTTGGCTTTGGCTTCTTGCCCTGTGGTGCCTTTCTGTCTCTCTGGGGCCCAGTCATGAGAGCCTGGCCCTGTTGCTTGTGCAGCAGGCAACAAGGGGAAACAGCTGCACAGAAAGCTTGGCTGCTGTGTGTGTCGTGTCACATGCTGCAGAGCCGGCCCCAATCTCCTGTCCGCCATGGGTGGTGGCAGGTTGGTTGGTTGAGGTTGTAAGTGCTGAGGTGGTGTGTGCTGAGGTTGGGTTGAGAGGAGGTGTGGTGACGTGCTGTGTGCTGAGGCTGGGTTGAGAGGAGGTGTGGTGACGTGGTGTGTGCTGACGTTGATTCAAGAGGAGGTGTGGTGAGGTGGTATGTGCTAAGGTTGATTTGCGAGGAGGTGTGGTGAGGTGGTGTGTAGACACAGGGAGTGCATCCAGCCAATCCCAGAAGCTCCTGTCTGCTGCAGTGCCAACGTGCAGCTGGTGGAATTGTGGTTGGCATTGCCCCTTGGTTCATCCTGGGGGTGGGGAACGAGGAGGCGCAGCCATGCATATGCATGTGCCAGCCAGGGTGAGGGTCAGTGCATTTGTTGTAGGACTGATGGAGTGGTGGAGTGTGATCGCATGGACACTGTACTGTATCAGAGTGTCACTGTCAGATGAGTGCAGACGCTCAACAGGGTGTCACCTGAAGGCGCACATCAACTGCTTGCGTCCAACTGTGCGTGTAGTGGTTGCAGTAGCACCATCTGCAGGTACACACTCAAGCTGTCACCCTTGGTGGTGCAGTGCAGGGTCTACCCATGCAAAACCCTCTTGTCTGCTGCCAGTGGCACACTACTGGTGGCCAGCCAATGACATCAGAGAGAGAGAGGTGATCTTTGGTGGCAAAGCCACCAAAGTGGTGGCTTGGTGGCATGTTTTCTTGTCGGCTGTTTGTCTGCCAGCAAGTTGGTTTTTGTGTTGCGCATTGGGGTGCTTGACGGGTTTATTGTTACCACCCCTGCGCTTATGCACCTGCCCCTGTTTGAGAGACTGTTTGCCTGTGAGACTGCTGGTCTTTGCCAAAACTGTATGATTTGGGCCGGTTTGCTGGCAGGCTTGAAAAGGGTACTGTGATGCCAACCTGTTGCTCGCCTGTCCCTTGAGGGAGCAGGGGGGTAAGGTGGTAGTCCAGTAGCTCGTGGAGTGACAGGATGAGCTACAGCTTGGCTACAGGACTAAGCTGGCTCAGATGGGGTGCTGTGCCCCTAGGTAGGACATCAGGAGGCATGCATGTTGTTGGTGTCCTGTGTAAGAGAGTGTTGTGTGTCGGGATTTGGCGTAAACACCGTGGGCAGGCAGTGCTGATCTCTCTCCTCTCATGGCTCAAGAGGCTCTTGAGCCAACAAGCGTTGAACAAGCGGCTTTCAGCATGAGACAACCACACCTGCCAACAATCATGACGTCATAGCGTACTTGCACAGTAGCACCAGCTGCACCCAGTGTGTTCCATGCACAGGTATCAACATGCCAGAGCTTTATGCAGCCTCTGTCTTACACACTCTTCGACCTTGTAACCCCTTTCCTTCCATGTGACTTACACCACACACACTGTGTGCACCATTCACAAAACCCAGTCAAGATCCAGGCTGGTCTGCAGCCTCAAACCATACTCACTCTCACTCACACTTTTCAAACAAACACGGTGCCAAGCTTCACACCAACCCGCCTGCTTGACAGGCACCCTCACTCAAAAAACTGCAACGACACTGCCGAAACACAAACACTGCTGCTATCTACGAGAGTGCGCAACTTCCAGGGCAGGCGACACACTGTCGCCGCCGCCGCCACCTGTCGGCTGCTGCTGGTTGGGCTGCCAATCAGACTGCTGCGGCGCCTGCTGCTGCTGCTGCTGCTCTGGTGGCGGCGGCCACTGTGGCCTCTGCTGCTGCTGCTGTTGCACCACCTGCTGCGGTGGTAACGGCCTCCACAACCGCTGCCGCTGCCCTGCTGCTTGCACAACCCCTGGCACAGGCTGCTGCCACGGCTGCACTGGCTGCTGCTGCTGCTGCTGCCACGGCGCTTGACCGCTGCCTGCGCCAGCTCCCTGGCTACTGTACTGCTGCCACTGCTGCTGCTGCTGCCCGCCTGGCCCACCGTAAGGACTGCTGGGCCACTGCTGTTGGGCCGCAGGCCCCGCGCCAACACCCGCTGCTGCTGCTGGGTCCTCCATGGCCATGCCCATGTCAGGCTGCTGCTGCTGCTGCATTGCCACCCCGCCGCCAGCACCTGCTGCCACAGCCGCCGCAGCAATGGCTGCTGCCGCTGTCGGCAGAAGCTGCCGCTGCTGCTGTTGCTGCTGGTCCAGCCAGCCCCTAAAGCCCGGGAACTGGCTGTTGAACTGCCCCTTGCCTGCCACTGCTGCTGCTGCAGCATGCGCGAGGTCACCGCCCAGCCCTGACCTATGAAGGTACACCAGCCGCAGCAGCCCGGGGTCTGTCACGCGCAGCAGCGGCAGCAGCTGTGCAGCGCTGAGCACCTGTAGCTGCTGCTCCCAGTTGGGGCTCTGCCGCACGACATACGCTGCCTTGGCTGCCTGCTGCAGGAACGCGTTGGGCTTCTGCTGCAGTAGCCGCGGCTCTGCCACCACCACTGCCTGCACCTGTGCTGGCAGGAGCCCCAGCACCTCGAGCAGCGTGGTGATGTTGGCGAGCCACGCGGCCCTGCCGGCTGGCAGGATATCAGGGCATCGGCGCGCAAGGTCTGCGACATCAGCTGGCTGCAGGACAAGGAACTCCTGCAGCTCCCGCAGCTGCCCTAGCAGCACCTTATGACCTTTGAGTAGTACCTTGGGTGCGCGCAGGAGGAACTGGCTCAACCCTGGGCTGCCAGGCTGTAGCTGCAGGAGGTCCTGCAGTGTGCGCATTGTGCTGGTGAGGTGCTGAGGGCTGAGTGTGAGCAGCGCCGGCTCCTGCAGCAGCAGCATGCCTAGCTTAGCAGCTGGAAGGCCCGTCTGCTGCTGCAGCAGGGCGAATTTGCTGTCCAGGAGGTCGACCGTCCACAGCAGCAGCTGGGGGACGCGCGCTGCTGCTTGTACTGCGGCTTGGTAGCTGGTGCCCAGGAGGGCCTGTAAGTGGTGCAGCCGCTGCTGCAGCTTTATGCTGTCGCAGGACAGTAGGGCCGGCTGGCGCACACACATGCTGACCACTTGCGCCTGCACATGCATACATGTGTGCATGGGATGACAGGCAGCAGGGTGAGACATCCGCACAAGGGTCAGAGGTGCACGATGCGCAGTGACTCAGGCGACCGGGTCTTTAGCTTACCCAGAAGTTCTGGGAGTGCAGGCAGTGCAACAAGCAGGCAGCACTGTGCTACCCTTCCTTGCTGAACTGGGCGAGCGCAGCCCATACAGAGACTGGGGCATGGTAGCGTCAGTTGCATAGTGGGTCATGCAAGCGTCATTTGCATGTGAGTCATGCAAGCGTCATTCGCATGTGAATCATGCAAGCAAGACAGCCACAGCACCACATGGTGTCAGACAGCAGCTGCAGCACACAGCAGCTGCAGGCTGCTGCAACTTTGATCAACCGTAACAAAGGCCTAAGTCATGCTACACAGGCTACTGCAGCTTGGGCACCACTGCATCACCGCACAAGGTGCAGAAGCCACTCACAAACCACCCCTATTATGCCATTTTGCTGCTATGCACTGCTGCAGGCTTTACCTGTGGCAGGTACATCTTGAAGGCCATGACCCTCAGCTTCTGTGTGATGCCCTCAGGACTGCTGCGCAGGAGCTGCGGGTGCTTCACCAGCATGCGTGCTGCTGTCTGCCGCGACACCTGCAGCTGCATCAGCACAGCCTGGTAGGTGGCCAGCAGCCTTTCTGCTGGGTGCGTCAGCAGGTGCGGGCACTTCACCAGCACTGCTGCAAAGGTGCCTGGCGCGCTGGACTGGAACGCGATTAGCAGCGCGTCCGTACTGCGGCCGATGTCGTTTGGTGACTTCGCCAGCACGGAGGGGTTCTTTGAGACCAGGCTCAAGAGGTCTAGCCCCCTAGTGCTGTCTGTTGGCAGCCCAAGGGCCTCAACCACCTCTGGAAGGCGCTGCAGGACAGTTGTGGAGCTCATGTTGAGCACTGCTTGAAGCTCAGCACCGTCCAGCCGGCTCAGCAGCTGCAGGGCACCGCTGTTAGAACACCCCAGTGCTGCTGCAAGCTTTGCGGTCTCTGCTGCCAGCCGGCTGAGAGGGCAGTCGAGCAGCAGCGGCTGCCGCGCAGCCAGGAACATGGCTTGCTCGACTGGGAGCTGAGCTGCTGCGGCCAGTCTGACACAGCTGGCGACCACCTGCTGTGGTTCGCAGTCCAGCACTGCAGGCTGGCGGGCTGCCATGTGCAGCGCCTGCTGCAGAGGTATGCTGAGGGCATGTGCCAGCGGTGGAAGCTGCCTGACCAGCTTTTCAACGGGCAGCTGCGCCAACGCATGGTGCTGCTGCACCAGGGAGCGTACGTGGTTAGGGTGTACCTGCAGCTGACTGCTGATGGCTTCGACCTTGCGTGTCACATCGATTACTGGCTCTTCTGGGGACTGATCTGCATCTCCAGGAGGGTTCTGCTTGCGCCTGCTGCGAGCTGACACTGCTGTGCTGCTGGGTTGCCAAGCTGTGCTGTTGCTTGGAGTTATGACTGATCCAGACAGGCATATGTGGCTTAATGGTGATCTATGTATACAAGGAATACGTTGATGATTGTTGATCGCGCGCTTCTCTAGGCCAGGCTGTAAACCAGCAAACGTGGAGGACTTCGCCAACATTTGCCTGTGCGTCAGCAACCATTGGCACTTCGAAGCACAGGATCAACCATACATAAATGACACTGATGACCAGCCGGGATGCGCATGGAGCAGGATCAAGGTGGTAAACCCCCTAGCTAGGTTTGACGGAGCTAACAGCCTGCCCACGCAGTGAAGCGGTGGAAGGGTGTTCTCCCAATCTATCAGAAAGGGAACAATCACACGGCAGAGGCTTGAGGCACAAGCAGAACGAAAGTGGCATGGGTGTACTGCCATTGCTGCTCGTGGGAGTCACATAGTCACATAGCCCCTGAAGGGGGGGGGGGCAATGCCGATTGCCCGACACTGGTACCCCGGAGTATTGGACTTTTCTATGTCAGGATGCCAAAATCCGATTCAGAACATGCATGGGCTGGTAGCTGGCCCTCTGGATCAGCAGCTGCCCCACACCAGTTGCAACAGCCTCCCAGCTTCAACTGTGGAACAGAATCAAGTTGTTAAACCTGGGGTTGATCCCCGGAGCAGACAGTATGAACACAAACACATACTACCTACACACCCTGCCCTTACTACTGAACACCAGCAAAGCACGCACATAGGCTGACCAAGGTCAGGCCATCTACTGGCACTACACTCTATGCCCTGCCAGATCAGCACTGCGGCTGTCAGCCATACACCCCTGTAGGACTCAAAGCACAGCTTGAAGGTAGCATGCGCTTTGAAGATGACTGAAGCTGCCAGTCAAGCGACAGCTACCTGACAACACGGCAACCCAATACCCGCTGCCAGATGTACCCGCTCGCTGCTGCCAACTGCACAGTCTACCAAGCAGCACAACTGCTGCAACATCCTTTTACTGGTCCCAAGCTCCTGCTGCAACCAACTCATGCGGGACACAACCATGCGCTGCCCCACTGCAACGCCGCGATCCAGCTGGGCAAAGCCTCCAACAGTGCCAACCACACCACACCACGCTTCAGCACAAAAGCCCCAGCACAAGCAATCACACTTCACAACCACACCACCATCCCCACCACTGCTGCCGCACTCATCACTCCTTGATCGCCTGCTGCTGCTGGCGAGCCTGCACACACTTGGCCATCGTCTGGCTAGCCCTGCTGATAGCATCAGTCATGAAGAAGTTATCAATCGTGCTCTTCAGCACACCACCAGCCGCCTTGCTGCTGCTGCCGCTCCCGAGCGCCTTCACATACTGCCCGTTCATCCACACTGGCGCCTCGACCACTGCCTTGCGCGCAAAGTGAGGGGCCACCGCCGCTAACCGCGCGTTCAGCTGCTCCCGCGTGTCGTAAGGCAGCGGAGCGCCGGCCACCTCGCTGACAGCACGCAGGATCTTCCAATCCTCGCGCGCATCACCCACCAGGGGCACGGCTGCGCGCGTGGCCTGCACACGGCCCTCCATGTTGACGTAGGTGCCGGCCTTCTCTGTGTAGGCTGCGCCAGGCAGGATGACGTCGGCGCGGGCGGCACCCTTGTCTCCGTGGTGACCCTGCAGAGTCAACAATCACAAGTTTCGGTTGCCAGAACAAAAGACAAATTTTGATATCCAAAACTTTGGATGAGGAAACAATCACAACGTGTGATGAACGACGTTGTCAGCAGAGGGCCTTTCACCAACGGGGTCAAAAGAGATGCAAACCCCACCAAACACAGCCAACCCGACGCATGTGTCCAAAGTTTCATTGAAAACATCAGCCCTATCACAAGAGCTGCACAGCTGCTGGATGTGCTTTGCGCCTGTGCTTCGCAGCTGCAGTGTTGTCAATTGTGTCACTGCCATAACCCCTCCTGTTACGCAACCCTCCTACAAGCTGTACACCAACTCTGCATGACTAATATTGCCAACAATCTCACCTGGTAGATGACAAAGGCGTCTGCTGGCACGTCCGCCTCGTTGTAGTCATCGGCACCCAGCAGGTACACCACCTTCACTGGACCCTTGTGGCCACGAGCCTTCACACTGCAGGGGGGCACAGGACGCAGCAGGAGCAGGAGACAGAAGGACAAAGTCAGGCAGGGCCAGGCATGGTAGGACTGACCACAAGACAATATGAGCTACCTACTGCCAACAACAGCGCCCCTGGCCGCTCCAAAAAAGTAATGTTATAGCAGAGTCGCATTGTTGTGTGGAAACACAGTGCGCACCCCACACACACACCCCAAGCACACTCCGCCAATCCTACAGCAACTCCGGCAGCCAATCCTGTCAACCAACATGCCATCCCCGCCGCAGCCCCCGTACTCAGGTTGTGCACTGCAAGTGCAGGCCAGTGATTGGCGCAGAATGTCATGAGTACCCAACAGGGCAAGGACTGGTCAGCCAAGGCATGTGCCAGCCCCTCCACAACACTGACCTGGGAGCAAAGCCGATGTCCAGACCCCAAGCACACCGCCAATGCTACAGAAGCTCCAGCGACGTGCCGGCCCCGCCATGCAACCTTCACCCCTATACTCAGCTTGTGCCCAGGCCATTCATTCACATCGCTTACCTGGGTGCAAAGCCGATGTCCAGTGCTGCCACGCGTGAGGCGTTGTCGTGGATGATGTTGTAGCCGTTCCAGCCCTCCTTCACCACATCAGCCTTCTCAACAACCTCATGAATGGCCTTCACAAGGGCATCACGGTCAGGCCTGCAGTGAGAGCGTGTGGACATGGCAGAAGGTGGCACGGCATAATAATACAAGTGTTTTGTCAGCGCTATAGAGTGCTGTGGCTTGTACCGCGCACAGGTGTTTGCAGATGAGAGGCGCTCATTAGAGCCGGGGTGGTGTACTACACCAGTGCTAGTAGCACAGTACTGCACCATGATGTTGAGCAGGAAGTGCAAGATGAGTTTGCGTCGCTCACAGCGCAGGAATACGGCAGAAACGAATCCAAAGCGGTGCCAGCACCTTTGCACCCACACCCTGTGGCCGACGGGGTTCAACAAGCGCGCACTGGCTGAACGCGATGATGGCCATACAACAACAGGCTCGTACGCCCCATTGTCAAACCACACAGCTGAAGAGTCAAAGAGGTGACTGCAGCATACTGAGGATGCGACAGCGTTGCAAGTTTCCTCACAGCCCACAACCCTTGCGACATCACATGCGCAGGACCCTGCACCTACCTGTTGAGTACACCGGGTCCGACAATGACCATCGGGTGTGCTGCCTTCTTGAGTGACTCAAAGAAGGGCTGGCCGGGTGCCAGCTTGCTGATGGCTGCTGCATCACTGCCCAGGTGGGTGTAGGTGTAGGTCAGGTCAACACCCTCACCAATCAAGCCAACCTGGACACAGCAATAACAACAGCAACAGCAACGTTGACGGCCCGCTCATAACCACAAACTGCACACTGAAGCCTGTGGAGCAGGTCAACCTGGACACAGGGCAAGCACGTGTGTGTGTAGGTGTAGGTCACGTCAACACCCTCACCAATCAGGCCAACAATCAGGCCAACCTGGACACATGGCAAGCAGCAGTTTGTGTGGAATCATAGAACAGACGTAAGCTCGTAGACAACTTGCATACGTCAGCATAAATAGCAGCATGTACCCTCCCCTACGTGGCGTGGCATAGGCGGCTAGGCTGCAAGGAACGCAGGTGGGCGGGCAAGAGCGTTAAGCAGGGCACACGTTGTTGCCCTGATTGTGCAAAAGCAGGCGGTCAGGTGCTGGGGTGTGAAACTAGCACAGCCAGTTGAGAGCACCACCTGGAAGACAAACCTGCTGTCACCTACGCATAAGTTTGATACAGCCAGATTTCCAAAGTAGGTTTCAAGCTGGGTGTGACCATGATGTACATGACATGATGTACAATCTGTTGTGACATGGCTGTTGGCAGCAGCCTCAACAGTGTGCTGTGTGGCAGGGCCTGCGCGTTAATCTTACCTGCGCCCCGTCATACCAGCTCTTGCGGATGCGTGCGTTGTACACTGGAGACTCCACGCGGGGGTTGGTGCCGATCAGCAGGATGACATCAGCTTGCTCGATGCCCGCCACAGTGGTGTTGGCCACATAGGTGGAGCGGATGTCAGCTGCACACACGCACAAACAACCACACACATCACAGACGCAGATGTTAACAGGCACACATGTGTTTGCATCACCTTGTTGACTTCTTGCTGCTGGGCGCTTGGCCTCCTCCCCTGACCCCCCTAGCAAGGCCAGTACACACGAAGTCCTACAGGACATACTCCCGCCCCAGCAACTGCAGCTTGCTGAAGAGCATACATACATCAACCACCAGCAGCATTGCCACCACTGTCAAAAGCAGCTGCTCTGCATGCGAGCAACAAACCCCACCGCCCCACCACCCACCTGACATCTCAGGGAAGCCTCCCTCGTGCCATATGTTGCCGCTGCCCAGCCTGTTGGCCAGGTCCTTCAGGGCCACCATGCTCTCAGCATCAGCAAGCTTGCCTGGCAGCATGCAACACAACAGGATTGGGTTTGTATGCCTAGCAGCACGCAACACAACAGGATTGGGTTTGTATGCCTGATAGAACTGCATTTAGCATACATGTGTAGCTAGCACATAGCGCACATGTGAGTCACATGCAAGAAAGAACTGCTTGCATGTGACTCACATGTGCGCTATGTGCTAGCTACACATGTATGCTAAATGCTTGCACACAACCCAGTCATTAGGCAGCAGGCAAAGAGACTTATCCATAACGTCTGCAGTCTGCATGAATCTTTGCAATGTGTGGTGAGCAGGTGGTTTGCACATCAAAGAGGAGTCAAGTGCCCAGAGTGCATGTCAGCTGTCAACACGACCCAAAGCTGCTCCCTGTAACAGTGACGAAGTGTGCAATGGGTTTGTCCCACCTGCAATGGCCTTGAACTCGTTTGGCTTCAGGTCTGCTGTTGCTGCTGCCACTGCCCTCAGCGCATCACCCCAGGTAGCCTGCTGCAGCTGACCCTTCACCTGAAGGGGACACACGTCAAAGCACAGGACGGCACAGCACACGCACAACTTTAGCAGTGAGACACCCCAAACACAATGCAGGCTGCTGCTTGTTGGGAGGCAACCTTAGTGACATCTTGACATCATTCCTGCACCCAGCAATGACTGTCAGTCCTCTCCCATGGCTGTCAACAACCTGCAGCAACCCATAATCCCATCGGAGCCCATACCCACTGCATGCACAGCCCATGTGATCCAACATGCACCGCGTGATTTGAATCTTACGGTGGGGGGTTTCAAAAAAAACCCTGGTCCCGATCCCCTCACCTTGACCATGGGTGTGTTGAGCCTCTGCCGCTTGAGTGCATCGTACTGGAAGCGCGCCTTGTCGCTGATCCACTCCTCGTTCACAGCCTCATTCAGGCGGGGGTGATGCGCATCACCTCAACACCACGGGAGTCAACCTGCACACCACAGCAACGGGAGAGGGGCAGATGTGATGAATAAAGTGATGTGCGCATGATGCGAGCAGCATGAGTAAAGTGGCATCGGGTGCTGTAAATTGACAAGGCGTGCGCCAAGCAGCACACACCGTGACACCTGTTGCACACCAGGATACAGTTGGCTCCCAACCTGGCGTGCGATACATTCGCCTGAGAACCCCCTCTGTCGCCGCTCACACCCCTGACGGCACACCCCTGCCCCAATATCTGCACACACAACGTCAGCACACACCGCCCAAACTGCACCGCAGCTGTGATGTACTGCAAAGCAGCAGTACCATCAAGGCGCACCCACCTTGATGTTGGCGCCCAGGGCGTCAGACACATCAATGGACTCGGTGCTCTTGAGCTCCCAGGAGCGATGAGTGAAGGAGGCAGGCTTGCTGGTGAGTGCTCCCACAGGGCAGAGGTCGATCACGTTGCCACTCATCTCACTGACCAGCAGCCGCTCAACGTATGTGCCGATCTCGCTGTCGCGGCCACGGCCGGTCACACCCATGTCCTCCACACCTGCAACCTCCTTGGCGTAGCGAACACACCTGACAGGTCAACGGGGGCAGGGACGGCAGGAGATGGACAGTTCAGAGTTTCGTTTGCAGTTTTTGTCACAGCAAAGCAGAAGCAGACGCGGAGGTGCATGGGTGCGCGAGTCGATGCTTTGGACGGCGTACAGACGCGAGGGATGGTGAAGGCAATTGGACTCGCGCCCTGAAACCAGCCACACAATGTCAAGCAGCACGTCCCTCAGGCATACACACCCTGGTGCAAAGGCGCCCTAGCATTCCTCCATCCACCCCCCCCCCCCCCCCGCCCTCCCTCCCTGCCTCCATCCCTCCCTGTTGCTGCTGCTGCCGCGTCATCCTGTCACACCTTGTGCAGTGGATGCAGCGCGTCATGACCGTCTTGACCAGTGGCCCCAGGTTCTTGTCGTCCACTGTGCGCTTGATCTCCACAAAGCGGCTGCGGTCACTGCCAAACACCATGGCCTGTTGAGGCACACACACAAAGCATACACAGGACATCGCCAACGGGGTGAGAGGGATGAGGGATCTTCAGCACAATTTGACGCAGTGAAGCACCTTGCGGCATCCTTGTTACACGGGTAGTGCAGTGGGTGCCCACAAGTTCTGAAGACATTCGTCCATACTACATTGCTGCTACACCTGCAGCTACTATGGGACAGCCAAGACTGCTTCTGTCAGAACAAGATCTAGCTGGGCAACTTCCGCATCTGTTGGCCAAAAAGGTGCCTGTCAAAGGTTATTATGCATCGCAGCACACTCGTACCCTTCACAGCAGTCTGCTGTTGCCGCCCCCTCACCTGGTCCTGCAGGTCACACTCGCCTCCCTGGTCACAGATGGGGCAGTCCAGGGGGTGGTTGATCTGCGGCACACAGCAACAGCAGCAGCAGTAGTCAACCTCAACGACTGTGGCATGTGGCGATGACTAGACTTCCTTGGACAGCTTCACCTAGCATCTGATGCAGTCCTGTGATGCTGTACTACAGCAACAGCCCAGCACCCTTGTGATTGATCTCCAAGCCTACTGCTGCCTTCGCACACCTGCCCCAGCAGGCCAACAACCCATGCTATAGCACGCAAGTGCTGCTGTCATCACGCAGTCCAGCTACTGTTGCAGCAGCGTCACCAGCTGCTGGTGAGGGTAGTCGCTCCTGCTGTGCCAGCTGCTTGCGTTGCTCCCCCCCCCTCCCCCCCCCCCGGGGGCAACACTCAAACACTAACCCCTCAGCACCTAACAGACTCTAGTGGCCGTGGTGCCCTCACACCTGCCTACATACCCACTATCTGTACAGCTGCCTCCCCTGCTGTTGCCCTGTTGGCGCTGTTGTTGCACTGCACCCCCCTCGCCACCTGCTGCTGGGTCCTTGCTTGCTGATGAGGTGCATGGCCCCTCCTGCTGCTGCCGTTTGCCAAGCACATAGCCCAGGCTCCCTTCCGCTCCCAAACACACACGCACCACCACTTTGCACACATGCCCCCCCCCCCCATCTGAGCCCTCTCCCCCGCCCTTTCAAGGGCCTCAAACAACGGCTACCTGCCTGCTGCTTTCCCGCCCCTGCTCCCTCAGCACAGCTGCTTTCCCGTCCCTGCTGCCCTAGCACTTCTGCTTTCCCTGAAGGCTGGCTGGCTGGCTGTATGGGTTGCTGGCTGGCTGTCTGGCTGGTGCTGCTGCTGCTGCTCACCAGCAGGAACTCCATGACTCCCTCGCGCGCCTTCTTCACCAGTGGTGTGTCTGTCTTGATCTTCATGCCAGGACCAGCAGGCATGGCACATGACGCAACAGGCTTGGGGCTCTTCTCAACCTGCACGGCGCGACAGGCGCACACAAAAGGCCAGAAGCAAGGGTGCATGGGGTTTGGGGTGATACACGGACAGCAGCAGAAGGGTGTGTATTGTGTGGGGATGAAAAGGGGGGGCCTTCTGCTGATGTGCACACCTGCTACATGAGACTGCAGGTGCAGGTGCCCAGCAACCCAGCTGGGCCAGTGAGATCGACTCAAAGATCCCCGCTCTCTTGCAGAGCTACCTATTGGCATGCACCCTGTGCAGAAGGTGCTGGTGCTGCTAACACAAGCCAACAGCAGCAGGGGCTGAAGTAGCTCCGGATGCTGCAACTCCTACAACTGCTGCCGCAGCTCGGATCAGTGCCAGGCTGGCAGTGTTGCTGCTGTCGCTTTCAGGGCTGTCCCTGTGCTGCCAGCACCACTGCATGTCCTGCACCAATCCCAGCTGCTGCTCCTTGCCTCACCTCCACAAGGCACATGCGGCAGTTGCCAGCAATTGACAAACGGTGGTGGTAGCAGAACCTGCAGCAGCAAGTGGCCATCAGCTGCATCAATGCCCTGCTGATCCATCAACTTGCGCATGCTAGGACTGTTTGAGCTGCATGCAGGCTGGGACATGGGCAGCATCTGTCCTGGGGTGTTGCAGATGTGGCAACAGCAGTAGTGGTCTCACCTGGGGATGTCAATGCCTGCTGCATCGCATGCCTGCAGCACTGTTGAGCCCTTGGGGATGTTGACAGGCTCATCATTGACGAACACCTCGATCGTATCAGAGGCCTGGGCGGGCGCAGGTTGCTGGGATGCTCCAGCAGAGGTCTGCACACTCCGCAGGCAGCCCAACAGCTGCTGCAGCGAGGCCCGCTGCCTAACGCTGCTACGCAGCATCATAAGCCAGATCTGACTGCCAGAGGTCCTGATCGTCCGCGTACAGCCACGACAGGGCGGAAACCTCCGGCAAGCAGGGGAGCGGAGTCACCACGACCTCACAGGTGCATTGAGATAAAGCAGCTGAAGTGAGCCATCATGCAGCTGCAGGAGGACAGAGGGTTAGCTAATCTCGGACCAGGGTCTCTGCTAGATCATGAATGTTTCATTGGCTGCACGAGCGCAGCGTTGTATATGTTGAATATCTCAAGCAATTGTACCGTTTGCTCGCAATGTCAGCTGTGCTAAGTACCAACTGGGTCAGCAACGACACCAGTAGTGATCTGTCTCTGCTCTTGGAGTCTGAAGTAGCCACAGTCCACCTGCACAAGCCCACAGATAGTGAAAACATCGGTCCTTGCACCGTCAGTTTGGACCTGCAGCTCCTGGTACGTGTCATGCTGCTCCTGAATGCTGGGGCGCAGCCCCTGCTGCTCTCCCAAGTGACCAGCTAATGGGATGTACCTGGGGGTGTCGTTGCAGGGCCCCACTCATAAGCTGCTGCTGTGCAGCAACGCCAGGATGGTCGAGGTTTCAGTGAAGCGGCCAGGGGACATCACACTGTCGTACCTGCAGACAGTACGGTGTCAGCCACAAAGCAGCAGCAGCTTCCAAGGCACCATCGACCTGCAGGCAAGTCCAGCACATGTTGTTTGATGCTTAACTCCCCTTGTGCAAACGTCCCGTGTATCTCCTGGGAACTCTTCTTGCTGATAACACGGACAGCAACATTTGACACATGCCGAGTGTGCTGGGCGCATGCTGCACACACACCCCACCATAGCGCAGCCTGCTGTGTGACCAATCAACCCTGCCATGTTTGCTGCACGCACGACTGTCCTGCCAGTGCAGTGTAGGGTGCTGTGGGTTGCACCAGCTTGCAGCTGAAGCTGCTGTCACTTCAGGGTGACAAGTCAACATGCACCATACAGCAGCTGCACCTCCAGCAGGATCGTGGTGCACAGGCACCACCCCCAGCAGCAGCCAGCACGGCAGATGCCAGCAGCAGTGAACAGCAGGAAGCTGCAGGTGCTGATGCACCCAATGCAAGCGTGCCATCAGTGCCCCGTCAGCAGGCCTTGTCGCAGCTGGATGAGCTCAGAATGTTGATACAGCAGTTGCATCAACCAGGTGAGCACTGCTCATGCCGGAAGGCTCACGCCTCACACTACTGCCTGGACATTTGAACTTCACTACATGCATGTGTTGAATGAATGGTTGTGCCCCCAGTGCGAATAGCCATGCCCTGCACCCATTTTGTTGGTCACTTGGGTGACAGCACTGCACCTGCTCTTTCAACTAGGTGGTTGTTATGCTGGGCTTCAGCATCACGCAGCATGCCCACCCTTCTACTCCATGCGTATGCAGGTGATGCAGCCCCAGTTCCTGAGTCTCTGCAGCTGCTGCACAGCAAGGCCACAGAAGCACCACAGCCTGGTGCAGCAACAGCAACCAAAACCTCTCAGCGCACATCGCCCAAGGCATGCTCTTCCAGGCTGCCCAACAGCGGTCCCATGACCAGCAGCAGCAGCACCCTCAGCAACAGCAGCAGCACACCCAACACCAGCAACAGCCTAGTGTGCAGGAGGAGGGCTTGCAGTCAGGTCCTGCAGCTATCGGCCCTGCCCATGCTGGCCACAGCAGCCATGCAGGCAGTGAGGCTTTGTTGGGCAGTGTGCTGTCAGTACTGCAGCGGCTGGAGGCCAAAGTTGATGGGCTAGCTGACAGCATGACGGCAGGGATGCAGCAGCTGGACCAGCGCCTGGCTAGGTTGGAGGCGCAGGTGCACACGGCGGCTAGCAGCACAGGCACGCAGTTGTGACAGCTGGCAGTGTGCTGGCGTGGTCGTTGCTTGGCAAGCATTGTTGCTAGGTTATGCTGGTGCAGGATGCGTGATATGCCTCTATACTCATATGGCTATCACATCAAGGCATTGTGCTGATTGTGCTGAGTGCTTCATGTTGACTACTGTGGCTTGAAAACGGGCTGACTTTTTGTGCCGCGCGAGATGTTGACCACCTTTTAGATCAGCATGTTTCAGCACACCTGGCCCAGCAAGCACTGCTTGCTCCATGTGGACTGCTATTGCTTACAGCAATGCTGCATCGTGACAGCAGCTATGGAAAAGCACTGGGCGCGCTGCCAGCACAAGGTGTGAGTGTGAAGCACATAGCTGCACTCGGGTCAAATTGCCTCGTGTGCAGATTACTATGACTGCAGCAACAAAGGGTTGTTGTCTCTGATTAACCTGGGTACATGATCAGCCTGGGTACAGGGACGGCTAACTTGGGTACAGGGACGGCCTGCTCCAATTGAAGTACGCAAAGTCTGCACAGCAACATACAACTCAGGCCCCTGAGCACAAGGCAGCAGCAGCGCTAAGCCAGATGCCGCACCAGGCAGCACATGCACCCCACACATGGCAGTCCGTGCACACAGGACTGCATCATACAGTCTACCTGCCGCTGCTGTCTAGCACACTGATCACCTCAAACAAGCCAACTGAACCATGCAGCACCTACATTCTATGATAGTGTCCCCGTGGCTATCCAGAGTCCTGGGTCCAAGCTCTATGCCAGCAAACCGCCATAGATTATGGCACTGCTGGCTTGACTGTAAGCGCATACACCAAATGCAGGCCCTCGACAAGCAGTCGGGCGCACTGCAGTATTCCCAGATATGGAGCTAGAGCCTCCAGCCTAGCCTGTGCACCACCTGCTGCCCGTCCCCAACACGGCTGCTGGTGTAAAACTGGGGTCAGGCCAAGGTCACTGAACCCATGTGCCATGGTACCATGGCAAGGCATCATCTCAGGATAAGCTTCTGCGGCAATGACAGCAGACATGCAGCAGCCACAAGAATCATGCCGGTCCTTGAAAGGGTGTAGATGAGAGCCTCTGTCGTGCAGTATGCATGACTGGTTACACCCTCGGTTGGACATTTGAGCAGCGGCAGTTGCTGCAACTTGCTGTGCAGGCCACATACGTTCCTGTCACTGAGTGGGGTCATGCCTGTCGGCCTGCAAAGCGTATGTGGACCCCCGACCGGGAGCAGCAACTCCTGCTGCACTCCCTTACCGGTCACACGTGCTTGCCCATCGGCAATAATTCAGGATTGTTTCAGTGATGCTGTTCTATCCCTTACCTCAAGCAGCTGGCTGGGTGTGTATGCGCTCGCCCCGCTACTGAAGGAGACATGGCGCAGAGCTGAAGGCAGTTCAATGCCAAGTGGTGGTGCAGCGGCACCACCAGCTGCTGCAGCCGCCGACAGCTTGCCATGTGGCGGCGTGGTGTGCTTGCGCAGGCCTGCTGCTGGCGGTGCTGGTGCTGGTGCCTTTGCTGCACTCCTGCTGCGCAGCACGCCTTGTGGGCGGCAACTGCTGCTGCTGGGTGCGCTGCCCTCCTGTTGACCGGCATCTGTACATACATTGCAGTGCAAGATGGACATCAGCTCCATCCCCAGCAGCGCATGTCAAAATGCGTGGCATGCGCACAAAATTTCTCTGATCCAAGTAATGTGTAAACTGGCTGCTCAGCACGCATGAGACTGCATGGAGCATGGGACAAAGGCAGGACATCACGACTGCAGGGTCCATCTGATCATCATGACAGAAGGTCTGCCTGCTTCTCGATCTGCTGCTTGACGCCGTATGCAGCACAGCAGCTGCCATGCAACACATAGCAAGCTCTCCTCACCTTGAGTCAAAGACAACGTCCCCAAGCTGCCCAGCGTGGGTGAGAAAGTCTTCAACGCCACTGCCTGCAGCAGCTTAGGCCCAGCACCAGCTGCTGCAGCCTTTCGCGCCTCTGCTGGGCCGCTGGGCAAGCTGCGCTCCCAAATTGGTACATGCGGCTTGTCCCCGGAGCCCCTACGGCTGCTCGCCGCACTGCTGCTGCAGGATGGGGGGCAGCTGCCTGTGCCGGTGGAGTCAGAAGCAGTGCTGCTGTTGGCCACCAGACGGTTGCCTTGACAGATGCCTTCACCACCCAGGGCTCGACTGCTGCTGCTGCTTGCCTTGGGTGCTGCTGCTAGGCTGCGCTGCCGGGGCTGCCTGATACTGTGCGCTGCTGCTTCTTGACTTGACAAGCCTGCAAGAACACACAGAGCCAGGCGGTGAGGAGCCCTCACATGTTAGGCACTGCTTGTGCAGCACAGAAAGATATCGCCATGCTCACTTACAAAATCACTTTCTGCATGTGCATGTGCTGTAACTGTGACTCGCTGCTGTTGCACAAGTGATGTCCGTAGCCGTGCTGGCACTGCTGCAGACATCCTGCCTATGCATGCAAGTGCTGTGACTTGACGCACCTTGTGCTGCAGTGCTGCTGGCAGCAGCTGCTGGGCCCTTGTGCCTGTCCACCCCATTGCCACTGGCGCCTGTGCTGCCCCTGGTGGCTGCCTTGCTGCTGCCTTCGGGGCCAGACGGGCGCTCATCTGCCTCATCTCTGCTGTCCTGCAGGACCTGGTCATCCACTATGATGCCAGCATGTGCTTGCTCGGCCTGGCTGGCAATGCCCTGGAGCTTCTGGAGCTTCTTCTGAGCCTTGGCTGCAGCAGCTGCTGCTTCACCTGCATGAACAGTTGTCACTGGCGATGAGCAGAGCACCATGCGACGGTGTGCTGCCGCGCAAGACCAGCTAGCAGTGAGCACTGCTGCTCTGCGAGCATACCTGCAGCCTTGCTACTCTGTTTAGAGTTGCTGGGTGTGTCGGCCTTGCTAGATGCAGTAGAGGCAGTAAGGTTGAGGCCAGGCAGCGTGAGCCTGATCCGTGTCGCCTCTGCAAGTTTCACGCTGCCTTCATTATGAGGGTCATGGGGGCCTGGCAGACAGAACGGGGCTGGGGGCATGCTTCATGTAGACGTGGCATACATGTCTCAGGAGGACCCCTTCATGCAGGCAGGTAAGAGCTTAGGAGCCTCGTGCGGTGGTCTGCTGCTGTTGCCCTTTTTGACCTCTGACTCTGAGCAGTGGACGGATTGGTGGCTTAAATCAGTGAGGAAGCCGGACGTAATTAATGAAATAAACAACCCCTGATACTGTCCCTTCTGACTGGCATATGTTTTGAACGAATGTTGTTCATGTTTACTAATTTATGGCCTGCAAAGCCTTCCGTCCATTGAATCTGCGACGAAGCAAACTCAAAGCCTTGATGAAGACATTCACGTGCCTTGGTCGCTCTAAATCGACCAATGGCTTGATCCCCCGTGTACACATGAACATGCACGGCACTACACTAGTACTACAAACGCGGAGTGCTGTACACTGCAGCCACAGGCAGGTACAAGAGACATTTATGACTCTTTTCATCTTGAATGAATGTTCAACTGTCTGCGCTTATGATGGTAATGGAGCAGGAGGTGATGTGAATGAGGCAAGTGCTTGTGCTATGGTGTGCTGTGGACACCATGCACTGCAACAGCAGCGCGGCGGCGGGCACACCATGCTGCTCAGCCACAAGGCACTGAGATGGCTGCCAAGCGCCGCAGTCAGCAACTGTTGTGTTGTACCAGAACGCAGATTGCAATAGTGGAGTGTGCCCATGGTGCTGCAGCCTGTGGCAACCAGCTGCATATGCATCTGCCCCACACTGAGTATGGAGGCCGTGTGCACTGAGGTGCCCTAGATGGTGGAACTGGACTAATGCAACCCCTGTGGTGCAGGGTCTATGATGATGTCATGTGCCTATCTGCTGGCCCACTGGGCGTTGCCAGCTGCCTTTGGGTGCTGCAACCGATGCCTTGTCAGGTGACTTTGCATCCAGTAGAGCTGGCATGCCACGACAAGTTGTGTAAAAACCTTGGCAAATGAGTCTATCCTCTTGGGTGTTGTCCTGGCCAGACACAATGCAGACTGTCACACGGTGTCCGGGTTCATGCCACTGGGTGGCATGACTGTCCTGTGGGGCTGCATTTGCAACTTCTGCTTTTGTTTGTTGTCAACAAGTAAGGGGGGGGGGTGTTAAGGCCGAAACGCCCCCGCCAGTTGACCTCACCACACCCCCACAGGGACTGCTTCCTCCGTGGTGGTCGGTGGTGTGCATTGTTTGACACCGTCACGGGGCGTGACGCACCAACAATGCCAACGGGAGGGCCTCACGCCACATCCAGCTTGCTGGCGTCTGTGCAGGCTGTTGGCGTGGGTTGGAAGCCTGTCCACATGCAAGCATGTGGGTTCACGACTGCTGCTGTTGACTCAATAGTATTCTTTGGTAGTTGGGTAACTTTTAGGAGGATGTCAGCTGCTTCGGCCAAAATCAAGTTGCATGATAGTGCACTGTAACGTGCACTATGCTTGTGATTCATTCAAGTAGCCCTGCAAGCCTCGCATCTGTAAAGTGTGTCATGCTGTGACACGTGGCTTGCGTGCGTCGCTGCTGTTGTCAAGATGGTTTGCATGTCTTGCATTTGCATTTGCAGGGTGTCATGCTGTGACAGGGGGCTGCCGCCTGTCAAGCCACTGAGTGGCTTGCAGGCTGAGATTGTGTGGCTGCTGCTGTCACTACTCTGCACACAGCGCTGAAAGTGCATGCATGACCCAATGCATGTGTGAAACTCCATGCACACCAGGCTTTTCTCCAGAGGTCATGTTACCATCGAAGGCCTCGATATTACCACGTGAGTGCAGCCCCCTCACCCCCGGGGGGGGGGGGGGGGGGGGGGGCTGGTCAGAATTCAACCCTCACCCCTCCGCACCACCCCACGGTAAGGACCCCCCACCAAGGCCGACCGGTCACGTCAAAATCACAACGGTGGCCCACGCTACGCCATGCTGCACAGCCCTTGCAGCACCCGTGCCGGCAGTGTTTCTCCACCGCAAACGGACACACAGTCCACAGCTGCTGCCAATGCAAAGAGGCCGGCAACAATCAAGCCACAAGCACTGGTGCCTGAGTCTTCCACCAGCCACCACTGCCTACCAACAGCCACACCTTGCATGCTGGTAAACTCACGCCACCCCATGAACAAGGGGGCGTGCCGTGCGCGCTCACAATTGTTCTGAGTCAATTCAAAAGGGCAGGATTGTGCAGGAAGATATGAAAATATGTGAAACAAATGAAAAGGAGACAGCAGGCTCCCCTCAGCACCGCCGTGATAGCGATGGGTGCTCCCACAACTTTCGTTTCTCAAGTTGTATTCAGGCAGCAATACGCTTCAGTGCAGACATGCTGATCACCACCCACAAGTATGCACAACAGCCACACCAGGCATACCATTTGCTCCACCCCAGCACAAGAAGTGTGCTGTGGAAGTTCTCAGTGATGCAGCAAGGCAGTTCTGCTACCCAGCTGGTGTCACCAGCCAAGGCGTGCAGACATGAGTGCAGGTCGGTTGCTACCCCATTCCAACCCGTGTCCGTCCTTGCCATTGCTCGTGTGATGCAGCACACCCCCTGGCCATTGCTGTTGTGATGCAGCACACCCCCTGGTCATTGCTCCTGTGATGCAGCACACCCCCTGGCCATTGCTCCTGTGATAAAGCACACCCCCTGCCCATGGCTCGTAATATGCTGCACAACCCCTGGCCATGGCTCGTAACATGCTGCACACCCCCTGGCCATGGCTCGTAATATGCTGCACACCCCCTGGCCATGGCTCGTAATATGCTGCACAACCCCTGGCCATGGCTCGTAATATGCTGCACACCCCCTGGCCATGGCTCGTAATATGCTGCACCCCCTGGCCATGGCTCGTAATATGCTGCACACCCCCTGGCCATGGCTCGTAATATGCTGCACAACCCCTGGCCATGGCTCGTAATATGCTGCACACCCCCTGGCCATGGCTCGTAACATGCTGCACACCCCCTGGCCATGGCTCGTAATATGCTGCACACCCCCTGCAGCCGTGCCAACGAGCGTTGAACGCCTGAGGATGCGTTCTGCCCACGGCTGTTGCCAGATTCAAAAGATGCAGATAACAGTCAAGCTGCAAGTGCTGGTACTAGCAGCAGTTCCCTGCTCCAAACATACAGACCTAGTCAATCGGGCCCAGCACAGACTGAAAAATTGCACAGTGCTGTTGTACTACTATCATTGGCTGCTGTGCAGATAAGCCACACATGCACAAATCAGGCTGTGGTACTAGCAGCAGTTCCCTGCTCCAAACATACAGACCTAGTCAATCGGGCCCAGCACAGACTGAAAAATTGCACAGTGCTGTTGTACTACTATCATTGGCTGCTGTGCAGATAAGCCACACATGCACAAATCAGGCTGTGGTACTAGCAGCAGTTCCCTGCTCCAAACATACAGACCTAGTCAATCGGGCCCAGCACAGACTGAAAAATTGCACAGTGCTGTTGTACTACTATCATTGGCTGCTGTGCAGATAAGCCACACATGCACAAATCATGTTGTGTTTGAACAACAGGCAAGCAGCCGACACCAGTGAGCGCTCTCCACAACACTAGCCACTGGCAGTGCCACTGCAGCGCAGGCTGCACCACCACAGCAAGTGGCGTGACACGAGCGAGCTCCTTCACGGTAGCAAACCTGCTGTTTCTATCAACAGTCCACCCAGCTGGGCGGCCATATGAGGCCCACTCCCGCAAGAGTGAGCATCCGATGCCGGGCAGATGCCACCACTGTTTTTGACTACCTCACATTCAGGGCAGCAACAGTCAACTGCTGCCGACTTGCAGCCAGAGCAGCATGCAGGCAGGCAGAGTGTGCAGCTGCACACTCTGCAGAGCTTCTACACCTTGCCAGCAATGTGATAGACGAACTTGGCTTCAAGCAAATGGCATGTAAACGTGTGCCTAGACTGCGTCCGGCGACGACAAGACCAACTCAGTGTGCCACAGGCAGGCTGCCATAAAAGAGCAGCAACAACACATGCAGACACCAGGTGTAGGCCCCGCTGCATGAGAGTGAGACATACAACCTGGAACAGCCAACCGTCACTGATTGAGTGACAGGAAGGGAGCAGCAAGGATGCAGCTGATACTATTGATTACTATCTGCCGCAGACCTGGGCCAGCAATTGCAACAGCAGGTGTCACACATGCCACGGAGGCATCAAGAAGCGCCACCAGACACATGGTCAGCCTGTGTAGCACACCAAACTGGGGCTCAGGCCACCAGGTTCCGATGCTTTGCATGTGACAAACATATTCCAACCTCTGACTGTCCACAGATGCACGGATCTATGCACCAGAGGCTACAAGTGTACACGATAAAAGCCAGATCGCCATAGCCTATGAGGCGACCTCACAAACTCGTTCAAGGAAACGCATATCTATGACACCCACCGGCCAACACCCTCCGTCTCCCCGTGAGGCCGTCAGACATTGCCACAGGCTTTGCTCTCAGGCAGAGCAGCTCAAATGACCTGCAGCCAGTCCTGAGCGCCATGCACCCCGTGCCAGTACTCTCAACTCAGCTACAGCCAGGCGTGCGCGCTCTGCACCCCGTGCCAGTAATCAACAAAAACGCCGCTGACAACAGACCTTGCGCACTCCCCCGGCATGTGGGCCTGCAGGCCCACCCAAAGCATGCACAATGACATGGTGCCGTTGATCAGGCCACAAACATGCACACACAAGGCACAAGCCCGACATCAAGCTGGCTGCCAGCAGTCCTGCAGGGAGCGGTCACCACCACCAACAGGGCTTAAGGCTCCGCTCAATATGTGTGGTGGGGTCCACTGCACCATCACGTCATGGCGGGCCGTTAGGGGCAGGGGGTTAGCCCAACAAGTCACCCAGGAAATCTGCACCAAGCGCCCATGGCTCGCTGACAGGTCCAGTCCCACCGCCAGGCAGCAGCCTGTCTGGGGCTGGGCCAACCAATCTGAACGATGCCACAGCGCCGTTGCTCTTCACATCGCACACTAACTCAAGCCGAGCCAACCCCAACATCGTTCTAGGTATCAACTCGGGGCAACCCAGGAAGTCTGACGGAGCTATTTCCACAGGCACGAGAGCAAAGGGGATGGTGCCAATGCTGCCAAGTAGTGCCAGGTTCTCGTACGGTGACTCGTCAGCACCCTCTTGGACAGTCCCCACTGACAACTCCAAAAACCCCTGCTCGAGGCTGTTAGCAGTGTAGCTCGCAGTCCAAGGTAACCAGGGGTCCACCATTCCTACTGCTGCCTTGTTGATGGTCACCAAACTACACAGGCCAGGTATAGGAAACTCGCTTGCGCAGGGGCTTTCACCCCCAGCCAATGAGATACCCATACCATAATAGAAAACCTGCAGATCCATAGTAATATCAATTGTGCCAAACTCGATAGTTGTGAACAGCAAGAGACGGCCGTTACCCTGCAGCGACAACAACGGCGGGGTGAAAGCAGCAGTCAGTGTGGTTACTGGTTACACGGCTGATTCTTGCAGGCAACAGGAGCCGCGGCTGAGGGTGTACTGTTGATAAGCAACCAACAGCCTCAACCAAGACGATGCTGCTCGAAATGTGTATGTATCCTCTACTCCGGCCCGTGCCTCAGCCTCTCACCGCTTCCAAACAGTCTGTTTGTGCTCTTGCAGTCCCAGAGGCCACGTAAGGAAGGCCAGGTGTGGGTTCTGGTTGCTCCCCCTCTTCTTCCTGAGGGCGAATATCAGCACGTGCTCTGGCTGTGTGAGCAGTTGAGGCATTGTGTGCTTTGGGTGCCCGCCTCCTGGCTTTCCAAGACGCCACAACTCTTGCAGCTGCCTGAGCAGCTGAAGCATTATAGAGTGCTGTTGGCTTTCCCCTGGTTGTCTGCGGGGCCACCACAGCCTGCGCTCGGTTTGCATGAGCGGCCGGGACGTTTTGTGCTCCAACAACTGGAGATGTTGGTTGAACCTCAGACGTTGATCCAATTAGTACAAATTCATCTCCCTCTCCCTCTTCAAAATCATCTCCCTCTCCATCTCCCTCTCCTGGATCAAAAGCAGCCGCAGCTTCCAGAACGTCTGTGAACGCCTTGCTGATGGAGTCAGTGATGGCGCTGCTGCAGGTGTCAGCAGCAGCCTCCAATGTGACCAAAAGTGGGGCATAGAAGTAGCACTTGGCTTTGCCAGGAATAGCGCTGAATGGCCGCATGAAGTACTTTGGGCATGGCCTGCACTGACACATCTCCAGGGATTCTCCGGGGCATGTTGGTGGCTCAGAAGGCAGGTCTTGATCTGGCGGAATGTCAACAATACTTTCATAATCATCCATGGTATCCTCATCCTCAACGGAACGGTGAGTACCGAAGTTTGGAGCGCACACTGCGGAGGAGGGCAAACAGGAAGACAAGATGCGGGGGCATTGTGGGTGTGGAGGTCATGTGCGACAGACTGATCAGTGCACCTCATGAGGCACAAATCCTTGTGTAGCCATAGCACAACACAGCATAGCACAGCATAGCACAGCACAGCGTAAGTACCACCCTTATCCTTTCAAAAGCTGAGCTAGTGCAAGTTGCCAACTTGAAGCGCTCACTGGACTAGAACCAGCCATTATGGGGGGGAAGGTTGTTACAAGTGGATACTTTCACCGCTGGGTGGTACTGTCCACAATTGATGAACTGGGTTATGAGTCATCAACATGAGTCATGATGACATGAGTCATGATGACTCATGTATGGGGACGGCTACAGCAACGTGTGAGATGGCTGAGGGATGTTAAAGATTGCTGACACCAACTGCCTCACAATAAGAAAGAAAAAGAAAAGAATACAGCACAATCAAAGGGGCAAGGTTCCAGATGACAGGCCGACAGACACACACAGACACACACAGACACACACAGACACACACACAGACACACAGACACACAGACACACAGACACACACACACACAGACACACAGACACACAGACACACACACACACACACACACACACACACACACACACACACACACACACACACACACACACACACACACACACACACACACACACACACCACACACACACACACACACACACACACACACACACACACACACACACACACACACACACACACACACACACACACACACACACACACACACACACACACACACACACACACACACACACACACACACACACACACACACACCGACCAATCCAGGGAGTCAAGGGTGCTGAACACCTGGCAGACTTACATGTGCAGTCGGGCCCAGTCCAGCCAGGAGCGCAAACTGCCAGCACAAGCACAGCACAAACACATCGGAGAGTCAGACTTCAGTTGGTGCTAGCATCACTCTGCTGCCATGCCACCAGTTGAGGGTTCTGAAAACAAGTCAAAACCTGAAGGGACATTGATGTGGGTGCATGGTGCTGAGGCTTGGCAGCCTGCTAGCCTGCACTCTGGTGACTGGAGCATGGGACCAAGGGAGCTTGCAGCAAGGAAACTGAAGGGAGGGAGATCCATACCTGAGCACTGTGTCTCGTTGACGGAGCCAGGGGCAGCAGTGGTGAACCCTGCTTTGCATGGGCTACAGGTGCTGTCTCCATATGCGGCATAGGTCCCTTGTGCGCACAAAACACACCTCTCGAACTCGGGCTCAGGTACTTCAGATAGTAGATCGCCTATTTCCAATACGGCTACACTGAGCAATTCAATATCGGCTTGAGGCTCAAGTACACTGCCTTGGGCACAGGCTGCAGGCAGGCAGCATACAGCGGCGGCACTGAGTTAGTCATGAGGTTGACATCAGGTGACTCGCATGTTGCCGTCATGAGCCGGTCAGTCAACAACCGTTGTAGACGTGCAGAATCAGTTTGACAGCCATATCCTAAATTGGGGCACCCTATAAACCGGAGGTAAAGTTGGGTGTAAACCTCGCCTGCCGCAAAGACCGCAGGCACACAGGTCAAGTTTGCTGCCGGTGTCGACCCCACTGTCAGCACAGTCAGGACAGCGGCACGGGTGTTGTGCAGGACTGCTGACATGGGCGTCAGCCGTGACAGAAACTCACCGAGATTGCCGGCAGTGACGGAAGCTGTCACGCGCTGATTTGGCTTGTCAGGGTTTGGCCCGGTAGCAGTCACCACGAATGACTCCAGCAGCAGGACAGGATAGCAAGTGAATACCTGTGCACCGCCTCGAGGAGCATTCGTGCAGTCGAGCGCATCCGCCGGCTCTGTTGTCAGGGCAATCGGGAATGCCCTAGACACGGCCACTCCATCCTCAGTGTACGTCGCTACAAACTCCAACCGCTCGCCAGGTGGGGTGGGTGTTTGGATCAGAGACATGCCGCCCTTCTTGATATCCTCCTCTGAGACATACCCACGCTGCAGTGTGCACTTGCTGACAAATATGCTGCTGAGCCCGGGGATACCCTCACAGCCAGCATTTTCCAAGACCTGGACCACCTTGATTGCGGGGATGGTGTTGCCAGGGAAGGTGGTGCGCACTGTGATGATAGCCTCGGAATCTGCCAACAGCCGCCGCCCGGGAGGAGTCTGCAATCATGCAGGGTAACAATGGTTTATGGTGAGGAGACAGAAAGTAAGGAGAGAGCATTGGCGATGTCTCAGGAGTGTACCGTACCAAACAGTACCAAACAGATGCCTGACGGGGACTGACTGGGGTGGATAATACAGCCAAGGGGGCTGCATTGAAGTTTGAATAGTCAGTGCTAAAGATTTCAGCTGAGTACGCACGTGCAATGAGTGGAGCGTGTGCCAAAGTGACTGCTGGGGTTCAAGCTTGCGGCAACGACTGGTGGCTCCAACGCTGCTGTCTGCCATGCTCACCTGTCCAACAGGCAGCTCAAAGCAGTCGATCTCCAGCTGCAGTCCTGGAACAAAGACACCTGCAAGATGGCACAGAAAATTGTTTGTTACAGCACAAAGTTTTTGATTCCTCTTCTTTCTTTCACTCCAAACATGCTTTGATGTACTGCACGGGTTTAGCTGGAATAGCGCAGATGTGCCACTTGTGATTGCACTGCCCCTATTGCTGCCCCCTCCCCTGCGTGTGTTGCCTGTGTCCCAATGTGGGACCCCCAGTGCCTGTACAGTTCCGATGAAAGCACGTAGCCGGGCACAGGGGATGTGCCTTGACCTAAACAAAACGCCCCTGTAGTGGCTTGGGCTGCATTGCCCCAGACGCCCTCTTATCAGCCAAAAACATGCTTGAGGCATACCAGGTTAATCTCAGCTCAGGCTGCAGTGCAAGCTCTTACTATGATGATACACCTACCAAAGACATTGTTGGGGTTGCTCAGGAAGTTGAACACAGATGTGCGCACACCCTCAATGGTCTGAGAGGTGCAGTTAGCAAACCCTGTCAGGATCATTGCAGCCACTTGAGCGTCTGTAATGGGCACGCAGTTGATCGGGCCATTGCCAGCTTGGTAGCCAGACGGACTGCAGCAGCAGGCGCAGCAGACACGCAACACACACAATCGTCACCCACCACTTTGGGTTTTGAGTGCTTCATACCAATGGTGTCATGTACAGGGGCGCTCTTGGCTGCTGCCTGCTTGCGGCGCCCAGACACCCAAGCGCCATGCTGCAAAACGGCCTGTACTAGGGGTGTGTATACAGGTGCTTCTTCAACACCACGTCTTGAATGAAGGCTGCAGCGAGCTGTGAGCTGCTGGCAAGTTTTTCTACAGCTTGACCAACCGACAAGCCTTGCTGCACTCACCAGAGGAATGCGGTGGGGAAGGACAGCCTGTTGAGGTTGGCGCGGATCATGGTGCGCTTGAATTTGCCAGGGGTGACATCAGCCCTGATGAACGCGCATGTCTTGCCAATTTGCACGGGCTCGACTGTGGAAAGGACTGTGATACCGACGCAGCTGACACCCTCATTGTCACACGCCGTCAAGCAATCTTGCACGGACGTAAAGGCATTGCGGCCAGGTGCCGGCTCCTGGATTCCCACAGCCAAGGCTTCAGCCTCCTGCAGCACAACATACACAACGCGTCAGCAAGGCCCTAACAAGTACCTGCAGGTGGCAACGTCGGTCAGCTGTGGCAACATTGGTCAGGCTGTGGGTGTCCCTGACCCAAGCCCTGAACCCTAATCAAGTGAGGTGTCACTCTCTATGGAGCCACTTGAGACTGGGTGTGCAGAGAGAGCCCTGTTCCCAGCCAGCTGATGTCACCTGGTAGTAGACATACACCCCGGTAGAGGCAGCCTTGGCTTCAGGGTTGCCCGCACTCTGCAGGCTCCATGGGGAGGTAGCCACATAGCCTGCAGGCAGCACCTTGAGAGCAATCCAGGGCATCCTGCAGGGCGGCACACACAAGGGAGGCAACACACTGAGCAGCCCGGTACAGCATAATGAGAGGTGCACTTTGGCGCATGTCATACCCAAAACAGGCATAAGGCAGCCTTCAACTTCATGCCAAAGGCAGGTTGGCAGCTCTATTGCTGGTGGTAGCCTTGAGCCATATATGCAGTCAGCCCGCCAGCTGTCTGCACTCACCCCTCATACACAGGTGCCTCCGACACCCTCACGTGGCACTCCTGCTTCACATAATCATAAGTGACAAGCTGGCAGCTGGCATCTGTGCACCGATCCACGCAGGCTGCAAAGCTTTCCACCCCAGGGGTAACTGTCACTCCCTCGTTGCTTGAGAGGGGCAGCCAGAACTCCCCGTCTCTGTGCTGAGAGTACTCCGACAGACACTCTATGGGCGTAATGGCGCCCGTGCGTGCCACAGTACGAGGCGAAAACACGTCATTCTGCTTGTTCCAGCCGAAGGAGTAGGTCACCGTCCTGCCTTGTGCCGAGCAAGGAACGCAGGCAGCACCCAACGCGCGCCCGGGCGGGCCATAGGTGGCATTCTCCCCCACACCACCGCACAGAGTGGCGCAGTCTGCAAAACCAAACCCGCCAGAGCACAGCTGGCAATCGGCAAGGGAGTCTGCGCCCTCTCTTTGGGTGGTGCGGCCAATAGGACAGGACTGGCAGGGCTTGGTGGTGTCTTGAACAAGGGCGTCGTTGTATGTGCCTATGGGGCACAAGCTTGTCGTGTTGTCGCTGGTGAAGCCGTACCCAACGTTGACCTTGCAATCTGCAACAGTGATGCCCAGCCCAGCCCCAGCTGTGGTCTTCCCGTAGGGACAGGGTGTGCAGGCATCGTAGTTGTTGCCAGGATTGTAGGACCCCGCATCGCAGCGCTGGCCTTTACGCCCAGTCATACCAAAGCCTGCACATGCAGCAGGGGTGGCGGGGTGAGACACACGCAGCTTGGTAATTACAGCAAGAACAAATGCCACGCTGTGCTGTGCTGTGCTGTGCTGTGCTGTGCTGTGCTGTTTCTGTGCTGTGCTGTTTCTGTGCTGTGCTGTGCTGTGCTGTGCCATCAGGGTAGAGAAGTTTCACTGGCAGGGGCTAAAGCTCAATGCAAAGCACTGTTTCCAAGGTTATGCTTCAGGCTTAGAAAACTTCCAACCCCCACCCATTTAGCTGAGGCGGCCCGTGAGATGCTCGGACCCCCAGCGGTTCAGGGTCAACCAGAGGGACAAATAAATTGACGCACGCAAAAACATACGCACCTGGCTTTGTGACACAAGCCAGCTCGTCAGCAAAGCCTCCGGTGCCATCAGCGTTTGCGACAAAGTACTTGGCGCTGTTGTTGAAAGCTGGAGAGTTGTTGGCAGTTAGGCCTTCAGGGCAGCTCCTGTGAAACAGGAAGTTGCAGGAAGACAGCAGCAATCATGAGATGGGCTGATGAGAGGCGGTGCGGCAGCATAATGGACAACAGCAGCACTCCACATTTACCTGCAAGGTGCTGGTGTCAGCCCGTATGTCGTGTTGGAGACTCCGTAGGCATCAGAGGTGCAGTCCTTAGCGCGCCAGGTCTTAGACAGGGTCTCAAAGTACAGGCCCTGACCGGTCTGGATGTCTGCAGGACAAGCAGACGTAACAGGAGCAAACTCCCTTAGGCAGTACATACAGCTCCCTTGGAAACGTTGCAGCCTGAGAGAGGTTCCAAACACAACGTGTAAGCAAAACCCAACCTGAGAGGGGTTTCAAACAACTCCCGGCAGCAAAAACCCCGCAGAGTGTGCACTGGCGATCCAACTTGTAAGGCATGTCTGCACAGCCTGACGAGAACTCACAGCAATCGTCGCTGCTGGTTGTCACAGGCAGGTCTGTAGTGGTGTCATCTGCGTAATACTGCACCAGCCGATCAGTCTTGTCCGCCTGCACCCCAGTGCCACAGGCTGTGCAGGTTGTTGACTCTGTTGCCGGCTTCCAGTCAGCGCGGAAGGACCCAGCAGGGCAGGGGGCAGTGACACCGTTGTCTGTAAAGTACCCAGGAGGCGTCACTGCAAGCAGCGAACGCAGGCAGAACAACGGCGGGTTTAGTGGGAGGGAGATGAGCTAGTTCAAGCGCTGGGGCGAAGTGAGACATGTACATGCATGATGCACAGCGGCAGTACAGTATGTAGCAACACTCAGTGTAAGCAAGACAGCGGCGGCCCACACCCGCCACTAGCTTGGGAGGCTGCCATGGCCAGAACCGCCGATACCAGGTATGGGAGCAAGCACACGAGCAAGAGGAGTGCCAGCAGCAATGACGGGCACTTACAGCATTCTTCTACAGTAGAGGCTCCTGGCATCTTTGTCCATGCCCCGTCTGGGCAAGCAATCATGCCCGAGCCTGCTGCCTGGGCCTCGCTGCCGGGGCTGCACAGGGATTGGAAGCACACAGCACAGCCATTCAGCAACAGTCCACTGGTTGGTGAGCCACAGTTTCTGCCAGAAATACACCAGTGCTGTAACTCTGTTTTATGTTCCTCGTCAACAGAAACAGAAGCAAGCAAAGCTAGCAGCAAAGCTTGGCGAAGTGGATCCTGCAGCAGACCCAGTGCTATGCACAAAACCCCTGTCCAACCCGCCAACCGAGAGGAACTTTCCCAACTTGCTCCCAATGCCGGCAAGAAATCGTCGACTGCTGGGCGACGCCCAGTCGCACAACCGCGAATGAGTCGCACGACTCTCTGCACGACGCGACTCACAGCACGCAACGCCCACCAAACGCCATGCGACTAAAGGTGCGTTTTCCCAGTGACCTTGATGCGTGGCTCTTCCCGCCTCAGGGCCCTCCTTACCAGTAAAACGTCTGTGGGCAGATGGTGACAGCCGTGACAGAGCCATCAGCCTCGAAGGCGCTTGCATAGTAGCCCTTGACGACAACTGCAGCACAGCCAGCACAAGAGGGATAGTAAGTAGCATGTCAGCGGTACAGGCAATAATCTTGAAGCAAGTGAGCAACAAGGCAGGCAGAGGCTCCACACTTGGGCTGCCCACAAGGCATCAGTACGCACACCATTGATTACGATTACGCTTAAGGAAACCACCTGTGCTGATAGTGTGTATGCCTAGCCTGGGGCTTGCTGGTCTGATGTTCCAGCAGAGCAACCCCTGGGTCAGGGGGTTCCCTGAAACAATGAGCATGGTGCTTTAGAAGCGAGTACACAGCGCTTGTACAGGGCCAACAGATACACCATGGAAGGAGCATTGTGCCAAGAGCTGCTAGCCAAGTGACCACGTACCCTTGCACTCGTTGCGGGAGGTGGCTCCCTCTGCAGCTGTAGTCACACCAGGGGCGCACTTGGTGCAGTTGCCGTCCGGGCTTGTCCCTGCCTTCCACTCGCCCTTGGGGCAGGGCACGGCTTGGCCGGGTGTCTTCAGGTAGTAGCCAGGCGGCACGACTGCAGAGCAGACAAAGCCACAGCAGCAAGCGTGGTGAGAGCCCCGCACATGGCGCCATGTGGGTGGCTGCTGCAGTGTCTTGTGGTGCCACCGATCTATGTATTCCAAGCGCCATTCAGCTGTTGCTAATATGCTGTGGCAAACTGTGATGCTATCACGAGAGGATTGGTTGTAGAGGACTGCTAAGACTCACCGCAAGCTGTAGGAGACGTGGCACCAGTTGCGTTGTTTGTAGTGAAGCCAGTAGGGCAGGGCACTGCACAACACAACAGGCAGAGGACACAGCAGCAGTCAGTTGCAGTGGCACTTGGGCCTGCACAGCCAGGGGACTGGGTCACTAGTAGACTACTAGCGAACAGGGGGTTGTGGGAGCAAACGTCGGCCAAAACCTGTGGCCACACCTCCATGAAGGGGTCAGTGCAATGCAGCATGCTCAGCATGGGCCGTTGAAACCACTTCAAGCTACTGTCGGTGTTGCAAATTCAGCACTTACCACACGCGCGCTGCTTCTTGAGCCCTGCGGAGAATGTGTTTGCAGGGCACAGGGTGGCAGAGGCGTTGCCAGCGCTGTCGATGCTGTAGGAGCGGCCTGGCAGGTTGACGCAGCTGCGCTGCGAGGGACTCCTCAACCCAATCGTTGTGAGGCCGTCTGCACATGCGGTCTTCACTGGGGGGCTGGTGAGGGTGTAGACGCCACCTGCAGCCACGAGCAGGAGACACACACGACAGTGAATCAGGTGGTCAGTACACCAGCAGTTGTGGTGCTCATATCATAGCTGTGGTGCTGCTCGTGGTTGGCAGCATGTCAGCTTGCTGCAGGTCAAGCATTGGCTGACAGCCTCTTCAACAGGCTGCTGCCAACGTGCTTCGCAGCCAGGGCCCTTCTGCAGCTGCATCTGGAGGGGCATGCATGCCTATGGGCTGTTGTGCTGTAACCAAGCTGGTCTGTGCCAGCCTGGCAGGCCAGCTGCGGACTGGCCCTAGGGCCTTGGTCACCGAGGTTCGGGGTTCAAACCTTGCTGCAGGCAAGTCCTGCACCGACCTTACCTGCACACCAGCTGCCCTTTGGGCAGTCACTGCACTTGACGTTCTGCGGGTCTTCGCTGGCCTCCAGGACTGTGCCCTGAGGGCAGCTGCAGCTGCCTGTGACTCTGTCAACGCGCAGGTTGCTGACGCACTGGGCGCAGCGCAGGCCACCAGGCGTACCAGCCTGCTGGCAGTGGTCATCTGCACACCCCGCGGGGCAGAAAGCAGAGTCCAGCAGCCTTCTTCCCCTGAGTCCTTGTCTCCTGCAGGTGGAAAGGTATGGTGAGTCAGGGGGGAGCTGGCAGTTTGGGTGGCTGATGCCCCCGGTGCGTGGGGGGAATTGCTGTGACGCATGGCTTACCCTAAAGAATCTCTGGCGTTAGCCGATGCTGCCAGCGCCAGCACAGCAAGGATCAAGCCCCCAGTGCGCGAGACACGCATTGCTGGGACGAGATCGGACGGCGAGGGTGCTGCGGTGAGCAAGCCCACAAAGACCCACACAAGGACGGTGAGACGATGTACACAAAAAATAATCAAGTGGTGAGAAGGCTTGGGAGCCCAGACAACGAGGCAGCAATGGGTGCCCGCTCTCTGTTGCAGTGCTGCCGTACAAGTATCAGCGACTTACCCAATGGTATCAAAGCCTTTGGAGATAGCCAATTCTGTTGCTTCTGACAACCCCGTTTTGTAGGGTGTGCCCAGAGGAGGGATGCGCGGTAGCTTTCTAGTCACAACTGATCATGATCACCTGCAACACGATGCATGCCTCAAAGACTGATTTCATACCAAGGACCAGCGTGGTGGCGAGCAAATAGGGCGTGCGAAGTAGTAGGGGATATAACACCTGAACTTTGACGGAGTTGAGTGTCCTGGGCAGGGAGATGGAAGAGCTGAACAAGGCACCCAAATTTACAAATAAAATGGGTAGTTTTGGAGTTTAAGCGTGCACGGTAAACGTTATGAGGCAGCAGCGGGGCAGCAGTTGGTTGATGTGATCGTCGGTTTTTTGACCCCAGCAGTAGGCAGGCCGTCTCACGCCAGGACAAAATGGCTCGCCAACATGTTTTGCCGAGATACAAGTGTTGTCGGACGGGTTTGGGTGTGGCTGTAGATATCATACTGTGAACCTCCCTGTGTTGTAATCACTATCGGCTATCGGGCGTACGGAACACACTGAATTTCACGTTGGACTGGGTTGCAGCAGCAATAGGGGTTGACTAGTTCATAAAAGTGTCTTATTTTTCGTTCTGACAGGCTCGTCTAGCCTTTCACTTGCCCTTGTTTGGCCTGAACACTCACAAGAAAACCGTGTTGGTGGGGTGGGTTCAGAATGTTGTAAGAGTTTTTATGGAGCATACATTTCGAAAAAGCGCAGCCCCCCCCCCCCCCCCCCCCAAGCCCCCCCGCTTTTTCGTGGGGGGGCTGCGCCCCCCCAGACCCCCCCCCCCCCGCCACTTTCTTGGCCCTATCACCAGCTTGGGCTTTTCGGGTTGCACTGTCCTGCCTCGCTTTGGTGGTTTTCTCTTTCTGTGTACATGTGTTCGCCAGTACCGTACTGGCAAGTGACTTGCCGGGCAGCCACAGGATGCAGCATCCCAATGTGCACAGTTTGCTGCAGATGTAACTATTTGGTCGTACAGCACGCGACCCCAGCCTGGGGTCCCCAGGTCAGCTACATGAAACCCTCTGCCTGGACACTTTTAGCTGAGCACAGCTGTGGCCTGTAGCTGGCTATGGTAGCCAAAGCCCTTGCATGCTGCAGTTTGTAGCTGGGTTTAGCTAACGTAGCTGTACTGCCAGCAGGCAGCAGTGCCTGGCATGTAGCCAGCTACACAGATGTAGGCAGCTCCAAGTAGCTGGCCACACATGCCCCCAGGCAGCAGCCCCGCATCCTGTAGCTTGTAGCCAGTTCTGTGAGCAGCCACGCCTCGTGGCCGTAACCTAATTAGCTTATAAGCTACAAGCGTGAAGCCATATGTAGCTGCAAGTAGCCGACTTGTTGTATAGAGCCTATTGCTCATGCCCGCCCCGGCGGGTGGGACTTGTAGCAAGCCCAGTGGTCAGCCCTATGTGCCAATGACAATGACTACTCCTGCCCCTAGTAACAGGGCATGCCTTGTCAATGACAGGTTGTCGCAGAATGCGGTGTGTGTCGGCATGTGCCCACACCACAGCAGTCCACTGCAGCATGCTAAGCTGCAAACGGCAGCAAGTGTGCAGGATGGTCTGCAGATTCATCACCAGCTGTTGGGTTCAGCACAACAGTGTGTGCAATAACATGACTTACGGGAGGCCAGGCTGGCGAATTGTGCTTATTGAAAATTTTCAAGCAACATATCGGGGCTGCAGCGTGCAGCTGGCGTTGGAGAGCACAGCAACAGCTACAGGATGTACCGATCACAGCACGTAGTGCACGGTGTATGCCGTGGCGACACAAACTGCGGAAACGTACATCACATCATAAATGTAGTTTTCTTGCAGAAGCGTAGCAGTTCTTGTGCTGCACACGCCAAGTTGGCTGCTGCTGTTGCAGGTTGATCACCTGGGATATGGAGGGTGGTGCTGCTGCGAAGCAGCCAAGCCCGGTTTTCACTTATGTATACCAAAGTATAGACGTGAGCAAAGTGGCAGCTGCAGCCGAGCAGTGAGTAAAAATGAGTCTTATAAAACGGTGTCAGTGGGGCAACCAAACCTGGTGTTGAGAAGCTGGTGCTGCAGTATGTACCATATTTGTACCGCAACTTGTACCACTGGTCCTGGCAGGAACCCTAGACCAGATGATGGGAAAGACGAAAGGGCGGCAAGGAAGACAAACGGCAAACCAGAGGTAGTACCCCTTGCTACCCCTGCGGCAAATGCACACGTGTCTTAGAATGTGTGAAAGATGAGTGACTTGTGCAGATCTCTAGAGCTGTACTGCGTTCGGCTGCACAAACATCAGCGTAAAACCTGACTCTTGACTCGTATACATAAAACCCAGCAGAGAACCATCATTTTTGCAACCAACAATGAAACTGTTCTAATCATACTGGCAGATCACACATGTCACCGCTGGACAGAGTGCTGCCAAGCTGCAGCACCAGCAGTACAGAACAGACTGTTCAGTACAGTCCTATCATACAAGGTGAATGAGAGGGAAGCACACATGTCCACACCCACAGCATTCACCCACCACCAGCAAGCTGCACCATCCATAAAATGCGCATACCCTCGCGAAAGACAGTCACTGATACAGCTGTGCTGCGCATGATGACAGAACTGGGCATGTGTTCTGGGGTGCTGGGTACACTATACTGATGGTGAGTCAATCAGAAGGAAAGGTGGGAGGAATGGCTTAGTCACTGTTTTCTGGGCAAGTCGATGTGGTATCTAGAACGACAGCAACAAAAGGAAACAACGACAAGGTCTCATAAGTGCCATTGGGCAGCTAGCTGCAGGTGGGATGCTGGGCACGGCCGCATGGGTCCTGTGATGCCATGCATGTCCTATCTCGATGTCGAGTGAGCGGTGAGGTGGTGCAATCTGTGCTGCGCATGGGTTTGTCTGCAATTTGCGGCTGTCGGGTACTACCCTACTATGAGGCACGGCCCGTCATGTTGTTGATGATGGTGACATGTGTTTCGATGTGTCATCGACCGCAACGACTCTGACAGTGTTTCAACATGTCTGACAGTTTGTTTTTGGGCTTGGGTTTGGGTTCTCAAACCTTGGTTGTGGATTTAGTTTGGTAACACTGACAGTTCAATCTGACTCAATCCCAACAACACTGCACATGCCTGGACATGTGCTGGGGCATGGCCCCCAGCACGCATGTACACATTTGCCATACGGCATGCATGCCTATCCAACCGCTTCGCCACACACTGCAACAAGCTCTGCATTGTATACCGCCCTCCACCCACCATCCGCCACAACACCTGTTACACATACAACCCAATTCAATTGCCAACTTCACTCCTCAGTCTCTCTGCCCCTGCCCTGCTGCGGCACGCTATGGGGTTACCGGGGGTTGAGTCCCAGTAGCATGTTGCCCCCGCTGGGCAGGTACACCACGTTTTGGCTCTTGCTCATTGTCTCTGCGATATCCTTTGCTGCCTCAATGCGACGCAGCTCCACAAGGCCGACACCTGCTGTCTTCGTGGCGTCGCTGATCAGCTTGGCTGCTTCACTCTCACCCTCTGCACGGATGATGGCCGCGTTACGCTCCTGCAGGCATGCGCAATGTGCAGCGCGCAGCAGCGGCAAGGCAGTCACACACAATTCAGACAGAGTCCATCAAGCGGCACAGGCATGGGCGGGAACACGCCCATCACCAAGTCCCAACTCAGTGACGTGCGAGCTGGATGCGTTTGTCGACGTGCTGGGGCGGAAGACTGCAGCGAGGCATGTAAATGCCGGACCAGGTACGCTGGACACTTCCTGGGCCCCTAACAATTCTTTTGTTATATCTGTGAGGCCACACGTGTTGGGCTTCAAGCATATGGGGTGCAGCCGGTGAGCAGGGCCCACCCACGGCTGAAATGCACTGCATGCAGTGACATGCATTGGCTTGCTGGGGTGGGAACACTGAAATGACTCACACTACAAAGCAGGTGCCTATGGCCCCACCACCCCGCACCTGCTCCGCCTTCAGCACCACAAAGCGAGCACGCTCTGCATCCTGCTCTGCAACCTGCTTCATCTCAACAGCCTGTAGGCATCAGGAGGCATCACAGGGGTACACGTAAGAACAAGGACACCACACACCATGCGGGGTAGTTCTCCTAAATGCCATATCTGAAGTCCACAGAATGCCCTGCCTAAATCGCACAGCAGATGCCGCCGGGACAAACCCCTTGAATGAGGCCGCTAGATGACACCAACAGCGCTCGCCTCGGTCAACCCTCTCACCTGCTGTCCAGACATTCAGCACCACACAAAAACAGCTGGCGCTAGGGCCCGCTACATGCGCTATAAGTGCTGCCACCACAGCCCCAGCTAGGCCGACCGCCAGGCAGCCAGCATTCCTTACCTTTGTGAACTCTGTCCCGAAGCTGAGGTGTGTGATGGCAATGTCCTCCAGCACAATGCCGAAGTCAGCAGCACGCACTGTCAGGCTGTCACGCACAGCACGGGACACCTGCATACACATGCATTGTCGCAAACACTGTCAGCCGCCCTGGATTGTACTCGTCAGCTGGGCAATTGGTGCGGTCAGATGCTTCACACACCATCCATGCACACCAGCAATTGCGGAATGCGTGCTGTGAAGGCGCTCGGTGCAACTGCGCAAACTGCAGCCGCAGTCAGCTGCACAGTCAGACCCTCCAACACTAGCAACAGCCCTTCTCACTCCTACGGCTGCGGCCCTTGCACTATGGCCGCAGGAATGCAATGCAGAGCTGCTGCGCCGCTCACCTTCTCACGCTGTGTGAGCAGCTGCTCTGCGTTGTACTGTGCCACGACAGCCTTGACCACCTCATTTCCAATGGACGGCAGCACACGCTCCTCCCAGTCCATGCCCAGGCTCTGCAGGACAAGCACCGCGCAACATGATACAAATATGTTACAGTAAATGGCACAGCACAGCCGTGCAAACCGCAAGGGCGCCAGCAGCTCATGAAGACATGACACCACCCTTTGATAACACAGCCTGCCAGCGGCAGCGAGTGGCTGAAATGCGAGGGGCATAGAGGGAAAGAGGGCGCGCACAGAGCCAGCAGGCGCAGCATTTTCTTCCTGCATTTTTGGATTTGGAAAGCCGCTGCATGAGGTCCAGCCACACTGCGTGACTGTGCTGCTGCAGGGACTGCGCGGTGCGGTGCACATAGCAGTGGCTTTGATGCGAGACCTGCGCTGGGCGTGCTGGCCTGCCCCTGCTGTCCCCTGCTGACCTTGAAGATGGTCGGCAGCTTGTCCTCATTTGGCTTCGACAACAGCCGCAGGCTCATGTTCACCATCTGGAGGTCTGCGCGACCAGAAATTGGAGCAGCGGCAGCAAAACAATGAGAAGAAGAAGAAGAAGAAGAAGGAGAAGAAGAAGAAGAAGAAGAAGAAGCAAGAAGAGGACAAGCGCAGCGGCACCAGCATACAGCGTCAGCATGGGCAGAAGCACACAAAGCTGCTGAGGCAAGAAAAGCAGGGGTTTGGCCTATGGGAGCAGCAGCGCAACATGCAAATTTGTTCGCAGCCATGCATGCCCACAAGATGACATGACCTGCTGTTGATCAGTGGTGGCTGCAGTTGCCGTTGCCAGCCATGGCATTGCTCTGCATGCCTCAAACAGCAGGGTGAGATGGCAGCTGCGGCGACGCTTCTGGCACTCTTTGTTGCTGCATGCAGAGCCCCTGCTGCATTAGTGCAGCCATCTGTCCAGCGAGTTACTTGCAGCCGCATTGCTTCTTGCCCCTTTGGCCATGCTCTGAGGGCACCGGTGCCTCTACTGCTGCTCACTGATTCCCCAAAAACTATTGCTGCTGCTTTCTATAACTTATGAAGCTTGACCCAAGCCATCACAGCCTGACCACCAGGCTTCATGCTGCCAGGCTGTCCACATGAGCTACACACCCTTGGTTCCTGTGACTGAGCTGATAGTGCGCGGCCGCGTGCGAATGTCCATGATGTGTGGCGTCTGCACCCAGGGCACCCTGAGGTGTGTGCCCTCGCCCTCCACCTCTGCTAGCACTCCCCGGAAGCGATCAAACATCACTGCACGCTCACCACCATCGACTGCAACACCACAGCACCACACATGCATCCGATGCAGGCATGAAAGGGACTGTCTCGTTGGAGCAGCATATGTTCCACAGAAATAATGGTATGGAAGCATGTATGTAGCATCATCTACGTCCAGGAACTAAGGACCTGACAGCTGATAGCTGCTGCCACTGGTGCTGCTGCTGCTCCCTCACTGCTCACCAGTGTACAGGGCCGCTTGCAACGCGCTGGCGCCAGCGCCAAGGCCTATCGCATACTTGATGACTTTGTTTAGTGCCCCGATCACTGCCTGCGCTGCTGGGTTTGGTGCTGCCATTCTGTGATCTGTGGGATGGCTCACAACCAGTAGTGATCCCAACTATGAGCTGCAGAGACGTCCCTTGACAAGAACAGAGCTTGGTCAGTTCAGATTGCTACAAGCTACTGTTCGCCCTGCTGATTGCCGAGGTCTCACACCCATCCAAAGAATGACCTCAGTTGCCTCAACCTCATACAAGCTTTTGCCCTTCCGTCGCATCGTTATGCTCAATTGCTCAGAATTTCTCTCTTGCGCTCTAATCGTCCAGTGGTGTACCTGCTCAGCATCTATCAGCTGATCTGCACTGAGCACTTCCTCTAAATTTCTCAGATGCAGGAAGGAGGCAAGATCGCTGTGGCTGTTTCAGTCACGTTCATGAGTGGTGTTGTGGTGGGCTGGCTGTTGAACACATACACCAGAAAGGTGGGCAGACTAGGGCTGCACGTCTGCTGGGTGTGTCAACCCTGGTGTCAACGCCATGTTTGCACCACCGCAGTGAGCGCTGTCACTCCTCACAACAGCTTCCTCTCTCTCTCTGCTGCCGCTGACTGTACTGTGCAGGGTTTGGACAAGTTCCTGTCAAACATGCAGTCAAAGGTCAAGAGCATGTGAACACACATGGGCCCAGCTGATCAAGTCCCGTCTAGCTTTGCCTCCGGAGCCAAGGAGCAACTGCTGTGGCGCTGCTGGTGTGCCCAGTTGATCAGCTTCCCTGCAGCCCTTCTCTGTGGGTGCCCATGAGAGCAGCAGCAGAACCAGAAGCAAGGCCGGCAGCAGCAGCAGCAGCACAATGCCTACGCTTGTGGCACTTGGCAAGTGGCACCTGGGATTCAGCTTGTGCACGTGAAGCAACAGCAGCAGTGACAGCCGTTGATGGCTGTTGCACCTGCTGTCTGTTTCCCACAGGAGCAGTTGTGAGAGTGCCGTGTGCGCTGTGCCTGGGCATGCCAGGCTGGCAGAGATCAACACATGCATTGTTGTGTTTTTAGCATGTTGCAGGTAACCCTTATGTGGCAGTCTCTTTGTACTCTCTGCTGCATTGAGAGGGTTGGTAGATGTGCGTGTGGCATGATGTACAGGTTGCGTGAGCGAGCGAGGGGTGGCAGGCTGTGCTAACCAAGCTGTACAAAGTTGTGGCAAGTCTTATGTTGTGTGTGCAGGTGTTTGTGGAGTGCTCCTTGCAGCAACAAATGCGTGTGACCGTGTGAGGGGTGCTATTGGGGCACAGTTCTGCACTTCAAGCGGCCTGCAAGCCTGCTACCTTGCTTGCTTGCAGGGGGGTGCGTTCGTCTGGCTGTTTGTGTTGTGATTGCCAGCACACAGCTGGTCCAACAGCCTTGTCGTGGTTGCTGCCGTAGGCTGAGTCAAGCTTGACAATTTGAGCTAGCCTGGGCTAATCTTGTCACAACAGCAGCCAGCTGACAGTCAGCAGAGGGTCCTGCTGAGATTGCTGTCATTGTCCTGTTCAGGCTGCTGCTGTTCTTGTGGAGCTGGACAAACGTTTGGTGTTCAGTGTTGCAGTGCTGTGTTCAATCTGTACAGCTGGAGTGTGTCGGCTTTGTTGGAAGGGCATAGCAGCAAGCACTGAGTGTGCTTGCAGGCTGGCCGGTTGTGACCTAGCGCCACCCTTGCTGACACCAGGGATGTGCAGGCGCTTGTGACCTTTCCATGAATGGTGCTTGTCCTGTGTCAATATGGAGGATGGGCCATGGGACTCTGATATCGTCAATGGATGTGCCTGCGGCACGTAGCATGTGGTGGTTGTGGCATAGTGGCCTGCCAATCAACCCTGGTGAATGCTGAACCCTATGTGCCATCGCTATTGTCTGCACCAGCGCCATTACACTATGATGCCTAGCTGTTGCACCTGCTCAATATATCCTGGTAACAGCAACAAGTGTGGTGCACCCCAAGATAACCTCACAGATGATTTGACAACAGCCTAGGCTGCACACTTTTGATAGGTGATCGCCAGGCAGCTAGCATTGTCAGGGTGACAGCTGCACATCTTTGGCACAAGCAACAGCCTGAGCGCAGCTCCTGACCACAGTCATACTCAGCTTGCGGCCTTGCAAAGCTGTGTCAGAACATTCGGGAGCTGCTGCTACCTGTTTCTGTTGTGCCCTACCAGCAACATTTCCCAATCAGAATGCCACAGCCACAGAGGGGACAGGCTCTTTGCACTGCTGCACTCACGTACACATATCGTGCCTGGCACTGCCTTCTATAGGCTGAGCCAGGCTGATTTGGCAGGATGCAACACATGCCTACGCCCTTGATTCACCAGGCTATCATAGCCTGGAGCCTCCAGGCTCCATACAGAGTTGAAAAGCTCAACAGGGACTGGCCAACTCCAAAGCCTTCCCATTTGTATCTGTGGGCCACCTGCAACACAAAAAGCTGCAGTCCCACTTGTGGCTACACAGCACAGTGCTGTGCAGCACAAAGCCAGAACACTTGGCCGCACAATCAGCAGCAACCGCGTCTAAGGGCCACTTGCAACACTTACAAACAGTCTACACACAGGTCAACCCTCAATCAACCATGCCATACGAGGCCACGAGCATATGCCCATCTGTCGAACCTCTCTCAAGATCCACCATGCACACACTGATATACAAACCCACACTGAACTGCAGACCAATGCAGAATCACTGGCTGGCAGTTGCTGCGCCTGCTGGTGCTCCCTCCCCTGCCCGGTCACTGGACGAGTGTCCCGTGATAGGGCACGGCAAGCCGTATTTCGCAAACTGCTCATATATCAGCATCTTCATCCTGTCTAGTGCTGCCTCCGCCGAGTCCAACGCAGGGCGGGTCACGACCTCAAACGCCTGCATGACACAGCCCAGCACGGCACAGCATATGCACGGTCAGGAACACAGCACACCATACACGATGTACAGCTGGTCAAATATGCATGCTCAGCAATATGCCGGACTGCAGCAGTGTGAAACCGCTGCCACAAATGCACTCAACCCATCCCAACACAGCCAACCCGGCCGCAAGAAGACACTGACGCCCCTTGGCACAGCTGCAGTGAATTCAGCCTCACCAACTGTGACACAATATCTGCTCACCTGGGGTGTCCCTGCCTTGTCATCATAGAAGTAGAAGTCGATCACGTAGCGCACATCCTGGCCGCAGCGGTCAACCACCCAGTCATGCCGGTCAAACGGCATCTCACCCGTCAACCAGCTGCGAACTCGGGCCAGCGGGCTGCACAGAAAACAAGAAGGATGCCACAGCAGGGGCGTCAAGTAAAGCATCCAACAGTGCGTTGAGCAGGCATGCAGTGATCATGTGCTGTGTGTCCTAATACCATGCGGCACACCAGTACAGTTAAGTGGACAGTGCCACTGACACTTTCTGTACAGGCTGACCAGCTGTGTCCTCACTACTGCCGACAAACAGATCAAAGCGAGCAAAGGCATGGGCAGAGACACACAGCCGACACCGTGTGCCACATTGTGCTTCAGCAGGGTCGGTTTGTTTTGCTGCTGCTGGTTCTGCATGCATATCATTGCTGGGAACGTACCTGAGGTCATGTGGCTTGCCCTCAAATTTGAGCAGTGTGGGGTACTTGCACTCTTCACAATGCAGCTGCTCCCAGTCCTGCACCTTGCGCCACGTCATCTCATTCATGGCTGCAGGACAAACACAAAGCACACACAGCAAGGGGTGCAGCACATGAGCATGGGGTGTTACCATGCTCGATCTGCCTTGTGCCGGAGCTGCCTCCTTTCGAGCACGACCTTGGTGTTGGTGACTGCACTGGTGCATGGTAGCTGGCACCAGCTGCTTACCCTCAACAAGTGCTGACCGCCAAAGTGCATGCGCAACCGCTGCTGCAGCCGCTGGTGCTGCTGGGGCTGGTGCTCACCATTGTGTGCTCGGACCACTGCGTCCATCTGCTGTTCAGACACATCGTCACCCTTCCCCTTCCGCTTCAGGGCTGCAGAGCAAAAGACAACATATACACGTTCGGTGGCATGTTACAACAAGAAGGCTGTGCTGTATTTGTGGGCAACTACTGCCAATCAGCTACCAGCCAAGCTGTTGTGGCAGAAGTCTAACTGCTGCCATCACTGGTGCTGCTGTGCCGGCCACTGCATGGCACTAATGGGGTTGTGCAACAGTGATTCAAGCTTCAGACGATGGTTTCATGCAGCATCACCATTGAAGAACATTTGTGGTGAGGGGTACAGCCATGTGGTGTCAGTGCCACCCTTGGGTATGTTGGACTGCAACCGGTCAGTAGACAGGGGCACCCGCTGGCCAGGGCAAGGCTGCTGATTGGGTTCAAGCGGCATGTTGTTCTTGGGATCCAGCAGGTCACTGCCTTGCAGCTTCGCCAGAGGGTTGGTGCAGTTCTGCTGGTTGCCATCTATGCGCTGCCCATACACGTTGTATATGGCGGGGTTGCGGTACTGGGATGGCACAGGGCATGATGATTCTTGCTCCAATGACGAACCGCTGGTGCTGGGCTCCAGCTTAGCGTCTTCCTTGGAACTGACTCCGGCCATCGCTGCTACTGCTGTTGTAGTGTTGATCAGTTTGCCCCGCGACGGTGTTGCAAGTCACAAACTTAGCAGACAGAACGAACAGAAACGACTGCAACTATGATCCAGAAGGTTGAAAAAGTGAACGGATTTGACTTCCCTGCCAGCCTGGCAGTTGTGTGGCTGACCACCTGGCTGTCTGTCTGGGGGTTTCAGGCTTGACAGGCTGGCGCACACTTGATACAACTGATTACACTGTGATATCCCATACCACGCTCAAATTTACTTGACCCTATCACAGCCAAAGCAACTGTACAGCTGTACCTGCAGGTACTCGAAACTCATGTTGACCCATTGGCCAGCACCCATTGGCCATCACCCATACACAGACACACATATTACAAAGTGCTAGGAATGACAGTAAGTGATGACAGATTTGAGTCTCAACTCTGATGCTGTAGTGTGCATTTTCACATCCATGCTTGGGCCAATGGGGCGAATCACCCTTTGAAATGCCACTCTTACTGTCCACGTCAGGACACGCTCACGTGACAGCCATACTGCCACTGCACTGCTTGAACGGCATGTAAACCCGAGCTCAAGCTCATTGCCGAATGCACCAACCACCTGTTCCCTGCCCAATCTGATGTGTCGCCTCTTCAAGCAACAGAGGCTCTGTCTCCCCAGCACCACTAGCAGCAGCCGTCGCTGCTGTCTGCGCAGCCGCCAGCAACTTGCAAGCAGGCTTGTGCTGCTTCCAGTGCTGGCGCTGACAGAGCCGCCTGCAGTACCTGGCTACATGGCAGCCAGCGCAGATACAGCTGCGGCCACTGACCAGCTGAACCTCACGCGGACCCACCAGATTAATGCAAGCAGGGTTATTGCAAGCATCTGGGAAAGCCAGTGTGCTGAGGGATAGGCCCAGCGAGTGCTGTGTCGCAGGTGGCCATGTGCTGGCCTGACCCAAGGCCTCAGCAGGCGCAGGGGAACGCTCCTCAGCGCTATGTGTTGATACTGACGATGGCAGCAGCGGCAGCAGCTGCGGCAGCTGGAGCAGCAGCTGCTGCAGCAACCCCTCTGCATCCGATGCATGATCTGATGTTATGGCATAACCTGCTGCTGAGATTTGCTGCACCACGCCATCAGCCTGCAGCCATGCGCACAAGGCTGGAATGCCGAGCGATGCAACTGGTAGTGCGACTGTTGGTGCCGCAGCCGCTGCACCCTTGGGTGTCTCTTGTGACTCCTGCGCCACAGCCTGTGAAGGCGTGGAGTCTGCTCTAGCTGAGCTGCTGGTTGCACCAGGAGGGTGTACTGCTGTGCTGCCTGGGTTGGCAGCTGGCTCTGTGGTCAACATGAGGCTGCGCCCGATCAGCACTAGCCAAGGGATGGACTCGGCGACAGGCCACCTGCCCTGGGCATCAGGGCCCCGCTGTAGGAGGTGCTGCAACATGCTGCCTGCAATTGTAGCAACCATGCAGCAGTTGCTCTGTATGTTGCTTGCATTGACACCAGCACCTGGGCCAGCCTTCAGTATGCTGAAGCACACCCCAGCAAGCTGTCACCGCTCGCGGCTGCTGCTTTCAAGACCAGAAGCCTGTGTTGCTGCCCACAGTAACTGCCCACAGCTGCCGCCTGTCACACCCGTCACGGTCAACTGTTGCAGCACATGAATCGCACGGGGATCAGCTGGGCAAGCACGTGCAATAGCCTCCAGCAATCGTCCTATCAGCAATGCATGGCTCAGGCCCAGAGCCGCACCCGTCTCGCCGCTCCCTGCCTGGGGAGCAAGCAGAGTTAGGCCGAACAGCAGATGCATTGCTGACGAGGCTGCCGCACTGTTAACCATCTGGTGCTGCCAGGCTGCTGGTAGTGCAGCTGCTGGGTCCGCTGTTGCGCAAGCCTAGGGAGAGTAGGCGTGAGCCAGCCTGCAGCAGCCAGGGTGTCAATTCCACAGCTGCTTCCTGGATCCTGCTAACAGAGACCGGATCAACTCGGGTATTGGGCAGCGGCTGCTTGCGGTCAGGTGACAGAAGCCAGAAGGCAGAGACAACAGCCTGTGGGATCATGGCGCTGCTTGAAGCCTCGTCCAGACTCTGTGGTGGTAACCATGCCGGGTGGTGCGTCAGCCAGTGTAGCATCACAGCTGGAATCAGCACGTGCAACTCCCTCTGCCACTTGAAGGCACAGTCTGTTGCAGCTGCATCAGCAGCACCAGCTATCATCTTGTATGCTGCAATAGCTGCTAAGAAGGAGGGTTCTGCAATCGCACTCCCTCCGCGTCTCTGAAGGGACATGCACGCCACAGTCAGCACAGCAGCTGTATCGCACTTCAACAGCTGCAGGAGTCTCTGGTGTGTGGCTGGGACATGCTCTCGCTCACGGTTCGCCCACTGCCATGCAGACGCAGCATCCGCAGCAGGCAGGCCAGAAGGCTGCTTGGAGGCAGGGCGTGCTGTGTGGTCCCTTGCACCTGGGGCAGGGGTCCTGCCACCGCCAGTCCTGCTGCAGCTGCAGCTGCTGCCAGCTGTCTTGCTGTCTCCGTTGGCCTCACCAGCACTGCTGCTGCTGCCTTCTGCTGCCCTCGGCAGCTGACCAAGCTTGTCAAGCAGCGTGCTGTAGCTTGCAGTGAGCATCGTGACTGCCAGGCATGGCAGCAGAGCCTCTGAAGCTAGTAAGCCGGCAGTGTATTGTTCTGAGTTTGCGAGGCCTGTGTGGCACACTGCAACAAGGACTGCCATGACAACAGCCTCTGCTTGCGACCCAAGGGTCACCAGTAGCGGCGCATCGACCGTGGACTTAATCCCATCACGCTGCCTCTGTGCGGCACGCCCCAGCTCTTGGCTGACAAACTGGTATACCTGCCATGCTAATCGCAGGGCAGGCGAAGAGCAGCCAGGTGCCATCTCAGTGAGGAACTTGCTCTGTGGCCAGCACTTGTCCAGTTGGGTGAACACTTCCAGCACACTGATTGCATGTGCAACCATTGGGTAGAGCAGACGCTCCTCGGGGCTTTCACTGACAGCGGTGCGGCTACTGCTGCCACAGATCTTGTATGCTTGAGCTGCCAAGGACAGCCAGTCCACTGCTGCGTCCAGGATCTGCGGCAGCACCTGCAGGAGGCCTGACTGCTGCAGCTGCTGGGTCAAGGCTGCTGCTTGCTTGCTGTGCTGGCTGCTCAGCTGTTCTGCACACCTGAGCAGGGCAACCAGACCAAACATTGCCACAGTGTGGCATGACAGTATGGTTGTAGACAGCTGTTGAGCGCGGCAGCTGCTGTGGACGGCCGCTGCATGCATGCCACTGCTGCTCTGAAGTCCACAGAGTTTGCTGCATCCAACAGCAAGGCGGCATGGCACCTGCCACTTACAAACAGCAAGAGTCAGTGAGAAGCTTGGTGCGCAGAGGAGTTGGTGTTGTAACTGAACGTACACAATCGAAGACAGCAGCGTGCCAGCAGCCTGTGTGGTGTCCCAGGGGCAACCTTTGCTTACAAAAAAACCCACCTTGTCTTCCAACAACTTGCTGAAGGCCGCAGGGGCCATAGCTGCACCATACGTCTCCTGTTGGCGCTGCACCAGATGACCTGCCTGCTGCTCCAACTTATCCAGCTTGGAAGCTGCTACCCTAGTGTGGGTACTTGAAGACAAAGTTCTTGAGGCCTTATCTATTAGTTTGATTGCACACTCAAAGTCGGCTGCAGTGAGGGCCTCCATGCCTGCAAAGTGTGCAGGTTCAACTACCTTCCAAGGTAATGCGACCGCATGGGCCAGTAAAAATGTGTGATTCAGTCATCACCTGAACCTTGGTGGCAAGAAAACAAACCGGTGGGCCCTGTCCGCGAGTGTAATAGCATGCCCCTATGTCTCAAAGCCCGCGAAAACGGTTATGGCATGTGTGTGCCCGATACGGCCGGACTCAGCTTATCTAAGCTGTTTACAAACTCTACATACTCTCTATCGATGAGCATAGCCACAACAACCCTACCAACCGTTGGGGGGGGGGGGGGGGGGGGGGGGGGGAGTTGTCGGCAGATGCTGCCAAGGGCTTGAAGTTGGCTGAATACTATCTTAGAATAGTTTTGCACATGCTTGGTGCCAGCGTTTGGTTCGGACTCAGTAGCCTACGTGGCAGTCTATCTTCTGTACCTTGAGCACGCACTGCTGCTCTTCAACACCCCTGAGGTATGGTTGCATCCACACTTCAGTTCAGTCATACCTTTCTCGGCTTTTTGGCTAAGATCAAGTGTAGTATCTGTTCTGTTTAGTTTAGCAACTAAACTGTGGTTCATTGAACCACTTGTTGCTTCTATATTTTTCTCGGGGATGTGTGCACCCGGTGCTTGCACCGAGCCGCATCAGCATGCTGCTGGTATCGCACTACCTCCAGCAGTGTGCACCTGCTACATACCAAAAAAATATGAAGTGCGTTGCCACCTTTCCTCTCAGCTCCACTCTCCCCTCCCACCTCTTCTCTCTCCATTCCCCAGCCCTGGCATTGGGTGGCTAAGGAGGAGACCCAAGGAACCCCTTGGGAGTGCACAAGCTCAAGGGGCGGGAATCTGAACCTGTTGCGTGGGTGAAAGTTGTGTCTCATCAAGGCCTTTCAGAGGCTTTTCAGATGCACTTGGTCCCCAGTCCATCCTTGCCTTCTTTTCGCTCCAATAACCATATCCCTGTCCTCACCTTAGCCTGCATTTGATGGCCACAGCAGCCTCTGCACACAACACTGTCACATGGCACCACCATGGGCAGCTAGTGCACCACACATCCCCCACTTCTCTTCCCATTGTTGTGGACAAGAGCGGCCTTCAAGATGCATGCGCACGCCATCACCAGCCAGCAGATGGCAACAGCAGCAAATGCATTTAACCAGCAGTGCTTATGCCTAACAACATGCAATTGCTTCTATTCAGAGAGAGATTGCAGTGATTTGCACGCACCTTGTGCTAATGCAGATCAGGCACCCTCCTCACTGCATTGCTGCCAGCAAACTCAGCTGCAGCTTTGTGTAAACTCATCCCCCCCCCCACACAGCCACCATCTGCACTTCACAGCCCTCTTTGCGTGCCCATGACATCACCAACCCTGCTGCACAGTCACAGAGATCTAGCCTGCAATCTGTGCGCACGAAATAGACTGTCTGGAAATGCCACACACCCATGCATGTAGTCAGGAGGGGCATGATGCAAACACGTGACCCCTGCACCAAGGTTGAGGGAAAAGGACAACAGTCATTGATGGGGCAGCTGCTTTGCAAGGTGTGATGACATGTTGTTTGCATTTTGGGCACTATGTCCGGAGGCTGCAGCTGTGCCCTGCACTCTATGAGCTATGACAGTGCGCTCTCTACCCTTGCATGGCAGCTATGTACACGGTGTGCAGAGTCCATGTTTCAAACTGCATGTGCTGTCACTGCTGCATTCAGCCATCCTTGCACATGGTGGTCTGCCCAAAACTAACAATCACACACAGCTTTCAGGCCCTGTCAGCATTCTGGTCGAAGCCAGGGAGTAGACCTGTTCCTGAGCTGGCTGACAGTGAACACGCCAGGACAGACGCAGACAATTACCCTGTGTGCAGCTGGCCCAGAAACAGCCAGGTGTAGCCACAAGTTCACAAACAAAACCATCAGGCAACTACAGACACATCCACACCCTGCCTAGTGCAAAAACCTCCAGTCCAACAATATACAAAACAAGCTCGCACATCACGCCATCCAACCAATTTCAGCTGTTCACCACCTGCTGGCTCCACCACCACCACCGGCAGCACCACCTCCCCTGGAGGGCGGCACATAACGGCCACCAGACGAGCCACCCCTAGGTGCCCCCTCATCCCGCCTGCGCTCCTCACCACCCTCTGCTGCGGGTGCGCCCCCACTGCCTGCTGCCGGCGCCTGCCGCAGCCTCGATGGCACAAACCTGCTGCCACCGCCGCCACCAGCTGCTGCTGGGGCTGCGCTGCTGCTGGGCTCTGGCCGAGATGGGGCTGCTGCTGCGGGTGCTGGCCTGCTGTCTGCAGGGCGCGCCCAACGGTCGGCCTCGCCTGCACAAGCGACACGCGGTGGCAGCAGATCTACATGTTGATTGTGTCAAGCTTCTACCACCGTGAGTGCTGGCTGACAACCAGAGTAAGCCAGGCTTGTGTACACCGCCTACGTTTTCCCCTAGAACCAACACACTCACATACCAGAAGCTGATCATAGCACAAAGAGAGACATGGACAGCAGAAGGAGGAGGTGTATGCGACAGTGTGAAGAAGCACCAAAACAGCACTTCAGCATGCTGGCCACCCGCTTGCCAAAGGAATGTCAGCACTGCACACCTGCGGGCCGTGGCTCCTCCCTCCGAGGCTCCTCCCTGCGTGGCTCGTCCAGCCCTGCGCTCCGCCAGCCTTCCCGCTCTGCTGCTGCTGCCGCAGGAGGCGCCGCTGCTGCACCACCGCGCTTGAAGGCCGGCACGTACTTGCCGCCGCCACCGCTGCTTGCTGCTGCTGCAGCGGGAGCAGTTGCTGCCGGGGCGCTTGGCCGCTCGCCGCGCAGCACCGCTGCCTTCTCCTCACGCAACTTGCGCTCAATCTCCTCGTCACGAGCACGCTGTACACACAACAGCCAGCAGCAAAGGTATGTCAGCACAGGAAAACTGCACTTTTGCAAGATATACTGCACATGATACTACTCTGGGCGCCTGCAGCGCTTCACTTGTTGACATGCATGCAGTGCTGCTGTCTAACCATGACAGCTATCATTGAGTGGTGTTCCACCAGGGCCCCATATACATGCCACTGACGCACAACAACGCTGAAGCAACGCACTGACCAGGACCCCCCCCTGAGATACAACACTGGTCCAGCCATACAACTATGATACCAACACACACAGTGTCTACCTTGGCATGAGCATGTCAACCACACACTTGACTGAATGTGCTCTTACTGTGCGTTCCTACGCACTTGCACCCAACTTCGAAACGTGGCAACTTTGGATGGATGATTCATTGGCTGGATGCACTTCCTGTGTCTACACACCACACACAAGCCCACCTGCTTGGCTGCCTCCTCGTCCAACTTGCGCCTCTTCTCCTCAAGCTCTGCCTTGCGGCGCTCCTCCTCAGCACGAACACGCTCCTCCTCAAGCTCATCAACCTGCACAAAGAAAAAGGCAGCAATATAGGCACAACGCAGGGCAGTGTGAACACCTTGCAACATGAAAAAGAGGGTCGTGAAGCCCTAGGCAGTCTCTGGGTACCACCCACACGGCCAGCGGTGTTCCACTGGACCAGCACACAGGGGTGTCAAGATAGGCACCAGGCGGGGCAGTGTGAACGGCTTGGAGCAGGAAGGGAGGGTAGGGGCGGCGATGCATCTGCAGGCAGTGTGGGTCGCGACACGTGGGGCACCCTAAGGGTATTACCCACACGACCAGCAGTGCTGCCAGAGCTGTGTGTAGAATATAGACTGCGCATGTGTACGAAACCAACGGTGACGATGAATAAACCAAACATCAACATAATGCAAGTTGTGCTGTAGCTCGTAGATGCATGCCTCCCTGGCACTCACCCGCTTGTTGACCTCGTCAATGCTGCGGTTGACAAACTCACGGCGCCTGTTGCGCTCACGCTCGATCTTGCGCTCCATGCGCTTCTCTGCGATCTTGCGCTGCCTGCAGGACAAGGGAGTACGAACACATGTGTGAGCCCGGGGCCAACTTGGCTGCTGCGGCAGCAGACATGCAGGCCATAAAACATGCTGCACAGCAGCTGAAGTTCAACTCGTCAACATGCCAGGACAAGGCAGCACATGGTGGCAAACATCAACTTGACATGCCAGGCGCACTCCACCAAGAGCACCGCACATCATGCAGCATGTTGCCGCCCCGACGGATGCTGCCACACTTGCTTAGGTGTTAACAACAACCATGATTTGCTGCACAACAGGCATGGATATGCAGGTGCATGGCCCCCATGTACGTCAATTCAGCACTCGCACAGTCGCTCACCTTGCTTTCTTGAGCGCCTCAAACTCGTCCTGGCGCCTGCTGATGATGAGGGCTGCAAAGCCCGACTTGTCCTCAATCATGCGCTCCAGCCTGCACGGGCAATACAGCATCACAATAACCCAGTGAGCAGTTTTAAACAAAACAGGCACAGGCAGACAGGGTATCCTGCTGGCGGCAGCACCATGCCTCTCAATGACCTTTAGCCGCAAGATCCACCAACCACCGAGATAAGCCAGCACAAGGGTTGCAGTTGGCTTGCTGAACACAAACAGGCAGTGCGCAGTCAAACGCATGCATGTGTGGCAGTCCCAGCCGCTGCCGCCTCACCGCTTCTTCTCCTGCACATCGACCTCCCAGGCCTTCCTGTGCGCTGTGGCCTGTGCTGCCTGCTGCTCCTCAAAGTAGGCCTTGTCCTGCTCCTGACGCTCCCTACAGCACAAGCACGCAAGCACCCAATCAGCACCGCAATTTCACCTTGCAAAAAACCTGCTCATACATGCCAATAACACACATGCTGCCCTTGCCACTGCAGCTGTACTTGCCTGCTGTTGTGAAGCATCCCCGACAGCCTGTTCCATGCCGCAAGCCGCAAGTGCTCAGCACGCAACTGTGTCAAACAACCTTGGCGCCACCAGTAGGCAGCCACCACAACACAATCATAACCAGGGATGACAAATATACCACAGCAATCCCCTCCTGTGTTGAAAAAAATGCTTTAGCACAAACTTCAGGCTCCAGGGCACAACACCACCTACTTGTAGAGGGCATCCAGCAGAGGTGCCTCCTCCTCCCTGCGTGCGCGCTCCATGTGGTCCATGGTCTTTGCCAGTCGTGCCAGCTTGCGTTCCAGCTCCTGCGCCTCCTTCAGGCGCTCACTGATGGCCTCCTGCATCAGCGCCTTGCGGTCAAGCTTCTCACCCTCCTTCAACTGCAGGGGCAGAACAGGGGGACACAGGGACGGGTGGGGAAGGGGCAGGGCCGCGGCGCCAGGATCAGTGAATGGCATACGTGGGTACAACAAACAGGGCTGGTTGCATGAGCTTATTGCCAATTTCAACCAACTCGAAGCCACTGCCACGATAGCTGCACTATAACTGGCAAAAATATTTGATGTGCTCGAAGTTGTCAGTTGGCTTGTTGCCCGCATGCTGAAGCTGCAAGACAGCACAATTGGGGACGATCACTGCCTCTCAAAGGACACTCTTGAGTTAGCCCGAGTCTGTGTCACTGCACAACAACTCGCCAGCGCTCACCACTGCGCCTCCCTTGCCCTTCTTGCGCGCCTGCTCCAGCAGCTGTCGTGCCTCCTGCATCTCCTGCTCCTCCAGCTCACGCTCCAGCCGCTCCTTCTCACGGCGGGCGGCCTCCTCACGGCGACGCTTCTCCTCCAACACCTCCTGCTCACGCTGGACCTGCAGGAGTGAACAACACATGCGGCATGTGAATGTGAAAGGTTGACGGAAATGGAAGCATCGGTGGTGGATCAAGCATGGCAAATGAGGGCGATGTTCTATCGGACGTGGTGAGCAAATCAGCTTGCCTCCTTTGTACCCAGTCTGTGTCCGCAACCGCCAGCATCCATTGCGCAAGTACACTTGAAAGGCTGCCGCGGTCGACCGCAAGGCAGCAACAGAGCATGCACTTGAAGCCTCTGTTGATGCTTCTTTTGTCTGCTCACGCACCTGCACACGCTTGCGCTCCTCCTCCCGCTCTGCCTCTGCTGCCTGGGCCTCAGCAGCCTCCTTGCGGCGCTCAATGATCTGCACACAACAGCAGCAGGCAGGCACACAGCGCATGATCAGCACCACTCAACATTGGATGTCGTAATCGCAATACTGGTGTCGCAAATATCCCACTGTCAGTGCAAACAAACATGCATACTACTGGCTTCCTGCATTCACACCGCTCTCTGCCGGCGTGCTAGCTAGCAGAGCAACAGGCTGGCCAAGCAGCCGTCCTACTAGCCGACTCAGCCAAGCGAACCCCACCCCACTCAGCCTACAACGTTCCGCCCAGTGCTCACCTGCTTGCGTGCCAGCAGCCTGCTGTGCTCCTTGGACACATGCTCCCTGCACAGAGCCATGGCGGCCTCCTTCTGGGCAGCCACTGCTGCGGGCACAGCTGCTGGCTCAATCATGGTCACAGCCTTGGACAGGCGGCGCGCCAGCAGGCTGATGTGGTTGCGGATCTTGTCGCTCTCCAGCTGCTGGGCACCAAAGTGCAGGGTGCCGTTGCGGTGGTCCACACGGACCTGTAGGTGTAACGGCAGCAGTGGGCGAACAGACCAACACAAGCCGTCATGCAACAGCGGTTACAGTTGACAGCCCAAAAAAACTGCCACACATTGCACCCCCACAATCAAGCACTGACCTATGCCTGCACTACAGAGAGCATGCATATGATGCCCACCAGGCCAACACCTCCCGTTGAATCAGCAAACCATGCATGAGGGTTGGTCCTGACTACTGCACGAGGATTGCGCTCTCACAAGAGCATTGCGCTCTCACACGAGGATTGCGCTCTCACACGTGGATTGCGCTCTCACACACAAGTGAAGCCAGCTTGAGCAGGTTGAAAGGACGTGGGCAGCACCAATTCTGCCCGAGCAGTCTGGGATACTGGATTGAGTTGTGTGGCCAGCCAGTTGGCGGTGCGCCCATTTTCCAAAAACGTCACAAAAAGTCAAAAAAAAGTCAAATATCCTCACCTGCAGGTAGTCGTACTTGACTGCGTCCACCACCACTGCCTCCACATCACTGAAGCTCATGAAGGGCACCAGGCGGCCCACCTCAGTGATGTGCATGCTGCTGTACACCTCAGACAGCTGCTTCAGCAGGCGCAGCACAGCAGCCTGCGAGAACAAGGTGTCAGCACAGCAACACATGGCATGACACAGCACGCCGGCAGCAAAGGCAGCACAAATTTACTTAGTATGGGACAGGGTTGTCATACGGGCACAGCATATGGACATACATCATGCCGTCAGATGAACACCTAACTGCCGACCTGCCATGTCCAGCAAGCTGCTGCTGTTCACCCCCTCACATGCAACAGCTGGCAGCCCACTTGCGCCCCGTCACGAACACAACACGACACGCCACACCTGCTTGAGTGGTGTGGTGTACTGGTCCATGCGCACATCCTGTGCCCCACAACCAACACAAAATTAACCAACACAAAACCACTGCTGTGCAACGAAACAACACAAAACCAAGACAACACGCCGCACCTGCTTGAGTGGTGTGGTGTACTGGTCCATGTGCAGGTCCTTGACGGGGCTGGCTGCGCTCATGGGGCTGCTGAGCGCGCTGATGGATGTCAGCAGGGGGTCCAGCTTGCCGCACAGCTCCAGGGGGTTGAAGTCACTGGTCAACAGCTCCCACGTGGAGCGCACCTGCACAATAAAGTTGTGAGGAGATGTGATCATTACCATCGTATTGAACACTGTGCTGTGCACCCTAAGCAAAGTTATGAGGCGTCAACGTGATGTGCTGTTTGCGCAGGGAGTCAAGACAGCAATATGAGCATTCCATGCACGCAGCAACAGGCAAAGGACTGTCTACAGCGCAGCGGATCGACTGGAACCTGAGCTGCAGCAGCGTCAGCCTGCAGCATGTGTCAGCACAGCGCACCTCAGCGGGCACCATGGAGAGCAGGTTCATGCTGTTGATGCTGGACACCAGGGCGCTGCGCGTCAGGATGTTCTTGGTGTCAACACGCTTGTCCTGCAGCAGCAACAGCAGCAACATGACATGCAGTTATGACGCAGCGGACAGTAATGCCAACAGCTTGTGGCCAGGGTTGCACCGCAGAGCGCCAAAATTGTTGCTCAAACAAGACTGTTCCAGGCCCAATGTAAAGGACAACACATCCCACACTTCATGATGCCCTGCCACCGCAGACAATGCAGAACGGCCAGCGATTCACGAAAGGCCATCTGCCGGCTGTACCTAGGTGCACCCACCCCCCAAGCCTCCCGCACCCCCTCCCGCATCTTCTACGTGCTGGGAAACCGCCAACAGCACTGTGCAAGGCCCTCCGCCCTCCCTCCCCCCTGCTGGCGCTCCAACATCTGCAGCTCTCCCCACCAGCCCTGCGCACCCACAGCCCCCTTCCTGCCTCCGTCACCTGTCCCCCCTGCCCCCTTCACGTCGGCCTTTTGATGGCTATCAACCCCCTCCTACTGGCTACCCCCCCCCCACCACCACCGTCTCTCTAGCCCCTGCCATCTGTCAGCTATCGACTCACCACCGTGAAGCCCAGGATGGTAGCCATGCGGATGGTGCGCTCCTTCTCCTGCTCGGCGCTGAGGTCGTCAGTGCGGCCAAACAGGGCGCGCTCGTACGGCAGGATGGACAGCGTGGCCAGCACCACACTGGTGGCCATCATCTGTTGCACGGGGTACAGGAAGCAGGGAGCAGCAGCAATCAATGTTTGAGTGGTCACAACGTGGTGTGCTGGAGCACGGTACAGGACAGTACAGACATGAAACACAGAGTCCTTGTGGACTGGTCTGGGGGCGGCGATGCCGAACAGAAGGCACAGGCACAGGCACTGTATTAGACTGCCTTCACAGCTACTATGGGGCTGCCTACATAATCGTGAACTGCGACTGAAGGGCTGGCAGGGCTACTTGCATGCAATGGCTGAAGCTAGCATCACCAAGCACGTGTTGTGAAGAGCAGAGCATGCGCCGCTGCCTGGCTGCTGCTGGTGCGATTCGCCGTCTGGTGCTGCACCAACCTGTGTGTCGCTGGGTGTCAGGTTCTTGTTGTATGAGCGTGAGAAGTTGAACAGCTTCAGCCAGGCGTAGGCGTGGTACAGGTAGCTCTGGCTCACAGCAAAGATCTGGGTCAGGCGGCTGCAGGGCACAAGGGACAGCCACACCATAGACATAACAGGTCAACACCCTGGCCATGCCAACATTATGGACACTGGGCACTGTATACATGTAGTGGCTAGGCCCAAGCGGCAAACAAAGTGTGTGAACCCCCGATGAGATCATGCCGCCGCAAACCTGGAGCTCTCCAGTCACCAAGGAGCCATGCACGTCTCCCGCTCAAGGCCCGTGAAGTCTGCAGCCCTTGACTCTTCAATAAGGCAACATGGCACTGCTGCTGCCACCACCGCACAGTGGGCACCCCATGGACTCTTTGGTACGGGAGTTGGTGACCAGTCCACACACCTGTAGTATGTGGCCATCATCTGCTGCTTGGGCTGCCTCTTGCCGAGTGCAATGAGTGCCTGAATGTCCTCCACACTCCTGAAGGCCTCCGCCCACATCTCCAGCTCACAGGCCGTCTTCAGCTGCTCAAAGCGGGTCTCCAGGAACAGGTTGAGGCTCTCAGGCTGAGTGATGTCGCGCTGCTCACGGTACCTGCAAGGGTACACAGCAGCAACAGCCAGCGCAACATACTCTGTGAGAATGCCATCACTCCCACCTTAACTGGTCTGGCACAACTGCAATAGATCATCTGCAACACACGCTGCTACTTCCGGGCTCGACGCGGCATCATGAAGACGCTAACAGCATGCGCCCGGCTGGCAGCCACTGCAGTACAAGCAGATTGTGAGGCAACCACGTCACAGCAACCTGCTGCACACAGGAGTCAGCAGCAGTTGCTGCAGCAAGTACAAGGCCCTCCAGCCCTCCCAGCTGCTGCCCGCCTCACTTGTTGATGTTGGCCAGGTGCTGCCTCAGGATGTCGCACAGGCGCCTGAACTCAGTGTTGCGCTTGTAGGTCAGGCAGAAGCCAAACGCCTTGCATGCGGTCATGGCATACCTGCAAGCCAGCACAGGCAAGACCAACAGACGTAATCAGCATGTGCAGACTGCTGCAAAGCGAATAAGTATTAAAGGGCTTGAGGCCTGCCGAAGCATGTTGACACTGGGATGCATGATTGCAGCTGCTGCAAACAACTGCTGGGCCAGCCAACAACAGCTGGGCCAGGAACGGTACAGAATGCACAGAAACAACTTGTGCAAGCAACACCGGCTGCGAAATAGTGAAGTGAAGCCATCACTGTGGGTCTGCGTGTGAACACAACAAGCCAGCTGTTTGCCTCTATACTGCTGCAGCAACAACAAGCGACACTATGATGCTGCAGGTTGTCACTCACAGTGCCTCCAGCTTGGGGTTGGTGCGCAGGATCTCCAGCACGCTGCGGTATGACTCCCACAGGAACCTGAACCAGGGGGTCACCAGCTCACGGTCAGTGCGGTCCTGCAGGCACACAAGCACAGCATGGCACAGCACAACATGACACAAACGGTCAGGCGAAGGCCCTCACATTTTTGGTGAGAATTGACCAACTCAACAGCACGCGGTGCAGCTGTGCAGCTGCTGCCCTCTGTACAGCTGTGCATGGCATTGATGCAACCACGCCTGACAGCGGTGTGGGTGGCATGTATGCCCAGTGGCTGCAGCAGCAAGCAAGACAATTGACACTGTCGTCACAAACAGCAGCTGCTTCCGTTCACCCTGCTGCGTACGGCGCTGCTGCGAACAGAAGCAGCACCCCACACCCAACTGCACAGAGCTCTGTGCTGCTGCAACGAAACCTGATACAGGTGCTGGTAAGTTGACAGTTGGCGTTCGTGCTGCTCACACACGCTGCAAGCACCACATGTGCGCCAGCACTAGACTGTACTGCATACGAGACAGCCACCCACTACTGTTGTACCCCCATCCACGCTGCTGCTGAATGATCTTGGACACTTTGTGATGCTGCAAAGCTGTAACCACTGCAGACTTGCAGCTGCACAGCCAGTGTGTTCGCACAGCCCAAGCAGTTCTAGGAAGGACGAGCACGCTGGCGCTGCAGCTGCCAACCTTCCCCACCACTTTGATCCCTGTGCCCCTGCATCCGTGCTGCCATCAGCATGCACCTAGTGTGCAAGCCCTGCTGCTTGGCTGCCTGCCTGGCTACTGGCTGCGCACAGTGCGGTTCACCCGCTGCTTGCCCTGTACTGACCTTGCTCTTGTCCCCACTGACATAGCTGAGCATGAGGTCCTCAGGCTTAGCATCCTCCTCCAGATCCTCCACTGCCTCCAGCGTCTGGGTCTGCAGGCAGAACAGCACAGGCGAAAGGACAGCACAGGGCGAGTGTGAGATGCGCTATAGGGTGCACTAGTGCATGTAGGTCTCGGGAGAAAACCAGCCATGGCAGCAGAATGCAGCACTGCGGGACCACTGCAGCGGTGGGGCGCTCCTGCCTCTGATACTGCATCAAGGCAAGTGCGAATGTGAAAGCCACAGGTGAGCAGCAGGCAGCTGACTAAGGCTGCATGTGATGCTATGCCTGGCAGGCAGCTGGCGTGGCGGTGGGAGTTTCACTCAACCGCAGCAACAGCAGTTACAGCAGTTGCTGCTGCACCAGGGGCAGCGCTGCTATCATAAAGTGATCTTCACTGCCGTAACAGCTGCAGAACAACCCATTCCCTGTTGTCATGCAGCAGCAGTGATGCTGCCCTGCTGCTGCTGCTGCCGCTCATGCCTGATGGGTGTGCGTCGCTCACCTCTGCCTGCTGCCGTGCCTTCTCGGCCATCTCAGTGGCCTTGTTGAGGTAATACTTTATGACCTCTTCCAGGCTGTTGATGTTGACCTGCTGGCACATGTTCCTGTACTGCATCAGAGCCTCCTTGGCCTGGTTGCGCTTCTTCATCTCCACACACAGGTCCAGCAGCTTGAACATGATCTCCTCATAGGTCTTAGACCATGTACGGTGCTTCCTGCTGGTGACCACCTCATGCAGCTGGGTGAGGGCAGAGAGCTTCTGCCCCACATTCTCCAGCTCATCTGCCCTCTTCAAGGCATTTTCTGGCCTGGCGAAGTTGCCACCACCGCGGAAGGGCCGCGACATGGTGGTTTATATTGATAGGTGTCACTGCCACTGGCGATGCTTCGACGAGAAGCCTGAATCGAGCTGCCTGCGATCAGCAGCCACCACACCCCCTGAAACCGTGGCAGCAACACGGACGTCGCTTTTATGCAGATTCAGCAGCCTTCTGGTGGCAGAATAAGCCTGTCAACGAACAGAACGAGCGAACGCGATTGGCCTGGGCTTGTGGTTTTGTTGGCTTGGAATGCAGGCAACAACCTGGTTCGCATATATATAGTATCAATGTGATGCAAGCGTCACGTGTATGCCACCCTGATCGCCACACGTTGTGTTTGCTCAACACAGTGATCTGCTGATCAATAATTCAGTTTTACGACAGGGTGTCTTCCAGCCACACCTCCAGGTTCCTGCAGGATGTCTCTGCATCCTGATCAACTGCGCTGTCTTGTCCAAGACTGCATAGCCAAGCACCTCTACTCCACTGCTGTATTCTATGCGGACAAGCTGGTCACGCTGACAGACTATGCGCCAGGCGATGTTTACCTGCTGGCTCAGGTTGGTTTCAGCAACAGTCACCTCAGCTCTCCTATGGCGGTAATCTCAGCAACAACCACCTCAGCTCTTCTATGGTAGTAGTTCCACGACATGCCTGCGGCATCCTCTTTTGTTGGCACCCTTCACACCACCTGCCATCTGTGCTACGTGCTCTGCAGACGTACTATGTCAGCCGTCAGTTCAGGCGGGCTGTCATGCTGCTCAGGAGCCACGGGGTGATGGAGGACGGGCGCTTCAGGTACCTTGCAGCCAAGTGCCTGGCAGAGGTGGAGCAGTGGGACGAATGCCTCACTCTGCTGGGGGATGGGGAGCTGGATGACGAACTGCAGGAGGTGCGTGTGACACACTTAAACACGCATGCCGTTGGCCGGAGGAGGCAGGGTGTATTCATTCTTCACTCTTCTTGAAGTCAAGCTGAGGCATACCTGCACGCATCATGGCATGCCGTTGCCCAGGAAAAAGGCAGGGTGTGTCCATAGCTTCAGTCGCTCAGCAGCAAGCAGGGCCCCTAACTGACAACGGCAAGCAGAACAGCCTTAGCAGCATCACATGTGCAAACCCAGCTGGATGACGAACTGCAGGAGGTGCGAGTGCCACACACACGCATGCAGCATGTGCCCATTGCTTGATTGCTTTGGCAGTCCACCATTGTCTCCATTGCTGGAATGCCTTAGCAGTGAGGGCAGTAAAAACAGTAACCAGAAGCATGTATGAAGCAGCAAGCAGCAGACTTAGCATCACACGGGGCACACCAGCTATGCAGACGGCCTTGAACCTTACGATCCCTCTTGTTGTGTGTCCTGAAGCAATTGCTTGTGCTGCTGCACACATACATGCATGCAGTTGGCGGGAGGAGGCAGGGTGTATCCTTTGCTTCAGTGTTCTTGATGGCAACCAGAGGCATGTATGAACCAGCAAGCAGCACAGCCTTGGCATTACACGTGTGTATACCAGCAGCGTGTGACAGCCCTAGACCATGTCTTGACCCTTGTTGTGTGTCCTGAGGCACTGGCTTGTTCTGCTGCCGTGCTGTTGGTGTGCTGTCCTGCAGTCGGAGCAGCGCCAGCCAGGCTACGATATCAGCACGTATGCTGCAGTGTGCCTGCTGAGGGGCAGGGCATTCGAGGCACTGGAGAACAGGCAGAGGGCCATCACATGCTACACAGCAGCACTGCAGTAAGTCCTGCAGCAGCAGTGGGCCGCATGATAAGATGGCAGTAGGTTGAGGGCTTACTGGCAGCAGGAGTTGTTCTGGCAGCCAAAGGTGGCGGCGGCAGCTGCTGTAGCACCGCAGTGCTTGCCGTTGGGACATGCAGTTGGAAGCTTACTCCAACGTTGCTGGGTGATGTGATGGGCAGTGTCTCAGCCCTGTGCATGCAAGCAATCCGGTCAGGCTGCAATAAGCAGCACAAGCAACATATCGCACACACCAAGAAACACGCCGGCCGCCCATGGAACCCAGCTACAAGGTCAGGCCCTGTTGTTGCAGCTGGGCTGGCCTCATGGGTTGTCCTGTCACAAATTGTGTTCACTGGTGCAGGGCTGACCCCTTTTGTGAGGAGGCTCTGTCTGCCCTTGTGGACAACCACATGCTGACCAACAAGCAGGAGCTTGAGTTGATAGACAGGCTGCCCCTGCAGCCAGACGACAGGTGGCTGGCACTGCTCTATAGGGCCAAGTGCAAGAAGGTACGTCCATGCCTGTAAACGTTGATACTGACGGGGTCCTGCAATGTTGCACCACACTTTATGCCTACGTGCAACTGCAACTCCTTTCTGCTTGCAGTCTTGCAATTGCTGTCAGCTGACCAACTGGCTGCACTTTTGAACACTCCACCATGCGTCTCCTCTGTACCTGAGCTGCCAGTCCTCTGCACACATCAGATGACAGTGTTGTGCGTGACAACCCTGCCGCTATTTTTATGCATAAAGGGCTGCACCAACCTCATTTGTGCGATGTCGCTGATCGTACTACATATTATGTTGCCGCCGCACTGCCTGCTGTCTGGTGTGGCGTGCAGTACCTGCAGCATGACTTCATGGAGGCCTGCCGCCATCTCCATGCATAGGGGGTTGCACCATCCGCACGTGCGCAGCATTGCTGATGAAATCAACATCATACTCCCTGCCTGCTGTCTGCTGTCTGGTGTGGTGTGCAGTACCTGCAGCATGACTTTATGGAGGCCCAGCTTCAGGAGCTGCAGCAGCAGCCAGGACCTACCTCACCGGACAACATGGCAACAGATACACCCAACGACCAACAGCAGCAGCAGCAGCCGAGCAGCAGCCAGGGTCAGGTCACTCCTGGTACCAGCACACCGCCAGCTCAGCAGCAATCCGGCCCAGCAGCAGCAGCAGCAGCCGGCCCGAGCAGTCCCCTCTGGCACGACCTACCGGGTAGCCCAGGGCCCGGCTGTGGCTTGACCAACAACAGTGATGTGCTGGCCTGCCGGGCTGACTGGCTGTTCTACCAGGGGCGGTTTGAGGATGCCTACCAGTTGACAAGTGTGTTGTTGGCTCAGGACCCATATGCCACTCAGGCCCTCACCACACACCTGGCAGCAGCACTGCAGCTGGGCAAGAAAAACGAGCTGTTCCTCAGGTGCGAGGGCTCAGGGCTTGGGGGTGGGGGCTTGAGGGCTCTGAGGAGAGAGGGGAGAGGGTCGTTGTGGGTGTGGTACGGCCTTCTGGTTGACTGACAGTGCGCATGTGGGCCTTTGGGCATCAAACCCTGGCACATACAACTCTGAATGGCTAGGTGGGAGCTGGGTGTGCAGTTGTGTTCTCGCGTCCTCTATGCTTCCTTTTCCATGCTTCCTTCTCCTGGCAATAGCTGTGTCAGGTTGGCAGCACTGCAGCTGATCGTGGCATACTTGCCTAAGCTTGCAAGCTCATGGCGTAGTTGCCGGCTAACTCCTTGGCACCCTGCCACCGTGAAGCACTCCCTGTCCTCCTCTGTGCATTGTTGGCCTGCAGAGCCCACAAGCTTGTTGAGGAGTACCCAGACTCTTCTCTGGCCTGGTTGACTCTTTGTTTGACTCGTGTTTGACTCGTGTTTGACCCATGCGCAGAGCCCACAAGCTTGTAGAGGAGTATCCAGACTCTGCCCTGGCCTGGTTTGGTGTGGGCTGCACTCCTCCGCCAAGCGGAAAGCAAAAAAACAATTTCCAATTGCAAACTTTTTTTTTGACTCGTGTTTGACCCATGCGCAGAGCCCACAAGCTTGTAGAGGAGTATCCAGACTCTGCCCTGGCCTGGTTTGGTGTGGGCTGCTACTACATGGCCAGCAGGCAGTTTGAGCAGTCGCGCTGCTTCTTTGCCAAGGCCACGCAGCTGGACAAGCATCATGCATACTCATGGATCTGCTTTGGACACGCCTTTGCAGAACAGGTGCGAAGTATGCAGCATTGTGTGCCGATTCTATTATAGCTGGGTGCTGGAGGCTATGGGCACGGTGCAGCTTGGTGTAGCTTCTTTTTCCATGCTGCATTGTGATGATGCATGCACAGTGCTATACCGTGTGTAGTTGTTGCGGTTTTATTGTTTGCGGTTTGCTTGCAGCAGGCTTCCTCACCCCACCCCTCAACACTTACGACCAGCACCTCGCCCCCCTGCACCATCATCCCATCATATCCAGGCGTGTCAGCTGTATCACGACCCCTTACCCCCTCTGCCCCACCACCACGTCACCCCCTGCACCCCACAGGATGACAGCGCCCACTTTCCTGAACCACCCCTCTGCTGCTGCACCACCAACCCCTTGCACCACCGCCTCAATCTATTGCTCCTCTCCCCCCCTTACCACCAACGCAACCCGATGCCACACCCCCTCACCACCTCACCCCCTGCACCACCACCATCTCATCCCCTGCAACACCACCGCCTCGATTTGCGCCACCTCTCCCCCCTATCACCAGCACAACACCCGGATGCCACACACCCCTCACCACCTCACCTCCTACACCCCCACCCCCACCCCCTTACCACCAGGATGAGAGTGACCAAGCCCTGGCTGCCTACCGCACGCCCCCACCCCCCTCACCCCCCTGCACCCCCCCCCATCTCATCCCGTGCACCACCACCACCTCAAGCTGTTGCCCCCCCCCCTCACGACCAAACCACCCCGATGCCACAACCGCCTCACCCCCTGCACCACCATTGCCTCACCCCGCTGCTGCCCCACCTGGAATTACCAAAACACCCCGATGCCTCCCCCACCTCACCCCCACCCCCACCCTTACCACCAGGATGAGAGTGACCAAGCCCTGGCTGCCTACCGCACAGCTGCCCGCCTGTTCCCCGGCCTGCACACACCCCTGCTGGGCATGGGGTGTGCCTACCAGCGCATGAACAACCTGCAGCTGGCGGAGCGCTGCCTGCTGCAGGCGGCAGACATGTGCCCACAGGACCCGGCAGTGGCACACGAGCTGGGGGTGCTGGCATACAGGTGGGCACAGCCTGGATGGGAGGGGGAGATTGTGCAGGGGTGGGGTGGGGGTGAGGGGAGAGGGCCAAGGCTGTTTGGTGGTGGGGGTGGGGGTGTGGGAGGTAGCTGTTGCAACTCGCTTGGGAAGTGCTGCCGCCATCCATTCGATCCAGGGTTCTGGAGCATGACACAGAGCAGGACCCATAAATGACCCATGAAATCATGCATGTTGCTGGTGCTGTGGTGTGCCTGCCTGCAGGAATCAGCAATACCCTGCTGCACAGCGGTGGTTCACGCGTGCGCTGGAGTTGGTGCCAGGCCAGATCACGCCAGCATGGGAGGCTACTGTGGTGAACTTGGCCCATGCCACCCGCAAGCTACAGGACTTCAGCAAGGCTGTGCAGCTGTATGAGCAGGCGATAGGGCTACACCCGCACAATCCCACGAGCCATATAGGCCTAGCCTATACCCACCACTTGATGGGAGAATCGGCAGCAGCAGTAGAGGGGTACCATAAGGCGCTAGGGTTGAGGCCTGATGATGCATTTGCTGCTGAGATGCTGGGGGCGGCGTTGCGAGAGGAGTGTGCACGCTTCGGACAGCAGATTATGGATGCGGACAGGACAGAGCTGCCTCCCCTGCTGACGGGCCAGAGCTGATGCCAGTGGTCAAAGTCAGTTTGACTGACAGGCTGGTAAAGAGAAGGTGATTTGATCGTGCTCGTTGCCGTGGATTTACAAGGCAGCAGTAGCAAACGCAAAGGGTTGTGCTCGACCGGTGATACAGCGATGCAGGCACAGTATCGTTGATCAGCAGTGGGAAGTCACTGGAAAGTCCGAACAGACACAAAGGCTGGGGCAGTTGGTTCAAGCGCGTTCAGCATGAGCTACTGTCTACCTGTGCTGCAGTATGAGACAGGTGCGCCCGCGATTCACAGCCAGGAGGTTCAGCAGCAGCAACAGCAGTAGCTGCTGTCTGGTGACACTCTTCATGCCATGCACACAACCTAGCGCTCAGCTCAAAATACATGACGTCTTACTGAAGTACGTCCATGCATGTCGCAGTAGCATGCATCTGCGAAGGTTGCAGCAGCTCTCCTCAATCTCCTCAAACTTGTACAGTTCGGTGCGGCTACTGCCTGACTCCTGTGCACGTATCCTGCTTGTTTCCCAGATGTCGCCCTTGATGATACTGCAGCGCCTGCAACATCAAACAACAAGCAGCATGCAGAGCCAGCCAGCCAGCAGCAGGAACATCAACAGCTGCAGCAGCAGCCAGACCCCAGCAACAAGCACCACAGCAGCAGCAAGCCGGGAACAGCTGCCAGTCGTGGGCCCCGCAAGCCCGTCAAGGCGCAGCAGCAGCAGCAGCAGCAGCAGGAACGTCCTGACGTGGGTCTGCGGCCAGATGTGATGCAGAAGCTGAGCAAGGAGCGCAGGAAAAGGGCATTCATTGGCATGCTCAGGTGGGGCAGGGGGGGGGGCATGGGGATGGGGAAGGCTGGGGTGGAGGTAACTGAGAGGGGGTGCTATAGGGCGCGTCCTCTCCTCCCTCTACACCACCCGCTTTCCAGTGACTCCGCAAGGCCGCCAGCACCAGCCAACGAGGTCCACTGGCCACTGCGTACGAACAGCATCGCGGGGGGGGGGGGGGGGGGCATGGGGTGCATGGAGGAGGCGATGCAAGTGTTGGCTGCCTTGTCTCGGTGTGTGGTTGTTGGATCGGTTGAGAGGCCATGGTTGCGCTCAGCAGCTGATGTAGGCAGTGTTTTGTATGGGAGGCTGGTGTGGCAGCGACATGCACTTGTTTGAGGGTTGGTTCTATGGCGGCGTCTGTAGCAGCTTCTTGTGTTCCTTTACTTTTGAATGCCAAGTTGGCAGCTGCCCCTGCAGTGGTGTCAGGTTGGGTCTTGGACACGCCAGCTCAGCACGTGCTAACCAGCAGCTGAGCAGTAGACTAGTGGATTGTGGCTGACATGAAATGTTGTCGCTCCTGCTTGTGCCGTGCCGTGCCGTGCCGTGCTGTGCTGTGCTGCGCTGTGCTGTGGTGTGCAGGCTGTTGGAGCATGGTGCGAAAGACAGCTCTGAGCTGCAGCTGCTGGTGTCACCCATGTCTGATGAGGAACTGCTGCAGGTGATGGGGAGCTGGGTGGGTGGGTGGGGGGGGGGGGGTACTGCTGACAAGTGCATGACTGTGTGACGGTATGTGACTGATAGCACTATGCTACTTTGATTGCAGCAGAGGGTTGAGAGGGTTGAGTTAACCCCTGGCGCTGAATGTCTGACATGCGGGCCCAGTGCCGGTTGTGCCAACAGCAAATCCCTGCTCACAGCAACTGACACAGAGCCCTTTACAATCAAGTTCACGCAGTCTGCTGGTGTGCTTAGCTGCGGCAACAAATTTGTGTTATTACAGGACTGTGTGACGGTATTTGTGTTCCTGCAGGTTGCTCAGGAGCGTTCCCTGGCTGGGAAGTGTGGCAACCCCCTGTGCAAGCAGCCATTTCAGCCAGAGATGGCCGGCAGCAAGTATAGGTGGGCAGGCAGGCTGGGTGGGTGGCTGGGTGGGCCCACAGAGCATTTTGACACAACAGCAGTGGCATGGACAAAGCAGCATTGTAGGACACAGCAGCCCTGCTGCCAGGCAATGGTATGACTTCACCGTGCTATCCCACAGTGCACTCAGCATCAAGTGCTGCTGCCTGGCTCGTGTGTACCTCTTCGGGCAGCTCCCACTAATCTTTGTGTATGCAGGAGAAGTTCTGGCCCCTCAGGCTACAGTAGGCTACAGTGCCCTTGCGTGATGCACGAGCACAAACGCTGCATGTGATCTTGACAGAACTGATTGGTGGTTGGTTTTGGTTAGGGGTTGGTAAAAGTTGACATGATGTTTAGAATTGACATTATCACCCTCTGCTGGCCTGTGCTGTGTGCTGCAGCCTGTCAGCTGGCGAGCTACACCCAGTGGAGGCTATCGAGGGTGACTGCTACTGCAGCAAGTCCTGCAGCAGCTTCACACAGCAACTGGCGGCGCAGCTGGTGAACCCCATGGGGCGCATTAAACCCTCAGCCCTGCACAAAGCCCTGGAGACACCAAGCCACAAACCGCAGAAGCAACAGAAGCAGGGGGTGGGGGCGCAGGGGGGAGGGGTCACCACAATGAAGTCTGTGATTGAGGTGGGCTGCCATGCTGCTGTTGCTGCTTTGTTTGGTTCTATAACAATGTTGTTGTCTGTGCAGCATGCTGTTGGTTGTTTGCATCCAGTTGACCAAGAAAAGGCAGGCAGAACCTGAATAGCTGGCCTGTGCACTGCATTGCGTGTCAGAACATGCAGTGCCATTGTCAGGCACAGGGTGGAGCTTTGGGCACTACATGACCCTGTTGCTTGTGCATGTCTGTGCCCTTGTGTTTGTGTCCACTGGACCTACCAGCAATGCATGAGGCCGTATGCTGCTGAGTGCTCTAATCAATGGCTGTGCTGCCTGCTGCCTGCGTTGTCGTCGCTGCTGCTGCTGCTGGTGTTACAGGAGCGTCCAGCATATCAGTTGATCCATGAGGCTGAGTCTGCCGGCCAGAGGCTCGACGAGGCAGCAGCAGCAGTGGGGGGTGACAGCACCGCTGCAGCAGCAGTGGAGGGCTACATACCCCGACAGGCACCCGACACACAGCCCAAACAGCAGCCACAAGCGGGCACACAGCAGCAGCAGCAGATGCAGAAGCAGGGCGGTAGCGCTGCAGGGGGTGACGCTACAGCAGAAGTCCTACAGCTCAATCCAGTGCTGAGGGATGCCCCTGTGGTCCAGCAGACAGCAGCAGCTGCTGCTGAGCCTGTTGGTGCCGTCGCTGCTGCTGCTGCTGCTGCTGCTGATGGTGGCGGGATTGCTGCCCCTGCAGATGGCACTGCTGCTGCTGCTGCTGCTGGTAGCAGGAATGCCGCTCCTGCAGATGCAGTTGCCACTGCTGCTGCTGCTGCTGCTGCTGCTGCTGCTGCTGCTGGTGGTGGTGGTTTGCTGGGTTGCAGTGATGAGCTTCAGCAGTACCTTCAAGTATTCAGGGAGCACCAGGAGCAGAAGCTGAAGCAGATCCAACAGCGGCAGCCAGCAGACATGAACGGCTCTGCAGACAAGCAGCAAGCTGCTGCTGCTACACCCCAACAGCAGCAGCCGCCGCAGCAGCAGGGAGAGGTGCCTGAGCGTGAGGGGTCCCAGCGGCAACGCAAGGTGCGCTTTGCCCCCGATATCGAGTACTCCTGCCCAGCTGACCCGGTGCAGCACCACCAGGAGCAGCAGCAGGAGCAGCAGCAGCCGGTGCTGACATTCACCATGGTGGATGGTGACAGCAGCAGCAGCAGTAGGAGAGGTCCTTCTGGGACTGCTGGTGACACCAGGGACGGCTTGGTTGGGGAGCTGCAGCTGACAACAGTAGATGAATTGGAGCCTGACCTACAAGCAGCAGCAGAAGCAGCAGCAGGAGACACTGGCAGTAGCCAGCAGCAGCAGCAGCAGCAGGAGCTTTCAGAGGCCTGGAAGCTGTTCCTGCCACCAGCGCTAGGGGGCGTTGGTGTCCCTGTGAAGCAGGTGGTCATGCAGGCACCCGAGAATGGCACAGCGGCAAAGCCACAGCAGCGGGGGCGGCAGCTGCAGCAGCAGCAGCAGGAAGCAACCCTGCAGCAGCGGCAGCAGCAGGTAAAGCGTGCTGCCCTTGCTGCTCCTGCTGCTGCGGCAGTGGCGGCAGCGTCCAGCAGCAAGGGTGCAGGGATTGTTGCTGTCAACCCAGCTACTGCTGCCAAGCCCACTGCACAAGCAGCCAAGCGCGATGCAGCAGCAGCAGCAGCACGCACTGGTGCCGCTGCTGCTGCTGGTGCCGCTGCTGCTCCGGTGTCCAAGCTGCGCAAGTTTTCCCCGCTGGTGAAGCCACGCAGGAGTGTGGTGATGCTGGATGAGGTGCCGGGGGTGACTCTGCAGCAGAGAGGGGTACGGCCACGTGCTGCTGCTGCTGCTGCTGCTGGTGGTGATGGTCCTGCTGCTGCCAGCCAGGTCGCTGCACCTTCTGTGCAGCCAGCGAGCAGCGGCAGTAGCAGCAGCGGCAGTGCGCGTGTCAGCAGTTCCACCAACGGGGTCAACAGCAGTATCAACAGCAGCAGCAAGGGAAGGAGCCAGGTGGTGCACATTGGCCCGCTGAGGCACACACCAAGCCTTAACTCCAGCAGCAGCAGCAGACCTGACATGCAGCAGTCACCCGATGCGCACAGCGGCAGTGACGACAGCAGCGGCGATGGCAGTGATAGTGACGGTGGCATGAGTGATGCCAGCTCTGAAGAGCAGTGGTACCCTGAGCTCAACACAGGCAACAGCAGCAGCAGGGGCAGTGCCAGGCAACAGCGCAACAGCAGCACCGGCACAGCCAGCAGGCACAACACATCAGCAGCAGCAGGAACAGCAGCAGCAGCAGGGCATGAGGATGGTGGCGACCCGTGGGATAGTGGCAGTGAGTCCGGTGGTGATGCCGGTGGGGGGTCTGAAGCAGGGGACAGCTTGCAAGATGGAGAGGATAGTGACGGTTCCTCAGGGTATGGTCTAGAGGAGATGGTAGCCTCTGCAGCTGGTGGGGCCCTCGACTCCCTGCTGCCGTTTTTTGACACCCGGGGTGTTACAGTGAGCCTGTCTGAGTTTGGGTTGATCTGGAACCACCTGCACTCCTGGGTGAGCCCTGCTACGGTTGCCTATGTGGGCGATCGAGGTGCAGGGGAGGGTGGCAGCAGCGGCAGCGGCAGCACGAGCTATGGCGTCAGCGGCATTGCAGCAGCAGGGGCGGCATCACCACCAGCAGCAGGTGGTGGTGGTGGTGGTGGTGGAGGAAGTGACACTGCTGCACCTGCGGAGCAGCAGGGGTCAACTTCTACAGCTGTGGTCCAGCAGAGAGCTGCGCTGGCCAACTTGCTAACGGCAGCCCTGCCCCCTGTAGTACAGCAGCTGAACATATCAGTGCCAGAGGCGCAGATTAGTAAGCAGCTAGCAAGCCTTGTCCGCAGCTTTTACATGCCTCCGGGGCCCCTGCCTGCACTGCAACAGCGGCAGTGGCAGCTACTGGTGACACTTATGCTGGCGGCACTAGCGGCTTGGAGGTTGCCTGTGCTGCGGCCGGTGTTCAAGCGGCAGCAGCAGCAGGGGGCGGGGGGTGGCAGCAATGGCAGTGCGTTGAGTGTGTGGGTGCAGCAGCTGGGCAGTGATTTGGACAGGTTTTGGGCGCTGATGGACCTGTTTGAACTGCAAGTGTGAGCGTGTGTACTGTTTGAATGGTGCAAGGGCCCCTGCACTGCAATCGCGGCAGTGGCAGCTGCTGGTGCACTTATGTTGGCGGCAATAGCGGCTTGGCGGCTGCCTGTGCTAAGGCTCGTGTTCAAGCGGCAGCAGCAGCAGCGGGCGGGGGGTGGCAGCAGTGGCAGTGCCTTGGGTGTATGGGTGCAGCAGCTGGGGAGTGATGTGGACAGGTTTTGGGCGCTGATGCACCTGTTTGAACTGCAAGTGTGAGCGTGTGTACTGTTTGAATGGTGAAAGGGGCCACTGCAACCACGGCAGTGGCAGCTGCTGGTGACACTTATGTTGGCGGCACTAGCAGCCTGAAGGTTGCCTGTGCTAAGGCCCATATGGGTGCATGTTCAAGCGGCAGCAGCAGCAGGGGGCCGGGAGTGGCAGCAGTGGCAGTGCGTTGAGTGTGTGGGTGCAGCAGCTGGGCAGTGATTTGGACAGGTTTTGGGCGCTGATGGACCTGTTTGAACTTCCAGTGTGAGTCAACTGATCATGTGTGTTGTGTGGATGGTGTCATTGAGTGCTGGGGCAAGTGTGAGAGTGGGTGGGTTCATTTGAGTGGTTCATGCCATGATACCGTGGGCTGCTTCAGACTGTAATTGCATCACGGGGTACCCCCTGAAATGGAACTCCTTAGGCAGCTTCCCCGTGCAACAGCTGGCCAGCCCCTTGGTGGGCCAGTGGGGGGCCCCGCCAAAACCACCACCGATCGCTGTCTTCCCGGGGTGCGTATCTTGCTGCATTTACCCTCAACACAGTATAGTATGGTCATTTCACCGGTACTTACTAGCACCAGCACCAGTCGGATCCCGCCTCCCTCACTAGCCCTGAGCGACTGCTAGGAATGGAGTCTCGAAAAACTAAAGCTGCCTATAGGCGGCGTGAATGTATTTTTCCGCCAACATACGCATGGCAGTCTGTGTTCATGTGCAAGAGGAAGTTCACCAAGGTAATGGATCACCAAGATCACCGACCATCACCGACCATCACCGACGAGGGATCACCGACCATCACCGACCGGTGACCTCGACGCTGTCAAGGTCTGTCCCCCCAGAATACTATAGTATGATATCTTTAAGCATTTGGTATGTTCTGGAGGTCACTCGTAGGTCGGCCCGTGTGCGGTGTCGGTCGGTGAGACTTTGACCGTCGTTGATTTGCTGCATTTAAGTTCAGACGCTGTCCAGGACAGCAGTGTTTTCCCTTGTCCAAGACAGTAACAGTTCTATACTTCTCTACAGCTACTCGGTCACCCATCAGGCTTTCTGGTAGAGCTTCTGCTGTTGTGGGTTCTGGACCTGATGAGGTCCTGGCATCACACAAGGTATGCCCCTGCTTGTACGGATCCATTCAGCTCTTGTGTATGGCTGGAACCATACCTTCTTGCATAGCCATGACAGCACCCAATCAAGTACCTGATTTCCAGGCCAGAAACCAGCACCCAGCCCACTGGGCCAGACTCGTGAAATCTGCCCCTGGAGTGCACCCGCCCAACAGTGCGTGTTTGTGATGCTGTTCCTGTCTATTTTCTGCAATGTGGCAGGGTCTGTGCTGCTGGTGGCTGGCTAGCAGTCCTCCTGTGCTTGCTGTGCGTCACGCCCTTTGCGCAGCCACTGGGCAGCCCCTCAGCACCTGGAGCAGCGGCAGGAGCAGGAGCAGCAGACTGCAGCCTGTACATGCTCGGTGGTGAGGGAGGCATCCGCCATGCTGGCATGAGGTGCACTGGACCCCAGCCGACCATCGCGCTGGCTTTGCCAGACCTGGCAGCCTACAAAAGCAACTTCACGGGGGTGGCGCTCACTAGCAGCTGCGCTAATGCTCCTGCAAACACCTCCTGCCTTGTGTCCATCTGCGCTGGGAGGCTTGTGATCAGGAGCAGCAGTGTGTCCTTGATGCGGGGTGTTTCTTTGAATACGGTGGTGTGTGTGCTTGGTACCAGCCAGCTTGAGGTGCATGGTGGTAGGTTCACTGGGAACCATGTGAGGCCCCTTCGTGTCTTTGGCCAGGCTCGGGTGCTGTTGAATGCAAGCAACATATCCAGCAACGTTGTCAAAGGGGATGGTGGTGGGCTGTCACTTGGTGAGGGTGCTGTTGTCACCATCACCGGCAGTAGCAGGGTGCATGGCAACAATGTGACTAGTGATGGTGGGGGGTTGAGTGTTTGGGGCAATGCCACATTGTCAATAGAGGGCAATAGCAGTGTGAGTGGCAACTCAGCCGGGCACTTTGCCGGTGGGATGTTTGTTGCTGACACCGCCCGTGTCACGATCAGTGGCAGCAGCAGCGTGCACAGCAACAGCGCACGCAATAGGTCAGGAGGGGGCCTGGCTGTGGACGGCAACGCTGTTGTGGTCCTCACGTGTGGAAGCAGTGTGCACAGCAATACTGCAACTGTCAGTGGTGGTGGTATTGTGGCTGGGGTAAATGCTAGTGTTATGGTTACTGGTGGCAGCATCGTGCACAGCAATGTTGCACGCAACTCATCAGGTGGGGGCCTGGCTGTGGGGAACAATGCCACCGTGACAATTTCTGGTTCTAGCAGCGTGCACAGCAACTTAGCACCCAATGGTTCTGGTGGGGGGCTGCGCATCACAGGCAACAGCACTGTGACAATCAGTGGTGACAGCAGTGTGTATGGCAACACTGCTTACATGTTTGGTGGTGGACTGCGTGTCAGGAGCAATGCCACTGTTGTGCTGGCTGGCAACAGCAGCGTGCACAGCAACAGTGCAAGGTATGGGGGTGGGGGACTGAGTGTTGTTGGCGGTGCCCTGGTGAATCTCACTGGCGGCACCTCTGTGCACAGCAACAGGGTTGTCAAGGGTGCTGGCGGCGGCATGCACTTTTATGGAGGGGCGCGTATCACCGTCAGCAACCAAAGCATCATATTCAATAATACATGCTCTGGTGCTGTGGGCGGTGGCCTTTCTGTTGATGTCGCACGTGCCACTGAGTTTGATGCCCGTACGGGGCGTGTTGTTGACGAGCAAGAGGAAGAGGACTTTGACATTGACGGACCCTCACACGTCACTATCAGCAACAGCACAGTCTCTCACAACAAGAACATCCGCTCTGCTGGTGGTGGGCTGGCTGTGGGTGGCAATGGTACGGTTCAGCTTGTCGATGGGGCAGAGCTGCTGCACAATTTGGCTGTCAACAGCTCAGGTGGTGGTGTGGTCTTGCTTGGCAGCGGGACACTCATTGCTGATGATAGTGTTGTGTTTATGGACAACAATGTCAGCAGAGGCTATATTGGGAGCACTATAGCAGCCTTTGGCAACTCATCACTGCACCTTTCCCCACTTGGCGACTTGACCAAGTGCAGTGTGGGTGTTTATTTGGGATGGTCCACTTGTAGGGCCGGGGAATCGATGCAGCATGATATGTGTGTGTGCTGCCAACAGCACACATTCAGCTTCACAAGTAGTAGTTCTTGTCAGCAATGCCCCCGCAATGCCGATTGCCCCGGTGGGAGTGTTGTGCAGCCCTTGCCTGGCTACTGGTCTTCAGCCCCAACGTCTGTACAAATGCACCGCTGCCCGCTTTCCACAACATCTTGCAATTACACCGCGCCTACCCGCGAGTGCAATGAGGGGTACACTGGACCCTTGTGTGGCGCCTGCCAGCTTCCTAAGTATGGCTTGTTGAGCAGTTTCAGGTGTACCAAGTGCATGGAGCCCATCCTGCAGCTTTGCTTTTACCTGTTGGTGAGTTGTGTGTCTGTTTTCTTTATTATTTGCACTGCGCACTTCACTTGGCGGGATAACTTGACAGGCAACCGAGGCATCCTTGTCTCTGACATGATCAAGGTATTGGTGCAGTACCTGCAGTACACAGTCATCATTGGCAGTGTGTCGGTGCCTTGGCCGCTGTTTGACGTGCAGCGCTGGTTCCAGGTTGTCAATGTTGTTTATGCGGTGGGGTCAAGCCAGGGCATGTCTCTTGACTGCTGGCTTTTCCACTACATCCCTCAAGGCAGGCTGCCCCTTGCAATGCAGCGGCAGTTGGTGTACTTCCTTGCTCCAGTGCTGGCTTTCCTAGTAGTTTTGGTGGTGCAGTGGCTGGCTTGGGCTGTCCGTCGGTGGGTGGTGCCTCTTGTGTGGCGCCCTGTGGAGCACGCAGGTCAGCATCTGCCTGTGTTGTTGCTGCGCAAGCTGCCAGTCACGCTGCTGGTGTTGGTCTACTATGCCTACCCAACCTTTACTAGGGCATCACTCAGTTTCTTTGCCTGCTTGCGCATTGACAGGGTGCCGTCTGAGATCTTGCTGCCGGCAGGTGCTTCAGCCGCCCTCAACCACACAGCAGGCTACTGGGTTAGTGACATCCAGCAGCAGTGCTTTGCGGGCTACCACAGAGGCTGGGCGCTCGGCTTGGGTCTGCCCTCTGTCCTGCTGTGGTGCGTCGCTGTCCCCTTGGCAATGGGCCTTGGGCTGTACCTCTGCCGTGCCAAGGCTGACGAGGCCAGCTTCCGCGAGCACTTCGGCTTCCTGTACCGCAGCTACAGGCCCAAGCGCATGTGGTGGGAGGCCGTGTGGGCTGTGCGCACTGTGGTGCTGACCCTGGTGTCTGTGTTTGCGTTCCCTATGGAGCGCTACTTCTCTGTGCTGAGCCTGTTGGTGGTGTTCTGGGCCAGTGCAGTCCTGCAGAGTGTGTTCCAGCCGTACGCCTTTGCCAAGCTGCACCGCATGCACATGGTGTCCACCTCGTGCTTAGCAGCCACCACCCTGGGTGCATTGGCCATGTTTGCGTACGATGTGCAGGAGTCTACAGCTCTGCGGCTGCGCATCGCCATCGCCCTGCTTGTCATGTTTGTCAACGTGGGTTTTGTAGCGTGGTGTGTGTGGCAGCTGGTGCCTGTGCTGAAAGGTTGGCCTCTGATGGTGCTCACCTTCATCACCACACGAGGCCGCAAGCTGGTGAAAGTGGGAATGGTATGCCTCGGGGTCCACAACATGCACGGCACGGGAGGTCGGGACAAGAGCCGGGCTGGGTGCTTTGGTGTGTAGGCATGCTTGTGAGTTTGGTGTATAGGCATGCTTGTGAATTTGGTGTATAGACATGCTTGTAATTCTGGTGTATGGGCATGCCGGTGATCCAGCTGGTTTGCTGTCTTCAGCATTCTTGCGATGTAGGTATTTGGCAGGATCTGGTCATTTGGCACCAGCTGTGGTCCCGTATGGGGTGTTTATGTTGCCTGTGTGCACTGCAAGTATTCACTGGAGACCTCAGGATAGGGTATCAATACGCAATGTTGTCAGCGCGCTGCTAGCGTGTTTGACACAGTAGCGCCAAGCGCTGAAGAGCTGTGTTGTGCCAGGTCATGCTGGTTGCTGTAAAAAGCCCAGTCGACCAATAGTGCAAGTGATGGTGTGACTGCACCAGTTTATTATGGGTTGGAATGAAGTCACCCACTTTGCTCAGCCTACAGCTTTCATCATTATTATGCGTGCATCATGCTGATGCGTGCATGAAGGCATGACTGTTGCCTGCTGTTGTGCAAAGCTCGTGCTGCGTCTTGCTGAGCGCAAACACAATGATTGTGATCATCTTTGCTGCACACAGTGGATGGTGCATATTCACCACCAAATTTGTCATCTCTTGCCAGCCGTGCAGTGCAGCACATGGTGTGCATGCACAGCGGTGTCCAATTTGCTGCTTGTGGTGGTTGGGAATTACCACCTAGTGGGTTGCAGCTCTCATCACCCATGTTTCATATGCGAACTCATGCGCTGCTGTTTGTCAACATAGCACCTGTGCGCTACCTGATTGTGTGGTTTGGCCTACAGTAGGGTTTTGTTGCTAAAAGTACAGCTGGAGGTCCCTGCGGGGCCTACTGTCAGACAGAAAGTCAGTTACCCTGTCAACAGCTAGAGCCAACCCCTGGATCCAGGGGTTCCGGAACCACCGTGAAACCATGAGGTACCTTGGCTGTGCCGGGGGCAAAGCCCCCAGCAAATGTTTTGGGTTTACGGGGTTCCCCTGTCAGAGTGAATGGCTCCTGAAAAACCCTGGCACCAACTGTCAGCCAAGACATGTGCAATTTCCAATGTGTTTCAGCACAACAAGACGGCATCACTGTATGTTCCTTTACGTTGCCCCAAGGGCTTAACTGTGGTCTGGGAAGCCATCAGACACTCTTGAACAACTGGGGTATGAGGAGAAGAGAGAGGGGTGGCAGGGGGCAGGGGGGACTTCAGACCACACTGGAGGGGTTGTCAAGAGCAGTGGCTTGCCATGACTGCCAGAGCAAGACGAATGCACGCATTCAATATTACAACTGCAGTTAGGCTGCCGTGCAGACCAGAACTCCACCTGTCGGCTTGTCAAACTGCAGGTTGACGATCGCCACTGTGCGAAGCGTCGCCTAAGATCCCTGACAGCAGATTTATGAGTTTTGGAGAAGAGTGTTAGTGTCGCGGAAAATCTGTTGGACCATTGTCAAGTTGTCACCCAGCAGCTGACCCTCAACATGTTGGCCAAGCAGTCAGTTGGGAAGGTGTTTCCCGCGCAAAGAAGACCCAATGTAGCCCAAAGGCGGTTACCAGGCCCTCTGAGGGCTGCTGCAGGTGTGAACTGGCTTTGGTGGGTTGGCTGTAGCAGATTGTAGCAGAAAGGTCACACCCAACAGCACGGCTCCCCTCCTGACTATTAATGTATGCCCACTCTTTCTCCTTCACAGTCAATGGTTTTGGGACCCTTTCCCCTTCTCCATCTCCATCCCCCCCCCCCCCCCACCCCGCATCACCCCACACCACCCCCACTCACTCACTCACTCAGCCGCCCCCTCTCCCCGTCACCGCCTGCCCCCCCCCCCCAGCCACTGAGGTGGATGCCATGGCCGCCTACAAGGCCAGCAGCAGTGATGGGCTGCAGCCCTGTGTGCAGCTGCTGCAGCAGGCAGCACGGGACAAGAGTGTCAAGCCAGAGCTAGTGGAGGGGGCACTAGCATACCTGGAGCAAAACCACGGTAGGCGGCACAGCTGCTGCAAGGCATGACACTCTCAACCCCAGGCAATGGCAGCATCACCTTATGTCTGTCACCTCTGTGACGATGCCTGCTATACTTGGCTGCTGCAGCTGCCTGGCGGATTGGCTGCACTATGTGTGTACATTCACACCAGCAGCAGCAGTGGCGGCGACGGCAGTTGTCGTTGAGCTTCTCCCAAGGTCTAGACTGAGGGCGACATGCCGATGCTACACGGACTAGCGTCACACCCCTGCCCCGCTGTTTGCCGTCGCTGTGCCTTCAATCCTCCTCCCCCCCCCCCCCCCACACAACTCTTCTCAGCTCAACCCGCGTCAGATATCGACGGCACCTGGCGGCTGGTGTTCAGCACGTCAACCAGCAGCCGCCTGATGCAGTACATCCCAGTGAAAGAGGACTTTGTGATCCAACTGGCGCGGCAGTACTGTGCCCTAGAGAGTGAGGTGGGGCCCTTCCGCTTCATTATCAGCGGCAACATCAACAGCTGGTCACCCAGCAGTGGGGAGATGGACTTCCAGTTCACTGCAGTGGATATACTGCTGTTTGGAAACAAGGTGGGTAGTTGAGACTGTCCCTGGGTTACCCAGTAGCAGCAGCAGCAGCAGTAGGACAATGGTGGACATACTGATGTTTCAAGACAAGGTGGGGCCAGCTGGGGAGTTGAGACTGCCCTTGGGTTACCCAGCAGCAGCAGCAGCAGCAGCGGCAACAGGGTGAAGGTGAATAAGCACGGTGGCACGGACACATATTAAATTCTGTGGGAATCTGCATCGTACCGCTTTCGCCCCCACGTGGAATCACAGATAGCAGTATCACATGCTGCAGATGCTGTTGCTGGTTTGTGCAAGAACATGCATATTGAGTACCCCTCAGCAGCAGTGAGCAATGTACACAGGCACGGTATCTGGTTGATGGTGTTGCATGTAGGTATCAGGGCGGCCACGGGCATGGCATCATTTTATGGATAACCTCTTGTTCGTGTGTTCGTGTGTTCAAGTGCAGACATGTCCCCAAACGCACACTTGTACTGGGCATACTGCACTGATGGATCAGTGGACATCAGAGCAGTTGCTGTGCATGAGTCCAGCTGATAGTGTGGTTGCAGCTGGCCATAACCACTGGCCACATCATGTGAAAGTACTCAAGATAGGAAGACGCCTGGAAAACGTGATCGCAAGCATTTTACACTGGCCTTCCTCCGACTTGGCAAGACCTTGGAACTGACCCTCGGGTGGCCTGCGATTGTGCTAAAAGCAGCCACACGCAGCCTCCCATGCCACATTATTACCTTGAAAAAGTTCCACGATTACAAACCAAACAGTCTGTTCGTCGACGGTGGGGTTCGACGTCGTCCGTTGTCCGCCTCTTGCACGGCACACCAGCTGCATCATGTGCGATGCAGCAAGCTCGTCATGCATAGCGAAGCTATGTTTCGCTTCCTGTGAAGCGACTTCGTGCGTGCTTGTTTGTCAGCTTGGCAGGAGGGCTTGCATGGTGGGATGCTGTTGCTGTACCTTTGCAAGTGCCTGCCAAGCGAAGCATCGAGGAGACTACTAACACGAAAGAACAGGCACATATGCAACAAAGCATGTATCCAGGCAGCTATGATGCAGTCCAGCAAACCCCAGAAGCATGCATGCTCACGCAGCTGCGCGCTGCTCTGATGTAGGGTGCAGCCGTGCAACAGCACAGGCTGTGCATCACATGGCATCCAGCCAACCTATTGCAGCTGCGGTGACTGCTGAAAGCCCCGCTGATCGGCCCACAGTGCGCCCAACACAGTGTGGAGGTCCACTGTAACATGTTTTGACAGGGGTGGGGGGGGGGCCCTGGGGGGCACCTGGGCCTAAAATACAACTTTCCACCATCATGTCCAGCATTTTTTTGTAAAAAAAGTTGGTGCAGACGGCACTGCAAGCTGATGCTGCAATTGTCAGAAAACAGTGTTTTATTTTTTTATTCATCCGTCAGTAAGCACCCTAATAAAAAGTGTGCTGATCGGAAACATAATGAGGCCAGCTGCAGTTGGGTTCAGATTTAGGCCGATTAACAGCGCCTGCAGCAGCAGCAGCAGGATGGTAGCCAGACTGATTTTTGCTGTGTAGCCCGACCGTCTTGTACAACTGTCCTTGCTGCTTTCACCACCTGTGCCTGCAGATCTGGCAGGTCAGTCCCAAGACGAAGCCCAAGACCTACACCTTCTACTACAAGGATGGCAGCATAGCAGCAGCACGCAGCAGCGCGGGTGGACTGGCTCTGCTGCGGGCGTAGCCATGAGCCTGAGGGTTTGCATTAGGCAACTGCTTAGAGTATATATAGGATGTGGTAACATCGCAGCTGCAGGGTGAGGTTGATTGTAATGAGGCTGTCTCTGCAAGTACCAGATGTCAGGCAGGCTGTACCAAGGCAGCTGAACCACCTTGCTAGTGATATCGACCAGTCTTGCAGCACAAGAAGAGGCCTTGCTGACAAGGTGACGCGCAGCATCTGGCATGTGCTGAACATTGGTGGAGCATGTCAGCGCACTGGCGACTGTACGGCGCCAGGAGTACACGACGCCACTGCGAAGCCTGAGTGGCAACAAAGGGTGAATGGTTTGCACCTGCATATGCATCATTAACCACTTCTTTTCGTTGACAGACACGACAGCTTCAGCCTCTGCGATCTTACTACAACAAAGGGTGAAGTGACTGTGCCGCTGATGGATCAGCTAGGGGCTGGGGTGGAGCAGCTGGGGGCAGACCCTGCCCTTCCACGCATGGTGGCACTCCACACGCCGCTGCGGCAGTTGGTAAAGCAGTCAGTGCAGAGAGCGTGACCGCGTGAAGCTGATAACAGCCACTGGGCCACCTGAAGCGTGCACATATGCAACAGGTGCAGCAGCAACGGCTCCACATGCACCAGCCCCACCATCAGTAGGCATAGAGGAGGGCAAAGGGCAGGGTCAGAGGGGGGGGCAGATTGATTGAGGAAGGGGATTTGAAGCACAAGATAGCAGCACAGGATAGCCTGCAATAACCAGGTACAGAAGGCAGATGGGAAGGGTGGACGGGTTACCAGTAGCAGTACAAGGAGAAAGGGACGGCATTCACAGTTGTATCAATGTCCAGCAGAGAAAGGATATGAGGGGGGGGGTGGGATGGGCAGGGGCCATGGCGTTGTCGGTTGATCTTTGCTTAGCCAAGACCGGCAACGGTCTTGACTAACTACAACACCAACAGCGACGCACGCGCTTCCCATCATCACCAACATATCCCAATCACGTTGCTGAAAGCGGTGCGGCTGTTTTTGAGGACGTGCGCGTTGATCGTGAAACGTTCGCATTCAACCAGTGCTTGAGTAACCTCTGTCGTAAACATCCATCCGTTTCCTCTTCGTCCCTACAGAACCGTTGCTGGTGCAGTCCAAAGTCTGACAAAACTCTCTGCATCATGGACCTGCGTTGTGGTACCTCCCGGTTGCAACAGCAGCACAGCAGCATCAGGTCCACAAATGCAGTGCCAGTGCGTGCTCTGAGGACCTCAAGGAGAGGTAATGGCCTCGACGCTACATGAACGAAAACATTTCCTGCTGTACTGCAGCTATCAGGTCGCTGTGGCCGATAACTTGCGGTTGTCCCAACTGCACCAGCTGACCATTCATCCCTACCGCTCGCAGGCTTGACTGTGCGGGCTCAGATCATTGCAGACAAGCCCACAGCTCGTGAGCCACAACAAGAATCTCTTCCCAGCCTCAGCAACAGCAACAGCGAGCAGCAGCAGCTCAGCTCCTCAGCAGGAGGATGCCCCTTCCTCAATGCCCTTGAGGTCGACATCCCTTGGTACAAACGCATCCACCAAATCACGAAACCTACGGAGTTTCAGCAGCTGCTGCTTGACGATGCGCTGGCAGAAGGGCACCAAATGGTGGCTCTGGGGAAGGACATAGGGTTCTCTGATGCCTATATGCTGGGCAGCGGGGACATGGTGCGGGCTGCCTTTGCTGGCGAGGCTGGGCTGGACCCTATCACCAAGCAGTCTTCCATACCCTCCTTTGGTGAGTGAGTGAGGGAGGGATGGCCTGCATACGAGAGCAAGTGCAGCACTGTGTGCGTGTCTGCCAGCCACAGCGTGGGTTTCACCCTAAGTCGGTGTGCTCAGTGACTGATCAAGATGCCACGCAACAGTTCTCAACTGCAATTTGCTCCAGCCCAGCATTTTCGTGCTGGGCAGCTGAGCTGATGGTGTTGCTGAAGGGGCCTGCAGCCTGCCATTCCCTTCCAAGTCAGCAGCTGCATAATCACAGAGGGAACTAGGGCTCAGAGCAATTTGTCACCTTGCCAGCAACAGCTTGTGTGTCAGGTACCCCTCCCTTGAGCCTCAAGGCTGCACGCTATGATCCCTAGCACATTCAGGCACGTGCCTCCCCTTCCCCCAAACAAAGTCATTCCTCTTCTGACAACACCATGTCCTGCCCCCCCCCCCCCTCCGGCACCCCCTGCGTTTTTTGCAGTGAACCTTATGGGCAAGGACAGTTTGATCCAGGCTGCTGACCCCCACCACAAGTACTTGAGGCAGCTGCTGGGCCCCGCCTTCAGCCCCGAGGCAGTGGCCGGCTACCTGCCACAGATCACAGCCCTTATGGAGCGGCACCTGAGGGAGTGGGCTGATGCGGGGGAGGCGGGTGTCAAGGGCCTGGACTCACTCAAGCTGCTCACCTTCGAGTTCATCGTGCAGGTGGGTGGGGTAGGGGGGGTGGGGTTGGGTGGGTGGGGTTGGTGTGTGTGGGTGTGTGAGCCACCATAGACCTGTAATGGACTGATCAAGTAGGTTTGTTGACACATGAGTTGCAACCAGCAGTGAGAATGTATGATGCAATACGGGAGGGCATGTATCTGTGTGTCTTTGCTGACAGTGAGCGGGCTGCGCTGACAAAGGGTGGGCTGTGAAAGTTTGTCTTGGGGCGCTGCTGTTGAATGTAGCCCACAATGTATGTTCAGACATCTGTACTGTTTATGTGCAAAGTGTCTGTACACCCGTGAAGAGCTGGTGTTCCTGTCCAGCATCTGCCTGTACCCTGGGCAAGCCTCCCTGTTGGGCTCAAACCTGACCCTGCTTTGCATACCCCCCCCCCCCCCTTCACCCCCCCACTCTCCCCCTCAGTTGACCCTTGGTCGGTCCTACACCCGTGACGAGCTGGTGTCTCTCTCCAACACCTACCTTCAGTGGGTGATAGGCTTCCCCGCATGGCCCTGGCTCAACATCCCCTTCACCCCCTACGCGCGTGCACTCAAGGCGCGTCAGACCATGATAGCACACTTTCAGGATGCTACTGATGTGGGCAGAGCCAAGCTGGCACGGGGGAGGAGGTGCCTGGCTTGCTAGGCATCCTGCTGACCTCCGTAGATGAGGAGGGGAACAGGTGAGGGGAGGACATGGATATGCAGCAGTTCCCGAACCCAGTTTCAACCCAGTCCAGGGGTTTGGGGTTTGCAGCAGTTCAAAACATTTTCCGGACGCAAGTTGGGAACGTCAGCAGCCAAGGTGCGGTGGTGACAACTGGGTGGTGGCGGCCCAAGCCACCAACATACTGAAGCCACCGTGCCATGCAAGCTTGTGTTGTTGTCCCTTGTGCAACATGGCTCGCCTTCAGAGTCATGGATACCTTCCTGTTTTCTTCTCTTAAGGGATTCAGTCGTTGGCTTATTCTTTGGTTGCCCGAGCTTCACGCAACGCCAATGCCACACATGCTCCTCAACCCGTGCCTGCAGGTTGACGGATGCCCAGATCACGGACAACGTGCTGCTGCTGCTGCTTGCCGGCCACGACACCAGCAGCACCACCCTCACACAGTGCTTCAGCAACTTGCAGGACCACCCCCATGTCATGGATAGGTTGAGGGAGGAGCAGCGGGCAGTTGTTGCAAAGCACGGCGACACCATCACACCAGCTGCACTGAAGGAGATGACATACGCTGATGCTGTTATCAGGTGAGTGTCGTGACACTTTTCACCTCAAGGGTGTTCAGTTATGTTGCATTCTATTAACTATGGTATATGGTAATCTTTGTCAGTGTGGACTGCTGTAGTGGATATGCTGTAGTGACAGAGGTGGCGGCTGGCGCGTGTGCAGGATGGTGTAGCTGCACGTCTGGGAGTAAAAAGCCATGGCCATGTTGGTTGATTGATCATTGGTAAAGTGACGCCCGTGACGTATGCATTGGTCATCGCACATGCATGTGTTTGGACTTCCATCAGCGGCGCACAGCAGCGAGACCACCAGCCATGGCACTTTGGTCGCTGAGAGCGCCTGGCGAACAGCTTGTGGCTGCAAATACGCCCGCACACCGGCCCACAAGACGTCGCTCAATGCCACGTACACTTGCAACGACACAACACAGCTGACTTCATGGCACACCAAGCAAAGCAATCCCCTGGATCAGCACACACTCCTAAGATCTCCAAAGAAGAACAGGTGCACAGCACCTGCTTAAGCTTTTGCACCTGCCCACCCACCCGTCCTTTTGCATTTCCATAGGGAGACGTTGCGGCGTGATCCAGTGGTGTCTGGCCTTATGCGTGTGGCTGCCAAGGACTTTGAGCTGAACGGGTACAAGGTGCCTCAGGGCAAGATGCTGATGCTGCCACTTAAGTACCTGGCAGCAAAAGACCCACGCTTCCAGGTGAGACAAGGTGGCGGTCCAGGGTGGTATGCAGTCCCATAGCAATGCTGCATCCCTCAGGGCTGGAGTTGAGCATGTGAGGAGCTGTTTGTGCGGGTCTAGGGGCTGTTTGCCGGTGCTTTGTCCTGCATGGCCGTGCCCCTTCTTACGGACAGAGCACCCGTTGTTAGTCGAGCGGGTCTGTGCTGTCTGCACAGGCGCCATGCAGATACCGTAGCATCTTGCCACGTCAGTGCGCAAGGGTGTGGCTCATGTGGAGTGTACGAGAGACATGCATGCGATCTTTTGGAATCTACAGCATTCCTGGGGTCACAGACCTTCCAGGCTATCCTCACGACTTGTTTTGTTTGCAGGAAAACCCTGAGGCGTTCATGCCTGAGCGCATGCTGGCACCCGAGGCACAGAAGGGTGGCGATCAGATGCCCTTTGGCTACGGGCCCAGGTACGTTGCAGGATGCAGCACAGCAGCTGTCCTGTTGTGTTTGGGCGCTGCAAGTAGTGCAAGCATAGCATCCATGTGGCCATGAGGGCAACATGTGCACTGTTTGGGGCAACGTCCAGAGCAGCCACCGCCGCCAAGTGGCTGCAGCAGGCACAATAAAAAACGTGCTGGCCATATCTCAAGGCGGCTCTGGCATTGCTATCTGGCCAGCACATTCTTGTGCCTGCTGCAGCCACGTGGCGTGGGTGGCTGCTCTGGCCCCAATTTGTGGTGCTGCACAACACTTTGTTGCGAAGATTGCCTGGAGCCGCTGCATGCAATGCCTAGTAGGGGCATATGCCGAGCCGCTTTTCAGTTGCTGTATGGCATGTACAGAATGGGGTGTTGGAGCTCTGAAAAGGTTCTTTGTATCACCCTGGGCATCTGGTCCTGTCAGAGGCCCCCACTGTGCTGTATGTGTGTGTGCTGAGGTGGACGCGCTGTTTTGATGCGTGTGTTGTCTGTTGCCAGGTACTGCTTGGGCTATGGCCTGGCAATGGTTGAGATGAAGGTGCTGTTGGCCCTGGTGGCTCGCCACTACTCCGTCACATGCGACAACAACACAGAGTGGGCACAGGCCATAGGCAAAGTCCCCAAGGTGAGCAAGGGATGCTGCTCAAGCGCTATTTGCCCCCTTTTTATTGTGTGAGATGTTGCTGTTGCCGCAGATATGATGGCCTAGTACAGTTATGGCACCTTGTTGACAGGCTCATGCCACTGCTTTGTGGCGTCATGTTGGGCTGCCTTGTGCTAGCTGGCATGCATGCTGCAGTCTGCTGTGCCTGCAGTGTCATGGCACTCAAAAGTGTGTGCGGCGGACTCTTGTCATACTTTGTCAGACAGGCCTGAAGTGATGTCTGGCAGCATGCTGATGATTGCCTGCGTTGCATGCTCTTCATGCCCCGCCCCTTGCTGACATGACTTGCGCCTGCATGGTGCTGTACTGCTGTCTGCTGCTGCAGAACAAGCTGCCGATGGTTGTCAAGCCACTGGCAGCTTGATGGGAGCACTCTGCTGTCTGCACGCCACGTGCTTTGGCAGGGTTGGGGTGAGCTCGTGCGCTGGCGGGAAGCGTGTGCATCTGGCTGCTAAGTCAAGGCAGTTCTGCGCTGGGATGCGGTGTATCTGGCTTTGCTGCTTGTGCAACTTCCCACTGGCTTTCGTCGTCTCGTGAGTCACATCAGAGCTTTGCTGCCTGTGTGGTCGATCTGTCGTCTGATCACCAGTGTGACAGCTGGTCGTGTGGGTACCTTGTTCATCGGAGTTGGCTGCTTCCTGGGCGTGGCATGTGCTTTTGTGTCCATGCAATCAAGAGGCACTGTGGTTACTGTGAGGGATTGGTGCTGTGTTGCCTAGGCGGTCAGCCAGAGCATTGTGCCGCTGTGTTGCGTGAGGTGTGAGTGGGCAGGCCAGATGGCGCTGGTGTGTAAGAACCTTCTGCAGTTGATCTGTCAAGTCGCTAGTGCTGTTGCAGTGTCTTTTTGGCCGACACGTGCAGCAGCAGTGGCCTACCAGCTGCATGAGTGTTGGCTGTAAATGGCAACGAGGGTCACGGTTGCGGCCAAGTTGAAAGTGTCAGGATCAGTTCTCCTGGTGTACAGTGTGTGTTGACCCATAGTTTGCCTGGTGTGCAGCGTGCAGCATGTGTGTATGTGTCTGGAATTGATTGGTTATGTGCCACCCCCAGCACTGCTGGACGTGTGCTCGTAAGTTGACAGGTGGCTGTCTCTGGGATGTTATGTATTGTCAGATTGGCTATGCAGGCAGGGAGGTTGGGCCAGCAGGGGTGGCATGGTACGCTTGCGCGGGTGTCAAAAGGAAGTGGGAGGGAGCTTGGGCACCAGCACCTTGACACGGTGCAGAAGTGTACTGGTTAGCAGCTGCTTGCGTGGCAGCTACTGGCTGTACGGCAAATTGGAGCTGCTGCCTTTGCACGGTCATGTTGCTGTGGTAGTCTGTCTGGTGCTGACTCTCAGTGTTGGTGGTGGGAGGCAGTGTTGTTGTTGGGGGGCAGTATGGTCACCAGTCTGCAAGTGTGTTCCCTCAGCCTCAGGTTTTGAAGCTGCGCCTTTGGTTGCCGCCTGTTGCTGGCGATCGCCATCATTTTTGTCCTTGCTGTGTCTGAGGTACTGCTGCAACAAACGAGAGCTGGGTTGCGCAGATCAGTCCAGCCTGGCAACTTTATGAGGTGTTTTGGGTCTTTGTTTGCAGCAGTCCTTGCAGTCCCATGTGCAGCATGTTGTTCTGTGCTGGGGCTATGCTGTGTCGTCCAGGGTGAGCTATGCGCAGTCTGGGGTACGTGCGTTTGCCAAGCGTGCAGCTGTGCTGAGGTTGGTTTCGAGCGCTTTGTGCAGCTTTGCCTGCACTGGCCTGTCTGTACCATTATACTGTCTTAGTTACTTGTGCAGGCTGGGCATTCCCTACAGGCAGCTTCTTACTAGCTGTGGGACAATTATCTGTGTCGCCTTACCCACTGGCGCACACAAGAGTATCACTGCAGGGGGCTGTTTGATTTACTGCTGTGACAGCGGGCCTTCTTCAAACACGGCCTGGTAGTGCAGTCGCTGTTGTCACTTCTGGGTGGATCCGTCAGTGTGCACTGTTCTTTTGAGGGCGCTTTGTTGTGTGTGCGACATGGTACACATACACACTGGACTGGTGGAGAGATCAGTTGTACCATGGACGGCTCATGCCCTTTGTCCAAATCAAGCAGAGCACAGCCATGTCAGGTTGTACAGCAGTTGTGCACTTGCGTCTGAGTTGGCAGTGTGTCAGTTTCATTGTGGGCTGTCTGGGTGACAAGGTCTGTTAGGTATGGCTTAGTTGCTGCTTGCGTATCATAACTTCATGGCTATGCATGGCCATTTGGTTTGTGCTTGGGCTGTCACATATGTAACATGGCACCTGTGGGTTATCCTTTGGACTGCTTGATGATCATTATCAGGCTGCTAGCCAATGGTTGAGTTGCAGCCTTACCTGAGCCTTACTGTTTGTGCAATGGCTGGTGGGGACGGAAACCACCCTGTGAATCTAGTGCGCCTTTGATCAGTCAACTAAGGCTGATGGAAGCCTTGCAGGTGCGCATCAGTAACTGCTCAGCTCGTCACTACAGCACAAGCAGGCTGCTGGCCACTTATGTCAGGACGCCACCACTGATCACCAGTAACAGCCGCGAATCAGGACGGTGACACTTATGCTGAGGCTTTCTTTGCTGATACCAGCCCGACGCCAACTTGGGTGGGGGCGCATGTACCCCCACACCGCCTAGGTGACGTGGCCCGTTATGTCTGGCGCTGTTTTCGGTTTACGGCTCGCTTTGTTGACGATTTCACATCCGGTCCCAACCGCTTGTTGCCGTTCTTGTGGTATGACAGCCAATCTATTGCCGGGGGCGCCATCACTGGCATCTACCCAGGGCCGGAGGTTTTGGAGTTGGCACGGGTGCCAGGGGACATTTGGGGCTACCCTACCTTGGACATCCGCATTGTGTCACATGTGGTGGACGGACGGGTTTGCAGCACTACACACTTATATGACAAACGCCGGGAGTCTTGCTATGCTGATATTCCTGTGGTGGGTTACGTTCATGTTGCTAGCGCAGTCTCAGCGCGCGTGGGCCCGAACGTCCTGCACGGGCAGTTGTTTCGTTTCAGCACCATCATTATGGACAGGTCTAACTTTGTGGAGGAGGCAGCCCGGTGCATTGTGAACCTGGAAAAGCGCGGGCACGTTCGGTCTTCGTTGTTCAAGGTTCTTCGTCGGTTTTTGTCCCATCATTTTGACACTTATGGCGACATTTCCGTGGACCCTTTGTGGAATGATGTTGTGGCGGCCGTCCGTGATTCTTGAACACTTGGAACAGATGACTTTGGACTCTTTTCAGTTACAGATACGGCATTTGGCACGACCAAATCCGTACAATCCACAGGGGAGCCCGAGGCTAGTGGAGTAGCCAACAGAGAACCAGCGGTTTCAAGAACAGAATCACAATAATCAAGCACTGCTGAGAACAGTCCCCCAGATCGGACAACCCACTTCATCAGTCGCCTCTGCATAGTGCATCCCCTCCCCCTCCCGTCCCCACCTTGTGTCACACTGCCTTGCTCCCCTCCCCTTGTCTTGTGCCTGTTGCAGGGACACTGGGCCACGCTGGGGGTGGGGACCGCTTCGGCGCCCGCCCCGCATCCTTCTTCTCACCCTCTCTTCACCTTGTGCCCACTCACTTACATGAATCCTCTCTGCTGTCACTCATCCACATATGCATATCATTCAGCCTGTCTCTGACCGGGCTGCGCCCGGTGCGTTCCTGTAGCTGTGTGAGTGCCACTGCTCAGCAACGGCGGGGCTTCTTGCCCCGTTGGTGGTTGACTTCACATTGTGTTAAGTTTTGGGTGGCAGGGTGGTTTTCTTGTGCCTTGTGCTCTTTGCTGCCCGGCTGTCTGTTTTTTTGTGTGCCCCGCCTGTCCTGTGTTATTTCTGTCTGCTGTGCCTGTTCAGGTCCCACGGTGACGGCCTACTTGGTGCTGCCAGCCTTCGCTGGGGGTGGGGGAGGACCCCCACCCTCCCCCCTTGTGCCTACATGCTCCTTCCTGGCATCCTGGTGGGCTGTTCCTGACGCTCGCTGCGCGGTGGTGGTGCTGCTTGCAGGTAATCCTGTTAGGCTTGATGGGGCTGCTGGACTCGCAGCTTTGGACTGGACGCCTTCTATTGTACTGTGAGGTTGCTTTGTTAGGCTTTTGTTGCCTGGGGTGGCGGTGGGGGACCCCAGTGCTAGCTACATTGTGTTACCATCTTGTGTGTTCCCAGTGTCTCCACAGGAAATCACGCTACCTCCCCGGTTCCGGGCACTGTCTTACCAGTAACAGCCGCAGTGGGCAGCAATAGTTTTGTGCAAGTTGTATCAGTGATGTGAGTGCCACGCCTCGTTAGATGAAGATTTCAGGCTGCCACAACAGTTGCAAATCCACTGTCACCTGAGAAAACCCTCAATGTTTGTATTGTATCCACTGTCATATACCTCCCAAAATGCAAGGCTACCATGGGTGATGTAGTATAGCTAGGTATGAGCATCAGTCTAAATCCACTGCCCCGTCACGGCGTGCCACTTCACATGTGCACACCAAGTTCTGTTACTGCTGTGAACTGTGGGCTTTACCTAACTGTCAGGAGCTAGGCACAGCTGATCCCCTGGACAATGCTGAGAGCAGCACATAGCCCAATCACACCTTTCTGTTGTGAGATCAGCCTGATTACTCATGTACACTCTCTCGCCTCAAAACTGTGCTCAGTCAGAGCACACAGCAACAACACACCAGCACTCTGCCACACCAGTGCGGCACCAGAACACATGCACTCCAAGCCACATGCTCAGCTGCTCTAGCCTATCGCAGCAGCCAGCACCCGACGCAGGCGCACACTCAACACAGAACTGGCACGCGCCACTCAGCTGTTGGAAGGACTGTCAATTGTACCAGCACTATGCCGCACGACGCATGCTCAGCACAAACAACACCATACACCTCACAGCTACCACAGCGCACACTCATGGGATCCTGACACTCAGCAGGACTGCCAACTGCAGCCGCAGTCAACAGCACACTACCTCATGAATTGGAAGCAAACAGCTGCTGCCGGTCTACTACAAGGGAGTAATAGAAGCAGCGGCTACAAGGGAGTAGTAGCAGCAGCGGCTACTAGCTGCTTACAGCACCTTGGCCAGGGCCTTGTCCAGGCTGGACTGCACTGCAGCCAGCTTGCTGGTGGCAGACTCCTTGTCCTTCTTGCGCAGGGCAAAGTCAAAGTCCTCAACCTGCAGGACAGCAACAGGACTGTGGTCAGCACAAGATCTGTTTTTTGGGGTGTTATCAGGAAGCACCAGAGTTGGCTGAGTCAAAACTCTGCAGCCTTTTCGCTGCTGGCAAGCAGGTGTCTTAGTTTGTGCGACATGGCTGCGATGCTTTGCCCCAGCACAGCCAACTGACAGCTGCCTACACCTGGAGCAGGCTCTTGCTAGCTAAAACAGCTACCAAAGGCATCCAGCCTTACTGCGCGCTGGTGTGCGCTGCTGCGTCTGTGATGGAAGTAGAGGCATGTGCATGCGTTGCGAACGACAAACTGTGTGCTAGTTCAAGGCGGTAAGCACTCACGGCCTTGATGAAGTCCTTGCGTGCTGCCAGGGCATCCTTCTTGGCGTCCTTGGGCTTAGTGCTGGCCAGGGTGTTGAGGTCGAAGCGCAGGGTGCCCACCTGGCGGCGCAGCTCCTCACGGGCCTCAGTCCTGCAGGACAGCAGGGGCAGCCAGGCACACATGCGTCATGCAGGGCCTGCTCAGCACGCTGCAAGCAAACTGTCCGCTGCTGCCAAACCATCCAGCTGACTTCCCTGGCTGTGCTGGGGGAATGGGCTATCACTCACATGTGCTTCTCCAGTGCAGACTTCAGGACAGGAGGGACCAAAAAAGCAAGAGGGGATAAGTGCTCACCAGTATGCCTTGTCCACGCTGGGCTTGATGGCAGAGTCAATGCGAGCCTCGCTCTCCTTCACGCGCTTGATGGTGGCGTCCAGGTTGGTGCGAGCCTGTGGGACAGCAGCGGTGATGGCCAACAGCAGCATTGTTGGTTGACATCACAGACATGCCGGAGCTGATTGGTGACCAATGCCGAATGAAAGGGCCTAGGATAGGCACCCTGCAAACCACCGAAGGTTCCTGCTCCATCTGACTTGCAGCAGCGCTGCTACCCCTTGGCTGTCAGCCGACTTCCTTGGTGCAGAACAGCTGCTGAAAGCAAGGGGTGGCGCACCCAAAAGCACAGCTAGCGATAATGCCAACCTGCCCAGTTGTGCTCTGCCACTGCCGTCAGCTCAAGCAGTGTGAACCCCCCACAACCAAAACTGCAGCACCCCTCCCATTTGTCAATTGCGCCCAGCTACAGGTCCCAAACATTGGCCCCTGCTTGCCGCGCCCTCCTTTGTGATCATGCTTGCCAACCACAATGCTGAGTGCAGCCTGGTCTCATATGCAGACATTAGTGGCTTGTAATTGCTGCCCCGTGCATGTCCACACCATCAGGCATCTACCATGCCGCCTGGGTGGTTGGCTGCATCAGGATGACAGTGTTTTGCGACATCGAGGCTAGTACAAGTTGAATTCAGCGACCCCCACCCCGCCTGGTTGCTGGCAACATCAGGCTGGCCGAGCTTGACTTTCTGTTTACTCGTACAAGCTGGGGTTCAGCGCAGCAGCCTACCTGGGTGAGGCCATCGCGCTCGTTCTGGGGCAGGTCCAGGTCACGAGCCTCATAGATAATGTCAAAGCCTGTGTCCCTGACCTTGCGGTCATCGAACAGGTCCACGGGGTGATAGCCTGGGCCTTGGGGGCGGCCAGGAGGGCAGCACCGGCAGCAACGAAGCCAGCCAGCACCTGCAGGAGGACAGCAGCAGCGCGCGTTAGCAGATATGTCAGTGGGCAGGCCTCCTGTGGGGATGGACTGTCACCACCGCACAACGGTAGCATGATCTGTCACCGGCACTGGAGCAACAGCACTGGAGCACACCTCACTGCAATGCATGGTCAAAGTTTCCATGGGTTTGCAATTTGCTGAATACGTGTTGCGTGCTTGTGCCACACACACTCTCATGCTGTGTAGCCTGCAATGCAGGTCAGCTACTGCGCATTGCTGTCCCTGCCATCTGTACAGCTCACCTCACGGCGGGCCTCAGCACGCACCACAACAGTTGCCCTGCAAGCACAACACTTGGGGTTATTGGTAGCACATTACAACAGTATCTTTCCCAGCCGCTTGATCACCTGCCATAAGCCAAGTATCTGCCTGGTAACAGCCCTGCTACTGCTGCTGCCCTGGGTTGTGCTGTGTGATCTTGTAGATCCCATGCCGCACTGAATTGGCCGGCGCGGGACTCCATAACCGTCCGTTGCATCAATCACCTTGAGGGGCGGGCTGCAAGGCAAGAACACACAGCGTCAGACGTCTGCCCGCACTCCATCAACATCGAGCAGGCCACTGCTGCGGAACGCACCTGTGCGGGCTGCAGAGCTCACGGCTGCGCTGCTCCTGCAAATACAAGTCATAAAATCAGCATTGCGACCTCCAATCGCAACGATTTGTGCTCAAGTCGGGGCCCAGCTCACTTCATTGTCAGGGCCATTGTGAGAGCTTGCTGCAAACGTGAAGCTGCTGAGATGTGTTGCTGAGAAGTGCTGCCGCGTCTGACAAAGTTTGCGTTCAAGTGGTGAACCTTTTTGGACGCAGATTGTTAGGGGTAGGGCTTGTTAAACCTCGAAGGTGCATTCCAAGCGTTTTTGTGCGGATCAACAATTGAGTGAAGTGAATGCTCAATTGTTATGACTTACAAACTGATCGTGATGCTACTCGGCAAGGATAACCCTTGGCAACTGCGTCTTTCTTTGCAGCAGATCAGGCGAGGTGCAACGCAACAGAAGATAACGCAGCCTGGTTGAAGAATTCCCTTTGCTTGAGTCCTGGAACACCCTGGTGCGCCCATGTGTTCAACATGCATGAGGGGGCATCCATGGCAGTAGGTGCCCACGAGGCAAGCTGCACAATTTTTTACTCCATCAAGGCCCTAAGACACCATCAGCTTGTCGGGATGTCATCAAAAACATGTTGGTCGAGTCTCCTGTCCAAATCAGTCTCTGAGACTGACTGCAGTGCTAAACTGTGCTGGCCAGGAGCAACACAGCTGCACCACTTCAGGCAGGACCACAGGGTTCACTGTGGTGATGTAGCTGAAGGAGTCGAGAGAGGATCGCATGGAATGGGTAACATAACTGCTCTGCCAGCAGTTTGGCGTCCTATGCGATGTGCCTTGCACTCCCCTGGCGACAAAGGGTCCTCTCCTGTCCTTGAGGCCCGGGTGGGCTTGGAGGTCCTGCTGCCTCCCCGCTGCAGCAGCTGCTGCCTGGCAGTGGTGAGGCTGGGGTGGCTTCCTCTCTGGTCCTTGTGGTACCCAGGAGTAACTGGGGTTGCACCACCCCACCCTTCTCCCTTATGCTGTGCTGCTGCCATGGTGTCACTATGATCCATTCTGCTAGTGGCATGGGATGCAGTGCAGCGGATACAGGTGGCATCCCTGCTCAAATTGCAAACGGCCGCAGTGCTTATGCGATCAGTGGCTGCCCAACCATATTGCTTGGCTGCTTCCACACCAGGGTTACCTATGCAGACGGCGTGTCAAGATTGTTCATAGCCGGCGCCAGCCAGTGCTTGCAGGAAGTCACGCAAGGCAGCAGGTGCTGCGAAGTGATAGCTGCTGCTGGGTGGCATGGTGGCCCTCAGTGGCGTTGTACTGTTTGCGCAACACAGAGGAAGTTTCCTCAGGGCAGCAAGCATCCCTTCGTCCTGACTCAAGCAAACACCACACTGCCTGTCGTCAGCTGGGCCTACAATTCACGGACACGCTGTAGCACTGGACGGAAGAGTTTGCATGTGCACAGGCACCTGGCGCCACAGGCATCACTGCAGTGGCGCCAACATTGCTGCAGCCTCACATTAAGGGCAGGGGAGTGGTTGGCAGCTGACTTGCCGCAGCACTGTTCCAGCACCAGCACAATGGCGCCTGACTCAGCCAGACAGCCCCCCCTCCTGTCCCCTGAAGGGCAACAAGGCTATGAGTCGTAATCAGCAGGGTATGCATAGCTCACAGCACACTACATTGTGCTGCTTGGGTTTGATGGTGCTCTTCCACCAACCATGATTGCTGGAACACACCCACCATCACAAATGACAGGACTGCTCCAAAAAGCATCCCTCAGACTGCCTCAGGATTGCTCAGGTAAATCATCTATGTCCATACTATAAGCTCATGTCTTGGCGCGGCAGATTGCCGCCTGTGCTGGACGCAAGGCATCGGGACCTGGCCCCAGAAGGGGGGTGAACGCACGACAGCAGAACATTGGAACAATGCAGACCTCACCTCCGCGGCAGCTGAGAGCTTGAATAGAGAAGGGTCAACCTCCGAGGTTGATCGTGGTTGGCATAAGCCGGCAAAGGGTGGTTCCGTCACAGGCCTGTGAACAACCCCAAACCCTTCGTTCAAAAGCGAGAACTTCTGTTCGACCCTTTGGGCGTCTGTCGTCTGTATGCTGGTATTGCTTCTGTCCTTTTGTTAGCATCAACGCCACAGCTCAGTTCGTTGTCGCCCTGAACGACAGTTCATCAGTTCAAGCACTGAGCGCACGCAGCGGTCTCCTGTGGCCTGTTCCTACGTTCGTCCAGTTTCTGTAAGACTGCACCACATCTGCTCGGCATAGCATAGCCCTTCTCTTGCACGACAACTTGGTTGATACCCATCACCCACCAGGTGCTGCCAGACAGCTGCACCTCCGCAGCTGCACAACCGCAGCTTCAGCCGATTAACACCTCTCACCTAACAGCGCACAGAGAAGGGGACGCTTGTCGCTCAGATACCTACCAGCAACTGTGCAACAGCACAACAGCGCAACAGCGTGTGCCATGGAGAACTATGAAAAGATTGAGAAGATTGGAGAGGGCACATATGGCAAGGTGTACAAGGCCCGTGACAAAAGCAACGGCAAGCTGGTGGCCTTGAAGAAGACGCGCCTGGAGGTGTGTCTGCCAAGGAAGCAGCAGCAGTTGCACCGCCTGGCCTGCATACCTCTTGCTGCCTGCATGCACCTCACTCCCTGCATGCAGTGACTGAATTACTGACTGGCTGACTGGATAATGCTGCTTATGCATGCCCCAAAGCAGCGCCTCGCTGGACGCCCTGCTTGTGCTTCTGTTTGCTGTGCAGATGGAGGAGGAGGGTGTGCCATCAACCACACTGCGCGAGGTGTCCCTGCTGAAGATGCTAAGCGAGAGCAACCACATTGTCAAGTGAGGGCTGCGCGGGTTCACTCATCGCCTGCAGCACTGCACAACGTCATGCCGCACGTTCAGTGACCGCCTGCTGCGCCGCACAATGTCATGAAGTACTGCTCTTGCCACTGTGACTGACCTGGCCAGCACAGCAGTGGCAGGGCCGCATGCAATTTGCATGGCAATGTTATCATATCCTGCCCATGATGCTGCTTGCAGGCTGCTGTGCGTGGAGCACGTGGAGGAGAATGACAAGCCATGCCTGTACCTGGTGCGCAAGCAATGGCAGCAAGCAGCTGCGCACACCAGCAGCACCGCTGGGCACTCCCTTGTCATGGTTGCTGTTTCCCCGCATGGCAGCTGAACCTTCCCTGCCACCTCACAAGCAGTAGGCTTGAGCAGGATTGCAATAAAATCAGGCGACACCAGGCCTACAGCATGCAGGCCTGGGTCCCTTGCAGCTGCAGCCGCCCTCTTGTGACACCCCCGCCTGTCGTGCGCGCTGTGCAGGTGTTCGAGTACCTGACCACAGACCTCAAGAAGTACATGGACCGCAGCGGCAAGGGCCCTAACTTCCCGCTGCCCAAGACTGTCATCAAGGTACCAACTGTTTCAACAGCTTGAGAGGGTGGCAAGCATGGATAGTAGCGCACAAGCGAGCGCGTACTGGCCTGCTGCCTTGCAACCTGCAACCGGTTCCTGATCATCAACAGTTGCTTGTTGGCTGAGCACCCGTGCGTTTTGATGCCCTGCTGTATGTGCTTGCAGAGCATGCTGTACCAGCTGATCAAGGGCTTGGCGCACTGCCACAAGCACGGCGTGATGCACAGGGACCTGAAGCCACAGAACCTGCTGGTTGACGACCAGTCCATGACACTCAAGATCGCTGACCTGGGGCTGGGCAGGGCCTTCAGCATACCAGTCAAGAGCTACACGCACGAGGTGAGCCAGCAGCTGTGTGCGGCAGATGGTATGGTCAGGACTTGTTGTTGTGGCAGGGTCCAGCACCTGGCTCACATGGTGTGCAATTGTTCGATACAGATGTCCCAGCGCATCGACCCTGCGGAAGTTGCATGCAGGTGCATCTTGCATTTTGGATTCATGGCTACATGCTCAGTCCTGATGTGTTGCTGTTGTGGTTGCAGATCGTGACGCTGTGGTACAGGGCGCCTGAGGTGCTGCTGGGCACAACACACTACGCCACGCCAGTGGACATGTGGAGTGTGGGCTGCATCTTTGCAGAGCTTGTGCGCAAGGTGAGCAAGATCGGCCAGCAACTCCAGCACACTTTGTGGCCTGGCGCAGTCCTGCGAATGTCTCTGCGCAGCCGCAGCAGCCTCTCTGACAGCAGTGCTCCCAAGCATGCAGCGACAAGCGACACAGCAGTGATCAAGGCCACAGGTGAATGCTGATGTCTTGCTGCTGCTTGCCCTGTTCCATGCAGCAACCACTCTTCCCGGGAGACTCGGAGTGGCAGCAGCTGCTGCACATCTTCAAGCTGCTGGGAACACCCAACGAGAACGTGTGGCCAGGCGTCAGCAGACTGCGGGACTGGTGAGCTCATGGGCATCAGGGTGGTGATGGCTGCAGAGTTGGCGCTGATGTTGTGTATATGGCGCACACGGCTTTAGCGGCAGCGTGGATGCCTCAGTGCTGTACTTACTGCCCTGATGCCTTGCAAGCTGTGAGGATATTTCGTCTGGATATCTCACAGTGCTGATGCATGTTCCTGCAGGCACGAGTACCCTCAGTGGCGGCCACAGGACCTGTCCCGTGTGTTCCCTTCCTTGGAGGAGTCTGGCTTGGAGCTGCTGCGTGACATGCTGCAGTACGACCCAGCACGCCGCATCTCGGTGAGTTCGATATGCCTCTCCGCATGTAGTCTCAAGCACTACAGCCGGTCTCTGGGCCATCAGCCAGGTCACCACAGCAGGCTGAAGGGTGCAGCTGTGCCATGAGCCTGAACATGTTTCCTGTGGGACCCTGTCTTTGCTGTGTGCAGGCCAAGGAGGCCATGAAGCACCCATACTTTGATGACATGGACAAGGTTGCAGTGGATGCGCTGGAGAACCCAGAGCTGGAGGCATTTGCTGACGACTGATGGGGGCAATTACTTCTAGAGTCTCTAGGTGTTCGCATGGGGCTGGGGGCGGGAAGGGCATGGTGTTTATATCTGTTCTGTGGAATGTTGCTGTGGTGACAGGGTCTCTGTGCACCAAACAGCTTACTTGCTTCTGCACATACTCACATGAGAGCCTCAGGGGCCAGGCTCCAAAGCCGATGGCTTGGATTGTAGGTCAAAGGGCTGGGGCCTGCCCTGGCCAACGATGTAGAGTTCAATTGTTGAGCAGGGGTAGTAAGGCCCTTACTACCCCTGTTGTTGAGCAGGTTGGAGAAGTGCTGCGTTGCTGATACTGCAAATGATTGCAGATGTCTCAACCATGACGCAGTTGCTGAAGGAGTGAGGAATTGACCAGATCAGCCAACAATGTATTGCAACGCTCCAAAGCTATTCCCAACGTCAACAGACGCAAAGTCTCTCAGCTTCACGTGATCAAACAAATTAAATCAAGCAGATCAAAGAGCCAGCACCGGATCAAAAAGCGGGAGAGAGTGCCAGCAACCCCTACTCCACACAAGCCAAACGCGATGCTAATAGTTTGTGTTTCTTCTTCGGCTGCCAATGTGAAACGGCGCAGAGCCATCAGACGCAGGTTGAGGGGGTGGGTGCAGCAACATTGGAGCAGCAGTGGTGGCTTTGGATCAGGCAGGCTCACACTGCATCGTGCTTGCTCTGCCGCAGCTGGTTCGGTTCCAATGGACAATCAGTGCTGACAGAGGAGCAGCGAGCATCCGTGCAACTCTTCTTCATTGTGTCAGCGGGTTCTGCTGACCTGCAAGTGGAGCAGGTACAGCTTTGCTGGGGTCTCAAGATCGCCCTCCCACCGCAATCAAGCTGTCTCACAGCCTTAACTGATATCCAGTGGCTGTAAATGCAGGATGATCATGGTGACATGTTGCTTGTTGACGCAGCCGAGGGGTACGAGCACTTGTGGCGCAAGGTGCGGCCTGGCTAGTGACACATCACCATTTTTAGCCGCGTACCAGCAGCGTCCTGCGTGCCTGCACTACTGCTGCGTAAGAAGGGTTGCTGTAGCACCATCAACCAGGCCAGCCTGGCAGCAGTTGGACAAGAGTAGTTGCAGAGGTCACCAGCCTGTCTCCCCTCTGTTGCAACTCGCACACTCCCTGTCCCTTTGCACTTTTTGAGCAGCTGTGCAAGCAACCACTGGAACACATCCCTGCTCTTGCAGGCCTTGGTCAGCTTGAAGATCCTGGAGGAGCGCTTCCATTACAGCTACTACATGCATGCTGACGATGACTCATATGTTCGCTTGGACCTCATCCTGCAGCTGCTGGTGAGTGGTCTGCACAGTGGCAGTCGCGCCCACAGTGCAGCTATGGAGAGCTGTGCAGGCTGCAGCAAGCTGCAGCAGCATGCGCATTGGACTGAACTGACACGGTGACCTGTGTCTGCACAGGCTTCTGACCTGCAGTTGTGTCTGCGCCTGTACCTTGCAGGCCAACAGCCCTGCGCACAGGTTTTACTGGGGGTACATGTGGGACGGCACAGGCAACCGGTGCACAGCGCCCATCAGGAACCGCAACAACAAGTCACACATGCCTGAGGAACAGGTGGGAGGTGTGGACTGCTGATTGAAGCTCCCTGCACATCTGCACTATGATGCACAGAAGGCTCAGCATAGCTGCAGAGGCTCCCGCAGCCTGCATTGTACAAGTGGATCTGGTGCTGCCGCACTTGTTTGCCTAACATTCCCTTTGTGTGTGCCTTGCTGCAGTATGCCCTGGACTACTACCCTCCTTTTGCGTCTGGTTGTGGTTTCATCTTGTCCAGAGACTTGGTTCAGGCACTGCTGAAGCAACCACTCCCTGACTACCGCCTCCTGGTGCGCAGCACTAGGCGCTAGCACTTGCTCCTCAAATGCGCCAAGCTGCCTTGCAATTGCCAGCACCTGCAGAGCTCTGCCAGTAGCAACCTGGTGGCAATCACAGGCCAGCATGCAAGGAGCGCGGCTGCTTACTTGGCATGTGAATCACTCCACAAATGGGTTGCTGAGTGAGGCGTATGTTCGTGTGTGTGCTCCTGCAGGACCCTCCGTTTGGCATCCATCTGTGTGGCCAGGACTTCTGTGTGCTGCCTGATGGGCCAGTTGTGCCTGTGCATGATGAGCGTGTGAGGCCCTATCGAGGCATTCCTGTGTTCAAGTCCAGCACAGTGGTGCAGCACTACCTGACACCAGAGGAGATGGCACCATTTCACTGTCAGGTAGCTACGCAGTGCTCTGGATGACCTGAGTGCTTCACGCCACTCGTGTCATGCACGAGAGCAGCCGACTTTCTTGCCACTGTTGCTGGTGACAGACAGATGGAGTGCTGGGTGATTGAACGGCTGCGCATGTTTTGAATGGCGCGTGACATGTTGCTGAGCTCAGCCTGCTGGTGGGCGATGCTGGTGCAATGAGCCAACTACATGTTGCCCCTCTTCCATGCGTGCTTTGCTTTGTGCAGGTGTTGGAACACCTGTCCAAAGCAGATGCAGAAGGCTCCCAGCTTCCTACACCTGCCGCAGGTGTGCTGTCCGTCACACCACAGGGCTCCAGCTGCAGTGATGGAGCCATGACGGCAGCAGACGAGCTATACAGTCAGCTGGTGCAGCTGGGCTTGTTACGGCGTTAGCTGGCATTGACTTGTGAGTGGTTTGCCTGGACTTGTCACAAGTGAGCTGCTCAGCAGCTCTGGTACTGGTTCAGAAACTGACGGAATGCTGTGACGTCATCAGGTCTCAGTGAACCCTGGAGGCCAGAGGTCCAGCTGTGATGTGGTATGGTGTTGTGATGCACTGATCTACCAGCTCATGTCTCTCTTACATTCTTTATAGCATTGACGACTCGGATGCACAGTGTTCGACGACATGAACAAGTTTGAGGTGCTCTCAGTCATAGGGGAAGGGGCATATGGCATCGTGCTCAAGTGCAAAAACATCGAGAATGGTCAGGTTGTTGCTATCAAGAAGTTCAAGGAGTCTGATGGTGAGGACAAGGCTCAGGGACGGACTTGAGTAGAGATGATGGATTGACCTGCTGCTACGTTGCTGATCGCTGGTTGACAGGACATACAGCGTCAGTCATATCGCAAGTTCTATTTTATGGGATGTTAAGAAGCATTGCAGGCAGCTGGCAGCAGCTTTGACTCTGGATTCTGTGTTTGACTGCTTGCCTGGGCTGCTGGGCTTCCCGTGCAGCTGTGTCTGGAGACCAATTCGAGCATCTTCATGGGACCTTGGGTGCTGGTTGAGCAGCAGCAGCAGCTATTTCCAACACGCGCATGCTGCCCTCTCGTGCTGTGCTGGTGCAATGCAGAGGATGAAATCGTGCGCAGGACCACCCTTAGAGAGGTCAAGATGCTCAGGATGCTGCGCCAGGATAACATTGTGGAGCTTAAAGAGGCATTCAGGCGCAAGGGCAAGCTGGTGAGTGCAGATTTATTCAACTCACTGGTGGTTCTGCCAGCAGTGCCCTGCTGGACAACGGTGCACAGGGAGCATGCCTGTACGAACGCTGCTGTCACCAACCAACTCACATGCGTGCATGTTTCCTTGTGCAGTACCTAGTGTTTGAGTATGTGGAGAAGACCCTCCTTGAGGTGCTGGAGGCGCGGCGAGGTGGTCTAGGCCCAGAAGAGGTAGGCTGGCTGTGCCACCGGTGGCTGGTACCAGCACACTGCCAATGCATCGCTGTTGTGCTGAGGCTGCCATCACTGTCATCACTCACAGCTGAACAGCTCAGCTGGCCCATGGGTGGATGGCCATCAAAACCAACTTTGAGCTTCAGCCAAGCAGCTGCCACATGCTGCGCTCCTGACACAGAATGTTCCTGTCCTGCAGGTGCGGCAGTACATCTACCAGCTGGTGCAAGCAGTGAACTGGATCCACAGCCATGATGCAGTGCACAGAGACATCAAGCCAGAGAACCTGCTGATCAGCCCAGGTGCGTCATCCTGTCAACGCTGATTGCAAGCAGTTGCGGCAACATGACCCTGCAGTGCCGTCCTGCAGCTGACTGCCAGCACACCACCCAGCCCCGCCCAAACTGAATGGTGTGTCCACAACTGTATCTATGCAGGTGCATCCGGCTCCACTGTGGGCCAGCTGAAGCTATGTGATTTCGGGTTTGCCAGGCAGCTGCCGTCCAACGTTGCTGAAGTCAGCATCACAGACTACGTCAGCACACGCTGGTACCGCTCGCCTGAGCTGTTACTGGGCAGCTCACACTACGGCAAGGAGGTTGACATATGGGCCATAGGGTGAGACTCTCACAGTCGCAGTGTGCTGGCAACAGCTGTGCAGGAAGCACTCCATCATTACGACAGCGTGGCTGGGGATGCCCTGCTGACCCGCGGGTTCCCGCCATCAGGTCATCGTGCTCTGGCAGCAGTCGTGATGGCATCGCATGGCTCAAGCTTGTTTGCTATCAACCGATGCCTCCCCGTCTATGATGCGGCCTGTGTGCTGACTGGACGGACTGACTGTGCTCCTTGCTGTGCTGTGTTGCCCTGCAGGTGCATCATGGCTGAGCTCAGCACGGGGCAACCCCTGTTCCCTGGTGACAGCGACATTGACCAGCTCTACATTGTGCAGAAGATGCTAGGTGTGTGATGTGGCCGTGCAGCCTCCGCATCCTATGGGACCACGTTTTGTATGTGGCGCATGGGCACAAAGTGGCAGGGGCTGCTCTACAGACAGGGTTCTGGTGTCACTCATTTGCACCACAGGTCACGTTTACACAATGTGCTCACACAAGCTGCCTTTTGTCATCGCTTGTGTGATGTCTGCAGGCTGCCTGTGCCGCCAGCATGACATCCTCTTCCTCAAAAACAAGCGGTTTGCTGGGCTCAAGTTCCCTGACATGAGCCACCCCACAACCCTTGACGCCAAGTTTCACGGAGTTCTGCCGTCAGACGCACTCGACTTCCTCAAGTGAGTGTCACACCCATGCAGGCTGGGGCGTGTGCTGGGGTCGTTGGCATTCATGAGCCCGAAGCTGCAACATCGCTGGTAGTTCCATTCAGCACGTGTGCTGCAGCACTGCTGCAGCGGGTGTCAGTCTCAGCATTGTAGGACATGCCACGGCTCACTACCGGTCTCACTGTTACACTGCTTCATCTGCTTCCCTGCGTGTGCTGTCACTGTCATCCTGCAGGGGTACCCTGGCCATGAACCCCGCCCAGCGCCTGACCTGCCTGCAGTGCCTGGAGCACCCCTACCTGGCAGACCTGGCTCGCAAGGACATGCGCTGGCAGCAGCAGCTGCGGCAGCTGCAGGCGTCCGTGGCCGCAGCTGCAGGAGCAGCCACCGGCAGCATCCGCTGCGACAGCACCGCCTCCACCACAACACATGTAGATGACTCAGCTTCATCGGGTGTCTCGACCCCAGCAGCAGCTGACAGCAGGCTGACACATATGCAGCCACATGCTGTCAGCCATGGCAGCGTGCAGCAGCAATCCATGCAGCAGCAGCAGCAGCAGCAGCCGCAGCAGCCGCAGCGGCAGGGCCTGCCCAAGCAGGCTGCTGTGCCGCGGCTGCAGCTCCAACAGCAGCAGCCTGGCATCAAAGCATTCCCAGCCTCCAACCTGGGCGGCAGCAGCAGCACCTGCCAGTCCAAGGCAGCCACGCCAAGGGCGTCAGTTGGCCACGCAGCAACACATGCCAGCAGCAAGCAGCGGCAACCGCAGCAGCAGCAGCATGTGCAGCTGCAGTCCTTGGGCAGTAACAAGCAGCTTGTGCCACCCAAGGCACAGCCCATCGTCAAGAAGCAGGGCAGCAAGGGCCATGCAGGACCAGCAGGGACCCCCTGACCAGCCTCTCCCTCTCCAACAAGGCTAACGCCGGCAGCCGTGACATTGCCAGCTTACAGCTGGGCCCCAGCAAGGCAGGGCACCTGCAGCAGCTGGAGACCACGCCACGCAGCAAAGCCCAGGCAGCAGCAGCAGCAGCCCCCGCCGCAGTGTACGGTGCACCCCTCACCCGCGCCAAGGCAGCATCAATGGCAGCAGCAGCGCATGCGTACGGCCAGCCATCACCAGGGCACACCGCCGCTGCGGCTGCAGCTGATGCAGATGGTGATGTGGACATGGACGCAGCAGATGGGCCCATCAGCTCACGCCGCAGGAAGCGTCTTGCCTCAGGCACCCCCTTGGGCGGCACCAGCTTGCGCGGCGGTGGCCGTAGGGAGGTGGAGCCGGAGGAGTTGTACCAAGCAGCAGCCCGCAGCCCCATTGGGGTCACACTGCCACCAGCAGTGGTGCCTGCAGCACCGTCGCCTGCAGCTGCAGCAGCTGCTGGCGCTCGCCGGCAGCCAGGCGCCAGCCCGCAGCAGCAGCAGTGGACAGGAGTTGCTGCAGCAGGCTCAAGTGGGTATGCAGCAAGTAAGATGGATGTTGATGTAGGTAGTGTAGGTGTCAGCAGGAGCAGCAGCAGGCCCCAGTCCCCGATGACACGCGCCTCAGCTTGTGGCACGACAGCACCCTACGGCCTGAGCAGCCCAATGTGGCGCGACGCGTCTCGTGACGCAACAGCAGCAGCTGTCTCAGGGCTTGGGAGCAGCGGCAGCAGCCAGCCGCTGCAGGGGCAGAAAGGTGCTGGTGGGGGTGGCAACCGATGGGGTGCTGGGATGGGCTTGGCAGGTGGCCTGGGCAGCCCACAGGCCGGTTCGCATGGTGCGGGTGGAAGGGGTGCTGTTAAGGCCCCTGCATGGGGTGCCATGGATGGGGCCAGTGGCGGCAGCAGCCATACAGGACACAGCAGCTTTGGGGTGGCGGCCAACATGGGCACCTGGCCGGAGGACAGCGCAGCAGCAGCCATGGCTGCAGCAGCGACGCTGGGTGCCCAAAGCGGTTTGGGACCCGGCTGTGCTATCAGCACCAGGTCTAGCCTGGCTGCCGCGTTGCCTGTGTTTGGTGATGCATTGTCCGGCATGCAGGCCAGTGGCGGCCCCGCACCGGTCAGCATGGGCCTGTACGGCCGCAGCAGCATTGTGGGCCCGCAGCCGCCCGGCATGGCAGGCGGCGCAGGTGCAGCAGCTGCAGGGAGCGCAGCAGCCGGCAGGTACCCGGGCCCAGGTGGCCTGCAGTTGGAGACAGATACAGGCAGGGTGAGCCTGGCAGGAGGCGGGGGCATCATGCCCCAGGCTGGCTACCAGCAGCAGCAGCAGCACTCACCACCTCACCAGCCGTACCTGCACCAGCACCTGTACCATTGATCGCTGCCCTCCCAAGCATCCCCCATGGTGTTGGAGCGCCAATTGGCATCAGTTACTTCAGTGGCAGCATTGTTGAAGCTGGGTATGTGATCCCTTTCTGCACTGCATTGTTTCTTAGGCAGCTTAGGCAGGGCTAGATGTCGAGCTAGGTAGGGGTGCAGACAGGAACAATGGTTCTCCAAATGAGCATGCCTCAGGAATCAAGGGGTTTCAACCACTGACTATTTTGGTGCTGCAAATGCACTGCACACGACGGCTGCTGGTCAAGCACAACAGTTTTGGCAAATGCCTGCAAGCCAAGTCATGGTATGGGGGAGCGCACAGGATTGTGGGCAGCTCACCTGCCATCTCAACAGTGCTGCGATGCATGCCTGGCATGAACTGCGCTTTGACAACATGCATGTTCATTGCTTGCCTGGGCACAGCCCTCCTCCAACATGTCTGATGCTGCCAAAGTTCTTGTTTCATCCATACTGGACCTTGGATGGTGAGATGGTCGATGCATTGGCTGGATGCACTCCCTGTGTCTACACTCCATCATCGGCATGTTATGTGAACCAGGGATGCGTCCTGTGTACACATGGAGTGCTTTCAAATCTTTTGAAGTGAAGTCACTAGTGACTAGTACGTGTGTGTGGCCTGATGTGCCTGTTGGCCTTTGAATTGTCAAGGCTGTGGCTGATGATGCTGGGAAGAAGTCGCATGTTGGGGCCATTTTGGCAGGGTGTCATAGGTCACATGTGGGTGCGATGTGTTGGGGCAACACCCACTGGGGGCATGAGTGAATGCACCCCGGGTGCCGATTCCTGTAGCATGACACCACCAGAGTAGCATCACAATTTGCCTAATGCAGCTTGTAGAGTTGAGTATGTATGCTGCAAGAAGCAGCATGAACTTGCACTTCAATCGAACAAGAGTCCCAGCCGGTGATATCTATTCTGGCCTGGGCAGACTGGCTAGGGCAGCACGCACACCCTGCTTCCCTAACAGCCCTCCTGTGTGCAGCTCTTTGCAGGTCTTGAATATGTCCGTGTATTACATAACACAGTAGCAGATGTTCACAAAGCTGCAGCTCACACCAGCTGGACACAACACACAAGGTCGCCAACCCACGGTCATTTCTGGATCCTGATCAAGTCAATGTCAAACAACAATGTCTTGTCAATCATCCCCTGGTTGCCCAGGACAAATGACAGTGCACGCTCCCCCTGCACAATGCAAGACACAGGCCGGCAGCAAGCAGGTACATTGCAGCTAATGAGTGCGTGTCAGCAGCATGCAAGTCCCCCACCCATCCACAGCATTTGCAGGCTGCAAGGTGCACCCTGAACTGGCCTGCTGGAGAACCATGCCATGTGTCCATATCATGCTTTTACAGTCCTGTCCTGTGCACTGTGCAGCACAACACCGCTCTCCCTCCATGCCCTACATATCACACAGCATGCGTCGCTGTGTGTTGCCTCTTGCCAGCAAATGGGTTGCGGAGTATGCAGGAGCTGTGTTGCAAGATGGTGTGACGTGCTCACCGCAAATGTTGTTGGCTTGGGTCCCTGTTTCTTGTAGTCATTGTTAGGGTAGCCCAGCTCCACTGGGACAACAATGCGCCTGATGCCACCAACCTGGGCATCAACACGGTGTGACAGGGGCAGCAAACAAACACACGGATGCCAATCAGGCAGCAGCAGCCAGCCTGAGCGTGTACGAAGTCTTGACATGACAGCTGCCAACATACTGCAATGTCTGGCTGGATGATCCCTGGGACAGAGTCCCTGACATGGAATCAATGGGGCAACAATCGTACCGCCACGTGTCTGCACAGTTTTCAGGATGGATAAGACGTCTCAGCAGCTGCTGTGGCATACGCACATGAGACAACAAATGGTAGTGCCTGCTGCTGCTGCTGCTGCTGCTGCTGCTCCAAACACCGTCAAAGCCACCTGCATCTCAGGCCAGCCCAGGCCCGAACTTCCGTTCCGAACTCTGGTGCTATGTACCAGCAGTACAGTGTTGTGCTATAACAGCAGTGTAGTAACAGCAGTACATTGTAGTGCTGTTTGAGTGCGTACCTTCATGGAAGCCACAGCCTCCTCAAAGGCTGGTATAACCTGGCCATCACCCAGCTTGAATCGAAGGTAGTCCTTGGATTCACCCGTAAAGCTGCCACCCTTGGCCTGCAGTGCAGCAGGACCGAAGCAGCAAGCAATTGCAACACTGGTCAAGATGGACAAAAAGGAACGACCATTACCAAGGGCTGTCTGTCATGCCATCTGCAGCAAACGAACTGTAGTACTGATGCAGATGTGACAAAGGCTCCCTGATCTGCAGACATTATAGGGATTGTGCAGCTGGTGCCACGACACAATGCCTGCAGTCCAGATGGGTATCTGGTGACATTGCCAACATGCTGCCTGGATCCTCTGTTGCCGGCATCGATGAGCCCAGCTGCTTTTGGGCTGGGGGTTTAAACCCATTGGGTTCAAACCTAATAATCTGCTTACCTTGTTGCGTGCCTCAAATGGGCGCCCGTAGTAGCCAATAGTGTACCCGTCCCTGCAAGCACAGAGGCCAGCCACACATCACCCCTGCCAGCACTTGCAGCTCCACAACTCCCAGCTCTGTCAGACAGATGCAGCTTTGCAGGTGTGCACAGGTCCCACATCTACCAAGCAGGAAAAACATGCAGAGTGCGCCGGTGGGGCAACAAGAAGGGCAAGACATGGAGCGCAGCGAGGCTGCACCAACAGTGATGTGTCACCAACACCCCCTGGCAGCCTGAGCACAGAGCACACCCACCAGTCCACCACTAGGGTGTCGCCGGCCTGAGGCGACTCTCCCGTGCCTTCTCTCAAGTCCTTGAACTGCAGCCCGCTGTCAGTTGTCGTGAAGTCTGCATACCTGCAGCAGCACACCCACATCAATCAGCGATTACTCTTACACTTATAGCTGTGAAGCCCACATCATGTGACATGCACATGCACATGCACATGCAAAGTGTTATGTGGGTGCTGATTGTGATTGGGAGGGGGGTTACAGTAGTTCACTGCTGGACGGTATCTCCACAAAGAACGTGATGACAAGAACTGTACATTGAAAGGAAGTGCTGGGGCACTGCTGCACAGATGACCACCACGGCTGGGTGTGAAAGAGGCTGGGTGAGCCTCTGCGCACGTGACTGCTGAACCCAGAGTGTATGCTGCTCCTGGGGGTTGAACTCCCGCCACGTGGCGAGTGAAACCCCCAGGAGCAGCACACAACCTGGGCATGGCAGCCATGTGCAGATGCCCACCTAGCCCCAGCCACACCCGCCACGATATGAACAGATCTGGCAGGCTGCGATCAGATGCAGCTCCCAGCGTGTGGCCCCGGGCTGCGGCGTGCACTGCCTGTTGCTGCATTCCCTGCGCGCCATCGTTGGATCAGTGGCTTTTCTGCCTGCTGCTTACGTCATTCGTGGCTTGCCGTAGTCCTTCCCCTTCAAAGCCTGCAGGCAACACACAACAGAGCTCTGAGGTCAGCTGCAACTCCCAGGCCGGTCTTGCTGCTGGCATGTGCTGCCTGTAACTGACAGCTGCATTGGGCGATGATAGATGCTATACAAAGCAGCAGTAGCATACCTCCATAGGCTCGTAGCCTTTCACTTCTGCATGCGCATCCTGCTGCATATTGACCAGAGCAGTCAGCAGCACAGCGCCTCCAAACACCTCACGCCGGCTGGAAGCAGGAACCACATTGGGCCGCTGGGACGTGAAGTACTGCTGCCTGCAAGCAGGCGACCGACAGAGCGTCCCTTAGCACACAGCAGGGGTGCTGATCCATCCTGCTGACTGTGCAGTTGCATTTTGAGGGCAAGGATGTACCTACCTGCGGGCAGAGGCAACCCCAGTCTGGCAGCGCAGCTGCATTGGGAGTTTGGTCGTGTTGTGCTACCAGAAAGCTCAAGTACGCCAAAAGCTGATATTGTGCTTGGTTGGACAGATCAGAGCAGCACAATATGCAGTGTTGTGTACAGGCTGCCCCCTTGTGATGTCGAATACATGCAAATTCATTTGCAAAGACCTTTGCGCTGTAATACTTGACGGTTGCTTGCTTTCAATTTGTACCGTTATTCGTTTTGTCATTTCCGGTGCTCGCTCAGGCTCAAGCAACACCAGTATGCTAAGCAGCAGTTGCTCTTCGACAGTTTCAGACGTTTAACGATCCCCTAGCTTGCGCAAGACGACAGCAGCGCGCCAGCAGCAGCAACAGCAGCAGTAGCACGCCGCAGACAAAGGAACCGAAACACCAACAGACAGACTCTGAAACTATGACAGGCAACAAAGCAAAACGTCCTAGAGATGCAGAAGAGCCAGCCACAGATGGCTTGACAGTGCTGCATAGGGCCAGGATGCTGCCTTGGGGGGTGTCAGCAGTCACCTGCTTGGCAGCCTGCCCTGATGGCTCAGTGTTTGCTGCTGGTTACGAGGACGGCAAGGTGGAGGTTTTTGATGCTGTCGTTTACAACCGTCTTGCGGTGAGTCCCTTTCAGGGCGAGGGCAAGCAGCAACAGCCATTTTTCCATCATCCACAAGCCAGCCAGGGGAAGGAAGTAACCCATGAAGCATGTGGGCCATGTGCATCTGCACACCCTACCAAATCTGTGTCCTCCGGCAACCGCCTGACCTTACACGATATGCTGTTTGTCAAGCCTCCCCTCCTGTGCGCACACAAGTGCACTTTCCATTCATGTTCATGACACCTTGCCTCCCTCCCCCCGCCTCTGCTGCTCTCAGACCATCCCCGGTGCAGATGGTGTGGAGGTCAGCAGCCTGGCCTGGGCTCGTGCAGCAGACGACCCTTGCTGGCGCCTGTTTGCAGCCACACTCAGCGGCGAAATTCTGGAGCTGTCTCTCACCCAGCTGCAGCCCATTGCTTCAACAGACTCCTCAGGAGGGGCCGTCTGGGCTCTGAGAGCAGCACCTGCAGTGCCACACACCAGTGGCAGCAGTGGCAGCAGTGGCAGCAGTGGCGGCAGTGGCGGCGGCTCCCAGCAGCAGCTGGTGACTGCACAGCTGGCAGCAGCATGTGCTGATGGCAGTGTGAAGCTGTTTGGTGTGAGTGGTGGAGAGGCTGGGGCAGTGCTGCAGCGGTCCCTGCCTCGGGTGGAGGGCAATGCGCTGTCGCTGGCCTGGCACCCGAATGGCAGGAACCTTGTCAGTGGCGGCAGCGATGGCTGCATGCACGTGTGGGACCTGCGTACAGGTGGGTGGGTGGGTGGCTTGTGCTATGGCGGAGGATGAGGGGGGTTGGGTTGGGTGGGGTGAAGGTGCCTACTACGGCAGACGTGATACCGACAGTGACATCATAACAGCATTGCAGCGTATCTGTAGAGCCACTTTCTTGCTCAAGGACTCAGTAAGGCTGTGCTTGTGACATGCTCAGCAGCCCCTGTTCAACCCCCATCAAGGAGTACTTTCCGGCAATCCTGCTGTATTGCCAAGCAATTGCGGCAGGTGCCAGCCAGCCTGCTTCCATTGCTGTTCGGCAGTGCTGCAGTGTCCCGTTGCACCTGTGGTATCAGGCTGGCCTGGCTGAACCTGAATGTACGTCCTCTGCATGCTGCTGTTGCTGCTGTCCCTGCCTGCGGGGTCTGACTGTCCTGCTGCCCTTCAGGCACCGAGCAGCAGCGCATCACAGTGGGCACCAGCAGCGGCACCCCTCCCTGTGTGTGGGCCCTGGAGGTTTTGCTTGATGGCACCATGGTCAGTGGGGACCAAGAGGGGGCGGTGCAGTTCTGGGATGGCCGCTTTGGCACGCTGCTGACCCGCCACCAGCAGTTTGCTGCTGATGTGCTGACCCTAGCAGCAAGCCCAGATGGCAAGATGGTGTGGGCGTCAGGAGTGGACCCAAAGGTGTGTTTATGGATCGAACTGTTGGGATGTTGCACTGATGGACTGATGGATGTAGCTTGAGGCCTTTGTTTCCACCGTCTGCATGCCAGTAGCTGAGTCAGCGCCCACCCCTCAACACCACACACCACTCTCAGCATGCCTGCTAACGACCGTGGCTTACAGCAGTACACAGCAGGGGTAGTTAGCATTGCAGTATTGACGGAACATCTGTACACCTTCTTGGTGAACAGCTGGGTTTGGATTGCAATTGCGTTTGTTGTGTGTTGACGCGAGTCTGTGTGTTCCTGGGCTGCAGGTTGCTTTGTACCAGTGTGTGCCTGACAAGGCCACAGGAGCAGGACGCTGGGCATACCTCGACCGCAAGCAGCCCCACTCACATGACGTGAGGGCCCTTGCAGCCCTGCAGCCCCCTGACAGCGACCCCTTGCTGCTCTCCGGCGGAAATGACGGTCAGATCATGTTGTATAACATGCCCAACTTCCTCAAGCAGCACCCCTGCAGGCAGAGCAAGGCCCCACAAAGGCCGCTGCTGCAGTTGAGCAGTGGAGAGCAGCCGGCAGTTGTGCTGCAGGTGCAGCAGCGGCAGATCAACCTCTGGCAGTTGGGCAAGGCTGCAGGAGGGCAGCAGCTGGCAGCAACCACAGCAGGTGAGGGTGCAGGAGGAGAATGTTTGGCATTGAGGATGCATGTGTAGCTAGCATACTATCAACATGCAAGTCACATGCAAGCAGTCTATGATGCACACCAATGAGTGCAATCGGCTAGCTAGTGTGCGCACGCCGTGTTGTGCCTGCCAGTAGCAGCGCGCCTCCTGCCACTTGGCCGGCTGTCATGTTGCTTTGTTTGCCGGACATTGGCATGCCAGCCACCTTGTCACTGCAGCCAAGGGTTCTGCGCTAGCACAGCAACCATATGCTCTGACTCATTGCACACAACAGGGTGCCCCAGTGCCCCCACAGAGACTGTGCCTGCGTCGACGGTGCTGAGGATGTCATCTGCTGCTTGTGCTGACCTGATCATCTGGCGCTTGCAACCCTAACCCTAACCTTGAACCTCAAACCCTTATCCCTGATGCGTTGCTGACCTGATTGTCTGCCGCGTGCAGGCCTGATGGAGGGTGAGCGCTGGGATCTGGCAGCCCTACCCTCCCTCCTTGCCAGCATCAGCACCAGCAGCAGCAGTCACATCACTACAGCAGCGCTAGCCCCTGATGCATCAGCAGTAGCTGCTGCAGACCGGCACAAGCTGCGGGTGTTCAGGCTGCAGCGGCAGCAGCAGGAGGAGGGTCACTCAAGTGAGGTGGTTGTCACTCGAGTGAAGCTGCAGCAGCAGCTGGGTGCCCCAGTGGTTTGCTGTACCTTCAGTGCTGACAGCAGTACTGTCTTTGCAGTTACTGGGGCAGGGCGTGTTGTGGCTGTGGATGCTGCTACTGGGGAGGTACTGGCCTCTCAGCAGCTGACGGCAGCAGGCAGCGGCAGCGGCGGGAAAGCAGCTGCAGGGAAGAAGCAGCAGCAGTGGTGCAGCAGCTTGGCATGGGCTCTGCCCTGCGCTACAGCCATGGCAGCATCCCCAGACGGTCAGCTGCTGGCTGCTGCTACAGCCTCAGGGGTGGAGCTGCTGTCAGCTGCTGCAGGACCCTCTCAGCTACAGCCCCTGCGGCAGCTCTCCCTATTGGGAGAGCCCTCCGTCATAACAGCAGTACAGTTCAACCCCACCAGCAAGATCGTAGCTGTAGCAACAGCTGCCAACAGCTTTGCAGCATATGAAGCTGACAGCGGTCTGCCTACTCAGTGGAGCTTGCAACACCAGGAGGTGGTTGGGGAGCTGATGCCCAAACTGCCTGGCAGCATCGCAGGCCTGTCCTTCCAGCCATGTGCCAAGGGGCAGGAGGGGTCCGCCTCTGTGCTGGCCTACTCACCAGGCGGCTTGTGCCACATAGACATGGAGGAGCCGCTGCTACCACACCAGGAGGGTGTGCAGTACACAGGCGGTGGCAGCAAGCAGCGCCGGAAGATGCGGCACCAGAAGGGTCCAGGGGGGACGGGGCCGGATGCAGCGAGTGCTAGTGGCAGGAATGGGCGGCTGCTGAAGCTAGAGGATAGCTGCTTGCTGGTTGGGCACTGCAGTAGGACAGAGGTGGTGCTGGTAGAGCAGGCGTGGCAGGAGGTGCTGCAGGCCCTGCTGCCACCTGTGTACAGGCAGCGGTACGGCCGGTAGATGACATGGCCGGTCGATAACATGCTGGGTTGAGCTGCATGGCGGTGTGGGTTGGTGAGGGAGTTGCCCGCTTACTCAGGGACTGCGTTGTGGTGCTGCCGAGCTTGTGTTAGCTGTGCAAGCAGCACTGTGTAAGAAGCAGGAGGTGGTTCATCGTGCATGGGATGCGCGCATGTGTTACTGGAGCGAACTATGAAGCGGCGGCCCACCGAGTTGCTGCTGCAGCACAGAACCTGATGTGTTAAGCACATGGGTTGTGTGTCAGTCTGTGTCATGACCTCCACCAATGCTTGCGTGATTACAGTCGAGGTACCTCAGGGGATCAAGGGCAGAACTGGTCCATGTGACACCTAGCTACGCTGCACGTGTATCATGCAAAGACGCTGGAATGCCTGTGCTGCGTAATTCTTGGGATTGCCAGGTCCTGCCAGCTACAATATTGTTACAGCGCATGCTCCTGCACGCACAGCACCAGCAATCTGCTGAGGCTATGCGTGCTATCATCGCAAGCCAACACAAACAAAGCACTTGTACAGTGCACATGCACAGGCCACCCCCCTAGATCTCAGCAGGCCCAGAGCTTCACACAGTATGCACCCCGGCACACACCGCCAGCCAGCATGGCCGTGCCCACCCAGTGCTAGTTACATTGTGTTCTGTGCTCCCATCTTTGTGTGTTCCCAGTGTCTCCACAGGAAATCTTGCTACCTCCCCGGTTCCGGGCACTGTCTCGCCAGCCAGCATGGGGGCCGACATGTACAAGGAGCGCAAAAGAATGACACAGCCCGACTACACGAATTCCCAGCCAGAAGAATTGTCCAACCACTGCAAGCACACCAGGCGCAGAGGGCGCTGCTGACGTCTGCCAAACAGCAGCATGGACGGTGCTGACTTCAAAACCTCAAAACCCCCAACGCCAAAACACAGATGCCATGACTGGTTGGGGCGTAACCAGCCAACACCCTGCCCTCTCTGAACACCGCCCAGCACAATCAGCGCAGGGCCTCTGCAAACCCTGCTGCTGCTCCACGGCAGCGGCCGCCATCAGACGCGCTGCACAAGTGCAGCTGGGCAGCTGGTCTGCCAGCACTCACAGATCTCCACCCAGCCATACTGCTGCTGCTACCTTGCCCGCAAGGCCGCTGCCCTGCACAAAAGCAGCGCGCTGTTTAGACCTTTGCAGGGTCATCCAGGCCTCGCTCGTCCTGCAGGGAGCACATCAACAGGCAGCAGCGCGGTGGTTAGGGGCCGCACGTGCGATGTGGATGCCGGGTGGATGGCATGGGGACACTGCTGCCAGCGCAGCACTGCTGGACCTCATCAAACGCTGCTGCTTCTCCGAGTCGCGGCCACAATCGCCGCGGGGCCTGGGGGATTGCTACCTACAGTCGGTGGCAACCCCATCTACGCAACACGCCAACGGCTTGCAAGCTCCTCCCCATGCTGCCCTAGTCCCAGCAGTGCATGTGCAGCCTTGCATGTGCCTGCATAAAGCATGTGTTCATGTCGCCGCATGCAGCCACGCACCAGGAACTTGTGAGCCTCTGCCAGCACTGGGCTGAAGGCGTCAATGAATGCCTGCATGTCCTTCTGCGCGTTGGGGTCATCTGTTCCCGCCACCTTCTCCATGAACGCCTGCCTGCTGGGGACAAAGTTGAACGCAACCTGCAGGATCAGGGGAAAGGGAACAGGCAGGCACAACATGACATGATATCCATGCACCATAAAGCATGCAACGCAAGCATGAAGTAAGCATCACTGCTGCATGTGCTGCAACCTCACAAGGTAGCCTATGGACCCCGCCCAACCCGGCGCGCCAGCACCCCCAAGTGTGGTGTGCTTGTGGGGGGCAACACAACTTGTGTTGCAATGCGCAGTGAGTGCGCGTCCCATGTTTTGCCGTTGCAGTAGCAGCAGCCCCTAACTGCTGGGTCCCCTGCTGCTTACATTGAACGCTGAGGATGCCCAGAAGCCGTGCCACTGTGAGAGGGTGGCGTGGTACTGCTCGTACACCACCTCACTCATGCTCATATCAGGCTTCTCCAGCAGGCGGCCCATGATGGCCATCATGAACTCCAGCGCCCTGCCAGGATGCACAGCAGCACACAACAACGACAAAGACTGTCAGGCCTGGCAGTAGCCCAACAAGTGCCGTGTGCTTCACTACAGGGTGGTTTGGCTCTAATGCTGCTGCTGTTCAATTGTAGCTTCCAGGATTGGGACCTGTGTTGAAGGAAGCAGCTGCTCCTGTACAGGCGCTCATGGCCTTCATCTCCAAGGCTGCTGCTGAAGATGCTGACTGTGCCAGCACAACTGCACCCACCGCTTCAGCCACAGCAGCCCCTTGGTGCAGCTCTTGCTGTGGTTGTGGTCATTGCGGGAAACTTCCTCGTCGATGATGTTGAACAGCACCTCAAACTGCTGTGGGTCCTGCGCCTTGCGGGTCCTCAACCTCTGCAAGAGCAACGGCAATCGCCAGTCAGGCGTGCTGTCCCTCCTCAGATCCGCCCCATCCATTCACACCTGGAGCTGCAGATGGCTCACCTCAATGTTCTGGTTGATGTCATTCTTGACCAAGCTGAAACCGCCCCCAAACTGCTCTGCAGGTATTGGCAGGTATCACAGCAGGTGGGGAGGGTGAGCTGCTGCTGAACCAATGCCGGATGTCGCTCTTGCCGCTGCTTTTGAATCAAGAACGCTCGCTGTTTAAAGAACCAAAGAGGCGTGAACACATACCGATCACAGGCACCACCAGGGAGCACACGTCAAGGAAGCCATCTGTCACCAGCTGACCCTCCTTGTTGTGCACTCCAGGCAACTTGTCTGCTGCAGCCCTGAATAGACTCATTCGTTCTGATGGACCATAAACTTCGACAGTCACCATGGTGTGTTCCTGGTGGAAGGAGGTCACCGCTCTCCTGGTTTCGAGACCTGCAGTTCAATTTGAGACAGCCTGGCGCGCGCACTGTAACTACAATGGAAGTCACAGCGTGGGCAGCAACGAAGATGCCCAACATATGGAGTGGGTGAGTGGCACCCAGCGGGTGCCGCCTAGCCGCATGCCAGGCTCAGCCGCTTGACCAGCCGCTTGCGCCTGTGAGGAACACCTATTGCCGAGCATTGAGCAGAATGACTTTGTTGTGCAACATCTTGGAGGAGTAGGGGCACTTGGGTGGAGAGACATGCTGTCATGCAATTCATACCCCACCAGCCCCCCCACCCACAAGCCCTCGCACACCCCACCTGACCCCTACAAGTTCAAGTTTCCCCCCAAAAGATGATCCTGAGAACACCGATCTGGGGCCAACAGGGTTGCACCAAGGGGTGCGACCCCCCCCCCCCCTCACTCCCCCCCCCCCCTCCACCCCACCCCCCCCCCTCCACCCCACCCCCCTCCCACCCCCCTCACACCCAACTGGAAGAAGCCACGTTCCAGCGTGCACAATCATGAAACAGTGAGATATAAATCATACGTTTCACACAGTGTTTACATCCCCCATGCCAGCCAGTGCAATCAGCTGCCCACCCGCAGCGGGAAATACAAGCACTGGAGCCAGCATGAACCGCGAGAAATCAATTATAATATCACTTTGAGGTCTTTCCTGCTGGTATCCTGTCGGACCCTTATTTAACCGCTGTGCCTGCTGCTGGTGTTGCACTAGGCCCGCCCAATGTGGCCGGTGACACTGGAGGTGCAAACATTGACTGCAGCATGCCTTGCTTGCGCTGCAACATTGCCTGCTGGCTGGCCAACGTCTGCTCTCTCCAGCTTGTGAAGGATTGCACCTGCAGCAAGATACACATGCAGCTTGGTATGGCTTGCAGGGCTTGTGTCCTGTGTCACACAGCTGTGTGTGTGTTACTCTGTAAGGCATCATTCCTATGTCAGACAGAGCATGCTGCCTTCTTTCCTGGTCCCAAGCAGCGTGTCCTGCAGCCATCAAACCAACTGACCCTAGCCAAGCAGGCTCACCTGTTGCTCAGCCAGGTGTGCAGCAGCAGCCTGCAGCTGACCCCGATCGTTGGCTGCCTGCTCAACTGCATGCGCCCTGGCATCTGCCGCTGCCCGCAGCTGGCACAGCCGCTCATCCAGCGCTGCAGGTGTCAGGACTGCTGCGCCACCTAACTGGCTGCTGCGGCTGCTGCTGTTGGTTGTTGCTGGGGAAGGTTTACTGCATGCTGTGTTGGCTGCATGCTCCTTGACCTGATCTGCAGGTGACAGCTGCAGTGCGTCTGTACTGCTGCCCTTGACCTGCCTGATCACCACCTCTGTTGGGGGCTTGGGAGGTGCAACAGCTGCAGGGACAGCCCCTGGCCACAGCTGTCCCTGCGCCTGCGTCGCCAGCTGACTGCTGCTGCTGCTCTCAGACGGCTCTGGCACCTGACCTGTGCCAACCCCAGCTGCAGCCCCAGTCGTGACCGCAGTCTGCTGAGCAGCAGTAGCGGCTGCACCTTGTGGTGTCACTGGCCTGGTGCCACCAGCAGCCAAGGCCCCACCAGCTGCAGCCTTGCCTTTGGCTGCTGGTGCTGCTGTGGACGGCGCGGGCTTCTTGGCTGCTGCTGCTCCACCACTGGTGGCTGCATGCAGTGGCACTGAGCCCTGCTGCGCGCTGCTGACGGTTGCAGCCCCACTTGTGCTGACCCTTGCTGATGGCGCAGCTGTTGCACTGCTTGAGGCAGTTGCCCCTGCTGCTCCAGCCTGCTGTTCTGCCGAGACTGCTGCAGCAGCAGCAGCAGCAACGGATGCCATGTGCCGCTCAAGGGCTGCTTGCGCAGTCTTGGCTCGCTCCTTGGCTGCTGCCAGTGCTGCCCTGTTGGTGTTGCTGCTGCCTGGCCGGTTGGCACCAGCGGCAGCTGCCGCAGCTGTTGCCGCTGCCACTGCCTGCTGCTGCCAAGCATCCCTGGATGCCTCAAAGTGCCGCTCCCAAGCATCATCCTGCACGATGGGGCATGCCTTGTCGTCTGCACCTGGCATGACCAGAAGCTGCCATTCAGGCAGCGGGCTGGTGCTTCCAGTTACAGGATCCACCCACTGCCTGCTGCAGTCTTGCAGCAGCTGCAGCACCAGCAGGTACTTTCCTGGGGCCAAGTGCAGGTTGGGCATGCTGACACGGCCACTGCCCTGGCTCTGCACGGAGGCCAGCAGCTGGTAGCTTGCGTGCCAAGCTATCTCCTTGGCTCCCGCTGTGTCAAACACCTGCACTGCAAAGCTGAGAGGGCATGCGCTGCTGTTGCTGCCAGCACCGCTGGCTGTAGACCCAGGAGGCTGGAGGTGTGGGGGCAGTGCTGGCTCTTGAGCAGCTGCACTGCCTCCTGCTGCGTCATGACAAGCAGCTGTGAGCCTCAGCTGCGCCAAAACAGCCAGGTTGACTGCTGCAGTGGGGCTGATGGCAAACCTGCACAGATTATGACAACATGCATGAGCGCCGTTGCATGATGTTTCTTTGATGGGCCAACACAGCAGCTCTTTCTTCCTCACAAGGTGACAACACTAGTCACGCATACACAAGTCAGACACCGATCCATGCCTTTTTTGCTTCCTTTGCATTGACAGAATGATGTGCTAATACACTCTTGCAAAACTTGATTTGTTTCCAGCACCCACCTGGCCATCACTGCTTTGGTGTTTGGCGCGTACACACCACTGAACACCGCTTGGCGGCTGCTGGGCACCTCTGCCAGGGCGGGCAGCTTGCGGTCACTGGTCAGCACAACTGACCAGCCCCCAGCAGGCACATCTACCAGTGGCTCACACAGCGCCAGCAACAGGTAGCCCTTGGGTGAGGGTGGCAGCTGCACAGATGGCTGCTGCAGCTGCTTTATGGGCCTGCCTGTGCAAACCTCCAGCAACATGAGCTGTGTGCTGGCCTGCAGGGCTGTGCTGGTTGCCTGGAACTGGATCGACACAGAGCAGGGCTCAGCAGGCTTGAGCAAGTACCTGAAGGAGTGGCGAGACAAAGCAGAGGATCCAAATCTGTTCAGCAAGGGCTCGAGCAGGCATGCATTTGCATTGAGAAGCACCGCATCTCTGTTTTTGCAGCTTTGTTGCGGCATTGCACATGAGCAGCTGCAGGGGTGGCACTAGCTCAGCAAAGACTGGCCACCAGGCCGGCAGCTCAAAAGCAGAGTGCCGCACACTGTGACTGAGCTGTGGGTAGGTTATCCTCGCCTGCTCACCGGAACAGCAGCTGCCTACTGCCAGCAGGTAGCGGCTGCGTGTCACCAGACTGCCGCTCGACATGCATCTTGCAGGCTGTCGGCAGCAGCTTGTCTGCGCTGTCCAGCGTGAAGTCTGTGCTGGCATGGAATGTTACACAGTGCAGCTGGCTGTGGCAGCACTGCACCTGCAGGAGGTGCCGGCCCCTGGGCAGCACCAGCTGCCCTGAGGCTGCAGTGACGGTTTTCAACCTCTGCACGGTGCTGCAGGTGCTGAAGACATCGTCATCCAACCCCAGCGCACTCGCAGCAGCACCAATCAGGGCTGCAGCCTCCGGCTGGAGGGGTGGTGTCGGCGCTGCTGCTGGACCAGCTCCTGCTGCAACGGCGGCAGCAGTGGCGGCAGAGCCCGCACTGTGGTGACCACTGGCAGGTGCGTTGCTGCCAGCTTGCCGAGCTGTTGCTGGCCTGTCCGCTGCAGCAGCCGCAAATGCAGCAGAAGCCGGATGGCGCTGCAGCAGCAACAGACCTGGCTGGAATTGCTGCCTGCTGGCTGCAAACTTGGCTAGGATGGCTTTGATGTGCGTGTAGCACACCTGCAGCTGTCCATCTGGGTTGGCCACACAGAACAGCCACTTGTCCTCCAGAGTATCCTGACCCTGCTGCTGCAGCCAATGTTTCTGCTGCTGCTGGCCAGCCCGTGCAGTTGGTGCTGCCGAGCTAGGCAAACTCATCTGCGGCAGCTGCACGGTCAGCTTCGCGCCTGGTGAGGTGCCCTTGGGTACGACAGCTGCCGCAGGTGCCGGTGTTGGCGAGACAGAAGGGCCGCCCTGCTGCAGCTGGTCTGGGCTCAGCGGCTGCCCTTGCTGTTCCTGCAGGGCCTGCAGCTTGCTTTTCTGCTGGCCAGCATCAGCCAGGAGTGCCTGCAGCTGCTGCTCGTCCAGCTCAGCCTGTTGACGTATGCGCTTGTCCAGGCTCCCAACATCAGCATCCACGTAAACACACACCACCTGCACCATGACGGCACAGAAGCATCTGATGTGGGAGTCCCATACCATGTGGCAACTGCAACACAGCGTGTGATGGGGCCAGCATTGAGGCGCTACCTCCTGTGAATGTGGCAGGTGTGTCTGCAACTTCTGTTGTCTGTGCGACAGTACTTTTGCTTGCAATCAAGCAGCACTAGTGCCACCTCGGCCACATACACGCACACACTCCAAGGGAAACCGTGCACAGTTGTTTTTACTCTGCAGAACAGCGCATCAGTCATGCACAGACCCACCTGCACGTCAGGCAGCTCGCCTCTGAGCTGGGCAGCCAGATGCACCGAGCCCACCAGCAAAGCAGCCTTGCCGGCTTCCGCTGCCTCCTCAACTGCAGCTACAGACACTGCATAGCTGTGGTGCATGTGCTGGTGCAGCCCCATCAGCTGCTGCGACTGCTGCAGCAGTCGGAACTGCTGTTCAGGGACGAACCTCAGCAGGTCTGTACCAGGCCACGTGGCTTGTATGCTGGGCGTTGCGGCTGCTGCGGGCGCTGGTGAGGCACGCGCACTGCCACTGGCGGCTGGCGCAGGGGAACCTCTGCCATGCTGAGCTGCACTCGACGTCTGCCAGCAGCTGCCAAGGTCAGGAGCCCTTGCCACGTCCAGTGGCTGTGGTTGCCTGTGAGGAGCGGACACAGCAGACAAATACAGGATCCGTCCAACGCTGAACGCACTATGTTCCGCCACGCCACACCAGCATGGTGGTGTAACCAAACACAGAGCTTGCTTGCAACCCGTAAACAAGTCCAACAACATGCGCTATTAAGGCTGCCAGCTACTGCGGCGGAAGCTGTGGTGTGGCACACACCTGTTGGTCAACAGAGGCACGGCCACAAGCTTTGCAGGGTAGTCGTTCAACAACAAGCGAGCCAAGCTGGTGCAGCCAGCCCCTGTCGGGCCCACAAGCACAAACACCTGCAGGGCAGTGACATCCAGTTGGTGCTTGAAGTCCACAAGCACACAAGTGGTCGTCACGGCCAGCACAGTGCATAGCAAGGTTTTGCAATCACCTCCGGCCTGTCTCACATTACCCTGACTCTTGGGCCCAAGAGCACTACACGTGATGAGGTGAGTGTAGCTTTCATGGTTTTATCACTTAGCGCTCAGCAAACATGCTGTCCCAGCACAAGACCCGCACCTGTTTGCTGGGTGGTGGGGGAAGTACCGCCGGGTGCTGTGGACCCATGCTGAGACACGTGAGCAGCCTGAAAGGCTCGGGACTGTCAATCATCAGCAGCTGCTGCTGCTGGATGCTGCTGGTGTCCAGGCGCTTGGCTGTCCTGAGCACAGGCAGCCCAGCTGTGTTGTGTGCCAGCAGCATGCAGCTGCTGTTGCCGGCAAGCTCCTTGAGGTTGCACCAGAACAGCTTGCCATCCAGCTGCTGCAGCTGGACAAGCTGTTGCCGTTTGTACCTGCAGCCATCATGGGTAACCCCCCAGTTGCTCATAAAAGGCTGTGGGCAAGTTTGCCGAGCAAGTAGTGCAGTTTGCCCAAGAGTGTCGTGCTCCCCAGTGGCTTAGTAGGCCGCCTAGTCCGGAGTCCGACTGCAACGCCTGCTCCTGTGCTGCACCAGGCGTGTGGTGCAGCACAGTGCTGAACTGTTTCATGCCCGCAGTCATGGAGCATCGCACTTGCCAGGCTGCCAAGCTGCCCTAGACAGCAAGCTGGCGCACTATATAGCGCTTGCGCAGCAGGCCACAGCCACCACCAGACCAACCTGACAGTTGATACAACGCGGTAAGTGAGCTCCTCCAGCTCCCAAGACTGCACGAGGGGCCACACACTCCCAGGCGAGACAGCAACAGGCCCAGATGGCAGCTCAGCCTCCAAACGCACGAAGGACTCCGCACGCGCAAGGATGGCGGCAGGACTGCCAGCGGCAGGCAGCCGCAGTGTGACATCCTCATAGGCTGCCCGCAGCCCTTGCACCTGTGCAGCACACAGACAGAAACCTTCAGCAGGGTGGCTGCACAAAAACAGAGTGCGCATGCGTTGCATGTGACACATAGAGCAGACCTGGGCCCAATATACTCATCAAAGCGCACTGCCAGATCTCCCCCACCCCCAGCTGCAGTTATGGTATTCCCCAGCCTCCACACTTGCCTGCCTATCCCACAGCGCCAGCCTGTTGGCCACGTTCTGCATGGAGTCATCGTGCCGCACAGAGAGTCGTGCCAGGATGTCTGTGTCCACACTGCCTTCAGGCTTGAGGGGCTTGACCGCCTCCGACAGCGACCCCGCCTCGGCCAGATGGTACACCTTGCCTGTGCATGCAATGCAGGGACGATCATGATCAGTGAACAGCAGCCATCACTTGGAACTTACTTTGCTGAAGTTGCTTGGGATTGTCAAACTGGGGAACAAGTCCCCCTCCTGCAGTACTGGTCAGTCTTGGCTTGTTGCTGCAATGGCTGTTGGGTTACACCCGCATTTCTGCTGAAGTCCACACGGCAGTGAGGAATAGGGGGTGACGAATGTGTGGCGCCGTGGTGTAGCTTTGGAGATGTCACAGTACCTACCCGTCGTGTAGTCGACACGCCTATACTTGACCCTGTTGAGCAGCAGCGCATGTGGCCCCTCAAGCAGGATGACCTTGTCCGGCACATGGCCAGCATCTGTCAGCTCTTGAGCCTGCAAGCAGCAACAGAGAGGCACGCTTGAGCTGGTTGGCCACAATCCAAGACACTACACCCCTGGTTGTTGCCGATTCCACAGCTTACTGCCACTGCTGTCCACTGGCACGGCAGAACTGTAACCGTTGATGAGCCATCAACAGAAAAACAAATCCAGCCTATTGGGTGTGCTGCAGTCAATAGTGCTGGGCCAGGTGTTGGCGACGTATTCCTGTATGGTATGGGCCAGTGTGCACCCAAGAGCAACCCACACCTGCTTGCGTGTGTGAGGGAAGCCATCCAGCACCCAGCCACATGTGTGGCAGTCCTGCTGCTTCAGCCGCTCCAGCAGCAGCCTCATCAGGAGTTTGTCGGGCACAGTCTTGCTGCTGTCCATGTGGCGTTGCGCCTCAAGCCCCAGGAGGGTCTTGCCGGCCACCTCAGCATACAGCAGATCTCCCACGTTGATGTGTGGCACCGCAAACCTGCATCAGGTAGGAGCCAGCAAGTCGAGTTGGTCCACAGCTATGCAGTTGGCACAGGCGTGGTCACTGCAGTCATCACAATCGGCGGTGTTGGTGCCACCGTGGCACTGGTTGCATCCGGTGGTGCTGCATCATGTGTCATCGGCACATGTCATGCTGTCGTGATACAGCAGGGGAGATCAGCCCCAATGCCGCACCTTTCTGCAAGCATGCTGCACTGCATGCTCTTGCCGCTGGCTGCTGGGCCCAGCACCATCACGCGCAGGGGCTTCAGCCCCAGCACCCTCACGGCAGGGTCCCACAGAGGTCGGCCAAAGCCCCAGACAAAGCTGCTGGGCACCACAAAGGGGTAGCGCTGGTGCAGCTCCAGCCCCAGCTTGCCTAGAGCTGTTTGCTGGTCCTGCACAAACACACAAGGATGCACCCGTTTGTCAGCCAACTACCTCACACAGGCAGGCCAGTGCACTCTCCTGCTACCATCCAGCTGCAACACTTGGACTGTGACGGCTTACGCATGCACGATGGACACGCTTCTGGACTAATAGCATCATGGCGCAACAAAGAGGGGCCTGCACTGTTGACTGCACCATGAACAATACCTGTGGGTCCAGCAGCACCACAGCATCAAACAGTTGTGGCCTGCTAGCAGCCGCCTCCGCCTCCTGTGCCGCCTCTGCAGCTGCCTTGTCTGCTGCCTCATCAGGCTCGTACAGGAGTGGCGGGTTAGCCAGGATCTCCGCCCTGATGCGCGCCTGTAGCGCCTCGAGCGAATGCGGCTGCAAGTACAGGTAGGTAGCCTGCAGGCAAAACCATTACCAACCTAAGGGTACAGACGACCCGACACTTTCTGCATCTTGCACTATCATGGTGCATGATGATGAGAGTGTGGTGATCATCTGCAACACAAGCACCACTGCCGCTCTTGTGACAGGGCATAGACTATGCACAGATGAAAGGCAGCTTCGCCACCAGCAACACACATGTACCTGCTTGATGCAACTCATGTGTTTGACACACACACAACCCACGCCCTTATACCTAAATTCGGACTGTCACAACTTTGGATGGTGGATGGATTGGCTGGATGCACACTCTGTGTCAACACACACAGTGTATGCAAGGTGACCGGCACCTTGGCATGTACGCATAGCTAGGTGGTGTGTTTTTGCGCACCTGGAACCCTGCTGCCCTGAGCTGCTCCACATCCTGCACTCGGTCCAGGTCAAGCAGGGGCAGCTTCCCAACGGCTTGAAGCTTGCGCACAGCTGCACCTGGGATGCCATAGATGTGGCCCAGCACCTCCTGGTGCACCAGGAACTGCCCGGCTGCACGCATCTGCTGGGCTGCCTCCAGCGACACCACCTCCATGCCTGCGCCAATCATTCCAGGGCACACAGCAGAGGGGCCCTTACCCAAGCAGGTGCACACAGTGAGCCCATTCTGGTGGGAGGCTGTTTTGCAGCCTTGCAAGAAGGAGGTTTAGGCCTGCGGCATGTTGCTGGGTTGTTGCCCACAGACAGGTACAAACACAGCAGGACCTGCAGGAGTGGCGTACCTTCATCCCTGCCTGGTGTGTGTAGTTTGCTTGTGACCACCTTGGGCACAGCCAGTACATCAGGCAGTGACTGCACCAGTCGCTGCAGGACTGACCGCTTCCCACTGCCAAAGGGCCCCGCCACCACCAGTGGCTGCAGCAGCGGGGGCATGGCCCAGGGGTATGATGCTGACAGGGGCACCTGCAGCTGTGTGAAGGCCTCCTCTGCTTCATCGTTGGTGACAACCGCCTGCCGTTGCACAGCCACAACAGCATGGCCTGTTTCAGTGTGTGTGCGTGATGGCGGGGTGTGTCACACGGTGTAGAGGGGCGGGGGGTGGTTTATGAGCTTCCACCAGCACTTATGCAAGGTGTGAGGGCAACGACAGGCTATGACGTGATCTGCCGGATGAAGGCTGCAGCCGGCGCCCTGCCAGAAGCCAGGCTTGCTCCAATGAAGGCCTCACTGTTGGTCAGAGAGCCTACACTAGCGTACCTGCACTAGGCCGTCTGTTGCAGCCATTGCATCCTGAGTGGCAGCCATGTTGGCCAGCGTCTGCTCTGCAGTAGCCTCAGTTACGCCTGATGCTGCCAGGCTGGCCTTGAGTGCCGCCAACCGGCTGACATACACGGTGAACGCCTGCTTCAGAGCAGGGTGCTGCTTTATGCTCTGCAGCCGTTCAGCCGTGATAGCGCCAACGTCCAGCACTGCCAGCTTGCCTGCAGGGCAAGGACCAGGGCATTGGTTTCGGTACGGTATCACAGCAGTGTGCACGCCCCCTGCCAGGTGTTGCAATGTCCCCTCCTTGGTAACAGCATCACCTGTCAAACATGCGGCACGTTTAGCCTGAAACGCAGAAAGGCTCAGTTGTTGCACAACCCTACCTGCAGCCAGAACACTGCTGACAGCCTCTGCAGTTACTGCTGTGCTGCCTCCAGCAGCTGCATCCTGCGAGCTCCACACCACCTGGCCCTGGGCGACCATCTTTGACAGCACATCAGGCTTCACAAAGTCCACATCAGCTGCAGCCTCTTTTTCCCCCTTGCCTGGCTTGCGGTCTGTGACCTGACGCGGCACTGCAAAGCGCTGGGGGAAGCGCTGCAAGAGCTGCTGCACCAACTGGTCCCTGCCAGCACCTGCGTCAAACAAACATACACCATGAGGACTTCAACATGGCCATTTGCTATACAACCGTGGTAATTGATTGTTGCATCTCAGCTTGCATGCGGCATCACTCTTTAGAAATTTTCAGCCGCAGAAGACCGCAGGTTCCACCCTCAGCGCACACTATACTGGCAACTCACCTGCAGGCCCCGCCACCAACAGAGGCACGGCCGTGCTGGCTGCCGCTGCCTGCTGTGCTGCCTTGGCGGCAGCATCATGCGCTGCTGGTGGGATCAGGTCGGGCCTGAACCTGCTGATCGCCGCCTTGAGCTGTGCATAGCCCTCTTCAATGTCATCATTCACCAACACCTCATCAAACACGCCCTGTGCCCGCGCAGCGGCAAGCTCGGCTGCAGCCACTTCACCCCTGACTGCAACCTCATCATCACTCTCTGTCGCTGCCAGCTGCAGGCGCTGCTCGTGCTCCTCCAGCGAGGGCGGTGCCAGAAATACGGCCAGGCAGTCAACTGCCTTAGTGACTTTGACCAGCTCTGTCTGCTCAGCTTCCAGCTCCAGCAGAGGCAGCTTGTCAGCCTTGATGATCTCCTGCAGGTCTGTCATGCTGTATCCATGCCTGTGCACCGCCAGCGGGTGCGTGAACAGGTCTGAGTGGTGCTCCAACAGCTGCCCACTGGACACCGCGGCTTCAAACTCCTCCTTACTTAGCACACGAGGTGGCGGCAGCAGCTCGACAGCTGCCTTGCTGGTGCTGCTGCCCTCATCACCACCACTGTCAGCACTGCTGCTGCCGGCAGACACACTGCCACCTGCTGCTTGGCTGCCTCCAGTGGTCATCTCAGCTGTGGAGCTGGGGTTGTCGCCAGCTGGCTGAACCCCTGCGGCATCTGCTGGGCTGCCCTGGGAGCCGGCTGCAGCACTGTGTGGGCGGCTGCCTTTCTGCTCGGCCACAAGCTGTAGCTCGTCCCCATCCACCCCAACGTGCCTGCTGTGTAGGTCAGGAGGGCGTGTGGTGTACTGCCGCGGCAGCGCAAACACGTCAGGGGATTCCTCCACCAGCATCTCCAGCAGCCGCCTGCGCTCCCCTGTGTGCGGACCTGACAGGATGACGGGCTTCAGGAAGGGCTTCTCCACACTGTGCACAGATGGGTGAAGGTGTGCATGTGTGCACAGCAGCATAGCGTCAGTGTATGTGCGCTGCTGCAATGTGAGGCTGAGATAGGGTGGGCTTCGAGTACTACTCGTGCACAGCATTTCCTTGCATGCAGAAGGCTTAGCCGATGTGGCAGCAACCACATGCTCCTACAGCCAACAACTGTTTCAGGGGGTGCCAGCTGATGTTGGTGGTGTACAGCTGTTTGTCTTCATGCCATGATGGGATGTGTGCCCCGGTGGTGCCTGCCTACCTGTTGGGTGGGATCAGGTCTGAGTAGTCCAGCACGTACGCAGGCAGGCCCCTCAGCCTGTTGCGTATGATGGGGCTCAGCTTGCTGATAGCCTCCTTCAGGGCTGCATATGCCTGCAAACAACATCGGGATGCAGCCGTTCAGCATGTGCAGCGGCTTGGCTCGTGTCAAAAGTCTCCAGGAATTACGGTGCGAGCAGAACACCCACAGGGCAGCACGGTTGTTGAAGCAATGCACTTCCATCTGCACCAATGCAGCCGCCACCACTGCATCTTGAAAGCAAACGCCAGCCAACACCAAGTGGTACATGCCCCCTGCAGCTGCTGCTCACCTCGTCCAGGCTTGTGTTTGTTATGACGTTGTCAAACAGCCCGGCAGTGCTGCTCTTGGAGACCTGCTGCTTGGCCCAAGCAAGCTTTTTGGCCTGCGTGCTGGCTGCCTCTGCAAGGCGCTGCTTCTGCCTCTGTGCCAGGACCTCTGGGTTGCTGGTGCCAATGTACAAGTACAGCCCATCAATGCGTTGGTTGGAGCGCAGAGCCTGCAGGTAAGGGAGAGCACCGGAGATCAGGTGACACCAGCAACCAGCAGTGGGCTTCAGCAGACTGCCCTGCCGCCCTTGTCACACTGCAAACAGCACGACGTGTTCCACATGTAGTGCTCAAGATGCTTGGTGTAGTGCTGTGTGGCACTAACGCCCACACCCCCATCCTCACCTCAGCACCCTGCATATCCAGACTCATCACGCACAGTTTGCCAGTGGCTGCCACCTCCCGCACTGTCGCCAGGCTGGTCCCGTACCAGTAGCTTAGCGGCTGCGGGGGTGCAGCAGCTGCAGCCGCAGCACTGCTGGTGCACGGGCGGCTGTGCACTGTGACCCTTGCAGCCTCCAGGAACTTCTTTCCACGCACATCGCTCAGCAGCTGCTGCTTGGTGGTGAAGTAGTAGTCCCTGACAAGCGCATGGGACACAGGCGGGAGCAATTGACAGGCATGGGAAGCGCACACACGGTGACAGGACAACCCCGCCACTGACCAAAGCTGCTGCACACATGCACGATGCCTCCTCGCAGGACGCAGGCGCTTGCTGTGAAGGGCAACATTCGTAAAGGGCTTACAACACACTCACTTGCCGTCCACCTCGTGCTCCTTTGGTGGCCTGCTGGTGTGGCTGACAGTGACACCAAACCTGTCAGGGAACTCTGCCAGCAAGCGAGCCACCAGCTGAGAGCGGCCGACAGCAGATGCAGCGGACAGCACCACCAGGCGGGGCGGGGCGCGCTGCGGCTTCGACCGCTTGACCAGGCAGCAACTGGCGATGGCAGGTAAGCCCTGCGCGAGACAGCAAGCAAGATGCCGAACAAACAGCAGGTTGAGCGTAACAACTGCGAACCAGAGTAAGCCCAGCGATGCCTACCCTGCTGGTGCTGCTGCTGGTGCTGCTGCTGGGTTCGCTGAGTTAGCGCTGACACAGTCGACATGCACAGCTGCTGAGCTGACTTCGTGACTGGTCCAGGCTGATGTGCTTGGTGTGTTGTGGTTCCACATACCGCAATCTGCTTGGTAGGCCCTGGCAGCACATCTTCCAGCCTGTCAAACAAGAAGCCCCCTGCTGCTGGCGTCCCGGCCAAGGCATCCAGAAGGTCCTCCTGGGGCCAAGCTGTCAGCATCTGGAATGCAGCCACCTGCAGGCAGGTAGGGACACACCCATAGCCACGCAATGACATAAGCATCGGTCACTTGAGGCTTCATGACGGCACACACCATGCGCTTGTTGGTGACCTTACACGATCAAGTCAGTGACTAGGTCAATGAAGAGGCCAAGCGCAAAGCACAATGCATGCAGTTGTTGGTACCGCTCATGCCCACATTGCGCACCAGGTGTGGCAGGGTCATGTCCAGGCTCCTGTAGACCGCCATGACCTTGAGGATAGCCTTGCAGAGCAGCAGGGGCCACAGCTGCAGAGGCCGGCTGCCAACCATCAGAGAGCGGCCTGTGCATGCAAAGAACATGACACATGGTCGCACAATTGCTGTGTCATGTGTGGACTAGCAAGGACACCTTCGCAAACGTCTGTGAACATGGCCCAATGCAATTCGGCATGTGCTGCCCCTCCCTCTTTGCAGCACAGATGTCTCCAAGCTGCTGTGACATTTGAATCCTGTGCTGCACACAGCGGCGCTGCCGCGTGTGCAGGTCCGTCTCTGAGGCAGGCTGCAGATGCCCCTGCAGCAAACCACACTCCATTGCTGCTGTTGCATCTGCCACTGCTGCTGCTGTGCTCCTGCAGCTGCATTTGAATTTCAAACGCTGCTTACCAAACAGGTCCAGGGGGATGCGGTCATCAACCGTCACAGTGCGCCATGTGTCCTGCAAGTCAGTACATGACATGCTCAGTGATGCTAGCCAATTGCACCGACAGCAGCCATGCCTGCACCGATTCCACTGCTGCCCTTACTACAGCATTTAGTGCTTAGCCGCTGCCAGCTGCCACACTCACCAACAGGAACAGCTTCACCCTGTATCTGCCAGTTGGCGACCTGACAGGCAGGCCATCCTTGTCCTTGGGTGATATCAGCTCCCACAAGAAGTCACCCTTCTTGAAGCTTTTCTGCAGGCACCACATGCATGCGTGCGCGTGCAGGACAGGCATCAATTGCACCCCTGCTGCAGCAAGATTGGCTTAACTGTGCACTTGCAGGCTTGCTGGGCGAGTGTAGTGCAGCTGCTGATGCGCGGCCATGCATCCAAAAGCAATCTTGCGTAAGAGCCAAAGCTGCTGCACTGCTTGCATGGGTGCAACCTGCGACACCAACCCAGGCATGGCAGCTGCTTGCTGGTGGCCAACGTGAAGATTGTTGCAGCCTGACAGCTAGCCAGCCCACCTCTGCAGCCATGACATTGCTGATGACTGCTAGGAGCCATTCAAAGGTCTCATGGCCTGCATACAGCTTGCCGTCAAGCTCTCGTGACACCGGCAGCTCCTTGCCTGCAGGTCAGTGTCGCAGCAGGAGCAGGCTGATTCAGCTGCCATCACAACATAGGGTCTGGCCCAGAGGAACTCGGCTGCACGAAATGCTCTCTCACACATACAAGTCCTGCGCTGGAGGGCAAGACGCAACTTGCCAGCTGTCAAGCACAAGTTCATTCTCTCTGACCCTGACATCCATGTCAATCAGTGTATGCAAACACACCTTTCTTGCCGTCTGCTGCTGCAGGAGCGTCCCCTGGTGCTGCAGGCTTGAGCGACACCATGGGAACTGCTGGCAGACCTTGAAGCAGCTCCTCTGAACGCTTCCAAGCATCACAGAACGGTGCTGCTGCTGGGGGCAGTGACAGCCCCAGTGGGTCTTCATACTTGCCTGCAGGCACGTATGCAGCTGCGGTTGTCCCCAGCACGCCAACATACCATGGGTATCAGCACAGGCAGTGTGCAGGCTGCATAATACTTTACCTGCATTCTTGTCCTCCTTTTCTGCGACTTGCTGGTCACTCCAGACAGGGAACACATCCAGCAGGCCACCGCCCGCAACTGATGTGCTGGTGCTGTGGGCGGCACCTGGCACTAGAGCTGCCCCCTTGGCTGACTGCAGCCGCTTCGCTGCTGCTGGGGTCTTGGGAGTTGACATATCTCCCAGTTATGCTAGGCTACACAGCCTTGGAGGGACGCATGGGCTCTGCAGCTGTGTCAGCACTGGAGGACTGCTGCTGGACAAACTGGCACAATAACAAGACCACCACAGGGGCAGGGACACGCCCACAGTGGATCCTTCTAAAGTAAAGGATGAAGGATGATGCAACAGCGCTTTGCAGGGCTACACTGGCACCACTGCTGTGATGAACAGTGTCTGGCCCAGCAGGAGGGAATTGTGTTGTCCTGACTGGCTGGGCAGACTAAGTCAGTGCTGATGAAGGCGTTTCCAACGTATTGACAACGCACAGCAGCAACATCTCAGCCCTTCTGTGAGTTTCCATGCAAAGTGAGTCAAACTCATGTTTAGTCAACTTGTTTGTCCGAGCCACAGCCTCCCAAACGCGCGTCATCATTGTGCTTGCATCTGTACCAATCTTCTATGTATATTCACGGCCTCTAAAGTGCGCCAGCCAGGCACCATGTTGTCCAAGGGCTGCACAGGGCGGTCTATAAACTGCCTTGGCCCGGCTCGGAACTCTCGCTTGACATGCACGATACCCAGGCACACTCAGAGCGCGTCTGGACGCAGGCTCCCAGTAGCAGCAGATCGATGGTCTGCAGTGGTTGTTACAGCAGCAGCAGGTGGAGAAGCAGTGCCTGCAGATGATGACGAGACATTCCAGTATGAGGACATCACTGATCTGGGTGTTGAGTATGCTGAGCCTCCTTTTGACGGTGAGGCAGTTGAGGTTGCTGCTGCTGCTGCCCTTGCTGCCGCTGCTGCTGCCAGAAGCAGACTGCTAACTAACTCCTGGGGTTCAGCCTTACATGCACTGCCCACCCACAGTTGCGCGTGTCGCCATTCATGTTGCAGAGGAGAGCGTGCGGGAGCGGCAGCTGATGGCAGCAGAAGCAGGGCCTTCGGACGCAGGTGGTGAAGGTGAAGAGGAGGAATATGAAGAGCTGCAGGAACCACCTTTCCCTGAACCTCAGGTGCAGCCTATGCTCCTGTGTGACATACTGGCGCTGGCAGCAGAGGCGGATACAGCGTCCCTTGTCCGCGACAGTGAGTACCCAGCAAAGACGCAAGCAACCGCCACTGCGTGGTGTGGTGCCACCTCTGCGTTGACTCTTGCTGTGATGTGCAGCTGCATGTGTGGGGAAGCAGCAGCGCTCACACCAGCAGTTGGGTGTATTGGTCCAGCTGCATGGGTGGCTCTTGGCCCCATCATCCATACCGACCTGCACCTTGATGAATGCATGCATCACATATCTGTGCTTAGTAGAAATGTATTAGAGATCGTCACTGCTTGTCCTGTGTCTGTGTGTGCAGACTACCCGGACCTCCAGATAGGTGGCATCGCGGACGAGCCTGACTCAGTCATGCCCGGGGACTTGTACTGCTGTGTGGAGCACATCACCCGCAGCAGTGTGTGGAACGGGCATGACACAGACATAGTTCAGGCAGGGCTGGAGGCAGGGGCAGTTGCCATCCTGGCAGAGGCAGGCACAGAGTTTCCTGATGGCCTCATACCAGACTCAGTGCCGGTGCTGTATGCTGACGAGGTGGACGAGCTGGCCGCACGCCTGGCAGCTGTGTTGCACGGTGAGCAGGGGACAGGACCCAGGTGGCAAACTACAGCTATGCAGGAGGGGTGTGACACTCGTCCAGAAGCCTGGGGTGACCTTCAGCATTCAGCCCATCCCCAGAACAACAGAACAATAGAACAACAGCCCCCCTTGGTTGTGCTATGGTATCCCTGAAGCTTGTGTGGTTGTTGCTCTTGGGCCGGCTGTATTTAAGCAGCTGTGGGGGTATGCATCGCTTGCCATCAGAGTAGCTCCCGCAGCAGGTCCACACTCTTAGCAAGCAAGGCATCCTCGTAACGCCGCATGCTGTGCTGCCTGCCTGCTTGCGTTGCTGCAGAGGGGCCTGGGCGCAGCATGACGACCGTCACTGTGCTGGGCACCAGCGGCAAGACCACCACCTCCTGGCTGGTGCGCGGCTTGCTGGAGCAGGCAGGGCAGCTGACAGGCATGATGGGCAGCATAGAGTACGCACTGGCAGAGCACCTCATGGAGCCAGATGGCAACATGTGGCTGCCGGACGAACCAGACCCAGCAGCAGGGCGGGAGTGCGCCTCACCCTTCCACATAGTGCCCTACCAGGGCCGCTACAATGTGGAGGGGACCACACCTAGCGGACTCAGGGTGCAGGTGAGCAGGCCGTGTGACTGATAGCGTGACGACAGCATGTTGTGTGGTGGTGTGACTGGTCTTTATCGGATTGTTGGTTGTCCTGCGGGTGCTGATTGTCTGGGTGGACCAAAGCTGCCGGGGCTGACTGGTGTAGCTGGGGAGCTGGTGTGTAGCTTTTTGATTGTACGTTGTGTAGTTAGTTAATGTTAGTTGACTTCTGTGCTGACTGGTGCTGTTGTTGTTGCTGATGCTGCAGCGGCTGCTGGCGGGCATGCGGGACCGAGGCGCCACAGCTGCTGTGCTGGAGGTGGACTCAGAGGCGCAGGCCACTGGCAGCTTGCAGTGGGTGGAGCCAACCATTGCAGTGTTCACCAACAGTGAAGAGGACCCCAACAGCATGTTCAGCAGCAAACAGGTGAGCAGCTGGGGAGCAGCATGAGACTTTCCTGTTGCTGTGTACGTCCCTGCACTGCTGGATGCACTGGTCTCTGTGGGTGGGAGCACGTTTGGTTGATGTTTAGCTGCGGCACAGGCCCACACTTCAGCTGCAGCAAAAGCCGGCAAAACTCAGCATCCGGCTGCTGAGTCCTGTCGAACTTTGCTGCAGCTGAAAACTTGGGCCAATGCATTAGCCAAACGGCAACCACGCCGTGCTCCCACCCCAAGGCATTATCAGTCCTGTGGCTATAAATGTGCTGTGATACGAAGCAGGTCTCTTGACATTTGTGTGACTGCCACCCAATACTGCTGCCTCCTGTGCCGTTTCAGGAGCATCTAGAGGTGTTGTTAGAGCACTTCCGGGAGCTGCAGGACGGCAGCAGGCAGCGGGCAGTCATCAACATTGATGACGAGGCAGCTGCTGCAATGTTGGAGGCGGCATCTGGTGTGCCCTGCATCACGTACGGCGTGAACAACGCACGGGCTGATGTGCGGGTTGAGAGCTTGGAGCTCAGCCTGTGGCGAACAACGGTGAGCAGGGACCATGACGTACACAGCAGCAGGACTGCGCAGTGCTGCAGTATGCATGCAGCACCTTGTGTCAGCTGTATGATATGCGCAGCACTTGACAGCCCTTGTGTCAGCTGTGTGATATGCAGTCTTTTTGGTGCTGGTGAGTTCACAGCAGCAAGTGGGTGCGTGTAATAATCACCCTCCCGCGCAATGTCCTCAACGCGACCTGCGCGTCTGTCTGTGCAGATGATTGTTGCCACCCCATCGGGGCGGCTGGAGATCATCACAAACCTGATAGGCCGGCACAACGTATACAACGTGCTCGCAGCAGTTGCTGTGGGTGTGCTGCTCAACCTGCCGCTGGAGGACATCGGTGCAGGCATAGAGTCCGTGCAGTTTGTGCCCGGCAGGTGCGTGGCTGACAGCACAGCACCTTTTTTGATTTACTTCATTAATTGATTTACTTCATTAATTGAGCTAAAAGGGAGGGGTGGGCGCCTGCCACTGCGCTTAACTGCTTCCTGCGCCTTTGAATCGAGGTCCTTGAGCCATCAATGGTGTCAGCCAAGCGGGGGCGTACAGTTCAGCGTTGCAGTTCAACTTAGCTAGAAGACCAGCTGCAGAGGCCTTGCTTCCTGCTGTCCTTCCTTACCAATGTCTGCTGCTGCTGTCACCGTGTGATGTCATGCTGTCAGGTGTGAGGTGGTCAACAATGAGCTGGAGTTGTTTGACCCAGAGGAGGAGGAGGGGGAGCAGCCGCCGCCAGCCGCCGCCAGCAAGCTGCCGCAGGACTTTGCAGTTGTTGTTGACGCAGCCAACACGCCGCAGCGGCTGGCACGTGTGCTGGATGACCTGCGGGAGGCAGGCGCCAAGCGCATCTTCACAGTGTTTGGCTGTGACGGGCAGGTGCGCAAATGCGATGCATGGCAACGACCAGGAGCAGGGGGTGGGGGGAGCAGGAGCTGCCACGCTGCATGTGTGCTGTGCATGCGGCGTTGTGTGAGCGCGTTGACACTCTGCTGCTGTGATGGCCAGGCGTGTCCTTGCCTTGCCTGAAGGTGGGGTGTGCCTTCAATGGTAAATGTGAAGGCACACCCCACCTTCAGGAAAGGCAAGGACACACCTGGCCATCACAACACAGTTACCACCTTCAAAAGTTCACGGCACTCAGCAGGTTGGGCGTGCAGCCGCTCTGCAGCGCGGCCCTGTGCATGTGGCGCTGTTGTCGCCTTGACGTCCTGTGTTGAGCTCTTGGCATTCTGACAACAAAGTCGCTTGTCTGCCTGATGAGGGACCCCTGCTACAGTGCATCAGGCTGCGACCGACAGAGATATGAATGAATCACCCGGGTCGTTCTGCCGGCCACTACTGTGATTGGTGCAGGTGACCAGTGGCGAGAGCCGAGCGCGCATGGGGGAGGTGGCGCACCAACGCAGCGACTTTGTCATCTTGTCAGACTCGGACCCTGGGCTGGAGGACCCGCGTGAAATCATCCAGGTGTGTACACGCAGCAGCCTCAAGCATGAAGTGCTATGTTGTAGACCCTGGCTTGTTTGTGTCACCTTTGTGTTGATTTATGGCGGGCATATCATGGGACACAGTATCTTGCAATCTGCCTCTCATTGTACCTGTGTGTGTTGGTGGCGCAATTCTGAATGTGTGTTTGTGCCGCTGTTGATGTGCAGGACATTGTGTCAGGCTGGCCAAACGAGATGTTTGAGCCGTACGCAGCTTACGTGTACAACGTGTTCCAGAGTCAGAACGAGGTGCCGCTATGGTTTGAGCCGTTCCTACACAGCGCGCAGCGGCGCTGGCAGCGGTGAGTGCTGAACTGTATTGGACCTGCTGATGACTTGAAGCTGTGCACTGTGCAAGTGCCTTTGTTGTGCCAGCAGCTTGTGGCACTCTACTTTTACACGGCAACGCCTGGGTAGGCACGCAGCACGGGGTGGCTGCATCCAGGTCCAAAAACAAGGCATTGCATGCTGGTGTGATGCACAGTACAGGCCCCCCCTGCACAGGAACCCCCTTCACTTGCCAGGCTGCTGTCCAAGCTGATTGACTCTGCTGTTGTGTTTCTGTCCCCTGCAGGCACATCATGGCTGACCGTTTCCAGGCCATCCGCGCAGCCATCGGCACAGCCTCCAAGGGCGATGTCGTGCTGCTAGCCGGCAGGGGCCACAAAGACTGGCTAGAGCGTGTGGTGGAGGGGGAGCTCATACGGGGCTGGTTTGATGATCGAGTGGAGGCACGCAATGCTCTGGCCAAGCTGGAGTACCTGTATGCGCTGGTGGACTTGGACCGCAGCAAGCTGCCATGGGGGCCTGACCCCTCTGACGGCAAGACAGCTGTTGTCGAGTTTGAGTAGTTGGTTGGGCTTTTTGGCGGAAGGTTGTCAGTCAGTACTGATGTAAGCCAGGCCTGCTGCGCATGCTGGGCTGGTGGTGCCACAGGGGCAATTTTGCTTGATGGATCCCGTTGCACGGCACAAAGGCGGAGAAGCTGTGTGCATCCATACATCCTGAACTTGGCCTTTGTCAGCCTTGAAGGTTACACTGATAGTGCAGCTGTTCAGCAAGCCTACCACAACTACCGAAGGCAGCCGGGGAGTATGCTTGTGGCCTCTTCTCAGCTCCATTTACTCACGAAGGAAGGTACACAATTCCACGTCAAACAAATACCCCTGATGAGTCAAACCAAATAACAACTCGCATTATTCAGCCTGCACTGATCTCTGCGCCACCGTAGCGGCTGCATTGCACCCACTGCCAGAGCCGCACCACACCACACAGCATCAACAAGCAGCGCCTCCACTCTTCAAGGCCAGGAGGTGAACTCAAAGACCTTGCCAACAATCTCAAGGCCAGTGGGCACCTGCAGCAACAGTGACGGACACAGCTGTCAGTACATGAATGGTGTAGGCAATTGAGCCAGCGCGTGAGCAGCTATAAAACAAACCCCAACTGGCCCAATGCGATGCATCTTGCTGTCGGCTACCACTGTTGTGCTGTCTGCTACTATTGAGCATCTGCTGCATGGTGGGCTGTGCACCCCTGCCAAAACAACACGGCCCATATCAGGCACACCACCCAGCACCTGTGTCAGGCATTTGAGACACGCGCACCCACCTGCCAAGCAAACAATGCGAGGTTGACTGCGTTCAGCGCAATATGTGCATTGCGTGCGGTTTCGTTGCCCTTCTGCATCTGTGGCACCAGGGCAGCTGCCAGCGCCCACAGCACCACAATGCCGGCACCAGCAAACAGGTGGGGGCCGGGGAACAGCTTGCCGGTGCGGAACCATGTGTTGAGGCATCCCTCGACAGCAATCAGCACTCCGCCACCCAGCAGGACGCTGCCCCACCAGAAGTGCTTGTCGCGGTAGCCGCCTGCAACCAGCTCCTTGCGCTCCTGTGGCACAGATACATGCACAACACAGCTCAAGCTAAGTGCCTTCAGGGTCTTCAAGGGACATGCTGTGCATGTATCCACTGCAAGCAGCAAGAAACTGCTAGCTAGTAGTGGGAGAATGCAGGAACACCCACCACAACAACCGTCTGAGCAACACATGCATGGCCTGGCAAGATCAAAATGTAGAGCAACGTAAGCACGACAACCTCCACACATCTTTGAGCTAGCTGTCCAGGCGATCTGCTGCCAGGATGCCTCACACACACCTTCTCCAGGCCTGAGATCTGCTGTGTGAGTGCTGCTGGTGCTGCTGGTGCCTCCCCGTCTGCTGCAGGCTTGGGCAGCTGGGCCTTGAGGGCCTTGATGTCATCACCAATGGTGCGGGTGCGCCTCCACTGCCAGCCCAGCCAGCCAGCCCAACCGGTGGCAGCAAAGAGGATGCCCATCACCAGTGGGTGAAGCAGCGCAACACTCCTGCACAATGCAGCACATAGGGCCTGTCAGCAGGCACGTGATGGTGCCTTTGCAAAGGTATGATGCCCGGTGCACCTAGTGACAGCTCATACCTCAGCCCAAGTGGCAGGGTGTGTGGTGAAAGTGTGTGGTAACAATTAGCAATGCACGCAGGTGCTGGTGATCAGCATTAGCACCGCCAACCTTGCAGCGGGGCTGTGCCTTACGTCCAGGGGTCTGCATTTCTATGTTTTGTCTGCTGCTTGGTGCCACAGGCACCACCACCACAATCAACACCACACACACCACTGCCTTGCAACACAGTGTCCATCCAGCCTTGGTGTCCAGTGAGTGACTCAAGGTGGCAGGGGACCAACAGGCCATGCTGTGCTCAGCACATTGTCTTGCTTTGCCCATGATTTGCCTCGTTTCCATGCTGCTGGCACCCACCTGCCCTCCAGCAGGCCAAACTCGCCACCTGCTGCCAGAGAAGCAGTGACGTCCAGAACATAAGGGGCAAGCAGGGCCCCAGCTGCCAGCAAGGGCGCCTGTGAGGGGCTTGTGGTGTTGTTTGTTGCTTGCTTCAGGGCCTGTGTAGCAGCCTGGCGGCGTGGCTGGGCCAAGCACTTCACCACCACAGCGTGCCTGTGGAGCCCCGAGCGGGCGAGGCTAGGTGTGCCGGTGAAGGGGCGTGTAGAGAGCATGGTGAAGCGAAGTTACCGTAAGCACTGATGTCCGAAAATGACCGTGGAATGGACACAGCAGAGAGGTGAAGGCACGGTTGTGGCAGACTCAGATCACAGTTGAGAAGTGACTTTTGAAGTAGGAACAGGAGCGGATAATTGACCACACAACAGGTGGTCATGGGCTCGTAATTCAACTGGGCGCCCTCGAGGGACAGCACTGTGTGACAGCCTGTCCTCGGTGGGACTCCCCACATTGATATGGGCCTTGCTCGCTGCCGGTTGAGGTTGAGGCTCTGAAAGTATTCCACATGAACCATTACACGTCCTACTGCAGTTGAATACACAACCGACCCGAGAGGGAAGGCATCTTTTCATTTCCTTGGTGTAGGGTGCCAGGCGTGTGCGCAACACACTGTGAACAGCAGGCTGCACACGTTTGGGCAGGAAGCTGGCAAGTACTTGACTGCAACTCAAATATCATTGTGAATCAAGGCATTGCTGGGAGGTGGGGGCAAGTGGATGCAAACGAGCTTGCAGCTTTTTTGCATTGCAAGGCTTGCCAGGGCAGTTCTCAGTATGCCGTGACTTTGTCAAGGGCATCAGAACCTTCTGACAAATGTAATTCCCAGCTCAACATTCAACTCAACATTCAAGCTCAACATGTCAGGTCCCTAGGGAGAAGACCTGACAAACATTGGAACATTGCCACCAAAATTGTATCACGACCTGGCACTGAATCAATCAAGTTGATGCTCCATCGTGGGAAGGGGCAACAACAGTTCGCGACGCACGACTGTGACAGGTTGGTTGAGTCACCTCGAAAAGACTTGATTTGACCATGATGATCGTTGAGCAGTTGCTGTGCTGACACAGAACACAGCATGTGGCCGACCGCCACGCCGTGATACGTGATGAGGGTTGTTGTTGAACATCCAACAAGCTCAACCAAGTGGCCGCAGTTGTGTCAGCTGGTGCTGTTGGCAGCATGTCCTGTGCACCTTCTCAGCAAGTGACTGGCCTACCCAGCACATCCTTTGATGACGAGGACCTCTCATACTGCTTCAAGGTAAGGTATAAGCAGCCTGGTTCCCCCAAAGCTGCTGCTGGCATCTGCTGTGTCCAAGGTGGCTGACTGTCTACTGCTTGTGTTGGTATCTTGGTCCTCTCTGTGCAGAACTTGACATCGCTTGCAGGGCTGTCCCACCTAACGACTTTGACCAGCCTGAACGTCAGCTTCAACTCACTCCAACAGCTTAAGGGCATCCAGGCCCTCCCCTGCCTGCGCAGCCTCAACATCTCACACAACAAGCTCGTCAGCGTACAGGAGCTCACAACACTCAGCCAGACCCTCACCCAGCTGGTGTGCAGCAACAACAGGATCACCAGCACAGATGCACTGGTGCAGCTGCCAGGTTTGCAGTTCCTGGCCCTCCACAACAACAGCATCAGCACAGCAGCCAGCGTCCTGGCACTCACTCAGCTCAGCAGCCTGAAGCATCTTACCTTGCGCAAGAACCCAGTTTGCAAGCAGGACAACTGGCACGCCGCAACAATCGCTGTCTTGCCCAGCCTACAGGTCAGCACCTAGCGTGATGTTAGCATTATTGAACCTGCAGGAAAGTGCATGCACTGAACCATGCCTCTGCAGACTGTGGCTGCTGCTACTACAGTTGTGTTGCAGCGGCTTGAGTCCAACCACTGCCTAGCACAGTCATGTTGCGCACAACAACCTTGACTGGGTTGCAGTTGCTGCCACTCACTGTGTGCGCCTCCTGCAGGCCCTTGACAGCACCATCATCACCGCTCAGCAGCGCGCAGCAGCCTCAGCATGTGCGGAGGTATGGTCTGGGGCAGGGCAGCAGCAGTACAGCTGCAGCAGCACTCCCAGAGACTCCAACAGTGCCGCTGCCAGTGAGTGCGGTGACATGACAAGCGGTGAGCGGCTGAAGCAGCAGCATGCTGAAATTCTCTGGTGGTTGCGCGTACTCTAGAGTGGGGTCCTGGTCATATGTGTCAGCGCGCTTGCAGCAGCATCAAAGCATGTCCAGTGCTGTCACACAAGCCTTTTATCCATGCGTACATGACATGGCTTGTTAGTGTGCCGCTGCATGTGGAGATCGCATGGTGCACACAGTGCCAGCACGGCTCCTGCAGTTCAACAGTGCTGGCTGCATGGGCACTCTGCAGCTGTGCTGGGCCTGCAAGACTCGTGCAGTGCAGCTGTCTGTTTGACTGCTCAGGATGACTCACAATAGAACCTGCATTTGCTGGGTGACACAGGCTCCCTCACACCACCACCTGGCAGCGCCAGGCTGGCCAGCAGGAGCAGCAGCAGTGCAGGCAGGCTGAGGCCCAGAGTACCATCTGCAGGACAGGACGACAGCATGAGTATCAAGGTGACCCTGCCATGGCCTTCTTTGATTCTCGGGCAAAATTAGACTGCGTGCATGCCGTCCAGCCATCTTGCACAGTTGAAGCGAGCTGCTGGAACACCTTTGAACAGCCTGGGACAGCCAAGGATCAATTGAGTACAGAATGGGCGCACACGGCACGAATTGTGCGGTCTGGGCCTGGTCGCAGCTTGCAGCCAGCACACCCTCATCCTGCATGTTGGCCAGCTGTGCTCGATCACTTGTACTGACATTGCCGGCGCTGGTGAACACCATTTGTAATGTGTCTGCAGGACATCAGCAGCATGCTGCCCAGCATGTCTCTGCAGCCCCTGAAGCCCAGCAGCTTGGTGCGCAAGCCTGTTGAGGCCCCACAGCCATCCATGTTTGGCTACAGCAGGGCCAAGCCACTCAAGGTCCTGCAGAAGCAGACGTGAGTTGCATGCTGAATCTGCTGCAGGACAAGCCCTTTGCCATGCAGGGGCTGTGCAACATCAAGACTGACTGCATGAGGTTCGTGAAGCATTGGAAAAGTCCTGCAGGTCAACCAGCTGCAAGTGGTGTGCAGCAAGAAGCTCAGTAGCTGCTGTCATGTTGTGGCTTGCAGGTACACAGCCTCAGGTGGCCTCGCTGTGCTGGTCCACAGTGATGGCAGTGCCAGCATCACCTGGCCAGAAGGCAGCATGGCTGCCTCGCTAGACGCAGAAGAGCCCCCACCCGCAGGCAGCATTGGCAGCGGCACTGGCAGCGGCACTGGCAGCGGCACACCTCCTCCCATAAAGGGCTACAGGCTGTTGGCCATGTATCGCTCCATCACAGGTGTTGCAGCCAGCTTCGACAGCAGTGGGGGGTTTGTGCAGTGGCCCAGCGGCCAGCTGATGCTGGTGTGGGACAAGAAAGACGGCAAGGCATACGCACCAGACGGACGAGTGACGCACAGCTTCACAAACAGGAGGTGAGGCTGCATGGTGTTTCCAAAGTTGCTCACAGTCCTGTGTTGCGGTGGGTGCCAAGTGGGGGCAAGGGACACTGTCCTCTTCAACATAATCAACAGCAGACCATCCAGCGCTAGGTGCAGTGCGCTGGCCTTTGGCAGCGACAGCCTGCTGTGTTGGTGGCTGCTACAATCTTGGCTGCCCATGCTCACTTGGTGTGCAGGAAGCCCCCCAGCGCACCACTCACAGAAGACATCATAGCACAACTGGACGAGCACTTCAGCATCCGCTTTCTGGCAGGCAGCTACGAGCTGCAGGTGGCGTATGAGTGCGAGGGCTGTGCAGCTGTGCTGAGCCAGCGCCATGGGGTGGTGCTAAGCGACAGGGCCGCCAGGGTGCAGCAGCCACAGCCACAGCTCCATCAGCAAGCGGGACAACAACTCAGCCAGTGCCAGGACCCACATGTGCCGGCAGCCTCACAGCAGGGTCTGGAGCAGCAGCAGGAGCAGCCAGCACCATCCCTACCTGAGCAGGGGGGTGTAGCGGCTGCTTTGGCAGGGCTCCCTGGGGGTGATGACATGCAGGCGCTGCTGGCCCGGGCACGGGCTCTGATGGCAGCGACCGATGACTCAGCAGCAGCTGCACCTGGGGTGAACGTGACCGACGCGTACGAGCCTGTCGCACATGCTGGCATAGAGGTGCAGCATACTGGGCTGCCCTCCCCCAGCAGTGCATGTGGCGAGCCACCTCCCTGTGATGCAGGTGTTGATAAAGACGACCTGCAAACAATGATGGCCAGAGCTAGGGCTGCAGTCGCCGCTACGAATGATGTGCTGCAAGGACTTGCTCTGCAGCAGAACAAGCAAGACCCCTAGGAGTCGAGGTGTGGTGTTGTTGGGCCGGGAGAAAACAACAGACTTGGGTCCCCCCTGCAGCCCAACCCTGTGTATTACCCTGTCCAGGGCAACTATGCAGAACGCACCAGAGCAATGGCTTCTTGCAAAACAAGCGTCACATCCATAATTTGGGTGAATCGGGTGGTTCAGGCCCTTTCCCAGCCTCAAATCAGCACCAGCCTTAAACGAAATCAGGCGGCGATGCCCCCAATGAGAGGAGTGCAAGGCTCCCTCCAAGTGCAAGGCTTGCCACTCCGGCAGCCCCGCAGATACAACAGGAGAGCGCAGTGGGAGACTCAAAGAGTATGCTGCGGAGCTGTGGTGCTTGAAGGTGCATTGCTTCAGCCGGTGTAGATAGCTGCGTGGCCCAGCAACTGAAAGCAGAGCATGACCCGGCCCGGCAACTTCAAGGCCAAAGTTGGGTGTTGTGCACGCTTTCATCTAGGCAAGCGGCGTGACAAAGCTACCATATACAAGCAGCAACCATTCAAGACGCTTTGCGCCTGTCAGACGTCTGTGCCAAGTGCAGGCTGCATGAGAGTGGTTCTGATCACGCATTTGCCCAACAATGGGCATTACGCACGGTCATAAGCAGGACATACCAGTGTTTGGCATTATGATATGCTACTCCTGCATATTCGTGCCCGGCCAACCACTACACGAGGCACAGGCGACACGGGTCACAATCCGTCACCCAGGTTCCTGGGAATCTTTGACCTTAGGGCCATCTGCAGGCCTAATGGACCTCATAGCATCAGAGGACGTGTGCAGTGGGTGTTTCTGCGCCTTCAACCTGGCCTTCCACCTTTGGTCGTCAACCCTTCCACCACCTTTCGTGTGAGATTTCACACTTCCAAGCCAGGGTGAACACCAGTCTCCGTGCCCCGCTATAAAGGTTCTCGGCTACCGGGAGTCGAGAACAAACACCATCTGCTTGTTTGGCAGTCTGCAAGGGCCACTTGGCACAATGAAGTCCATAATCTTGTGTACTCTCGTGATAGCAGCCTTATGGGCAGGATCACCAGTCCACGCTGCAGAGTGAGTGCTTCCTGATAGAGTGGACTTGGGTAGGGCCAACGACCCATGCCATCCGCAGATGCAGGTCGCAGCACTTTTGGTCCCAGCCTGCTGCAGCCAGGCCAACGAAGGTTCTAGGCTGTAGGACGCCTACAGATGAGACGACAGCTCTAGTATTCATAGAGCATGCAGCCTTACCCAGTACTGACTGGCCTGCAGATGCCCTGGCGTGCCCTACAGGGGCCAGCAGACGGTCGCATTCGTTTCTGAGCAGCGATCGTCGGCCACAGCTGTCGCAGAGAAACAATACGTATACATTGCTGCTATCGCGCTGTTTGCAGCAGCTTTGAGGGGTGCTCCACACCAAGTGCCCCAGCCCGATCCACCTGCTGTACCACCTGCTGTATCCACCTGTTGCCCACTGTACATGCAGGCGTGCACTGCAGCAGCAGACCCCTCCAGCCAAAGCCCCTGCCCCTGGCCCCACCGCCAAGCCAGCCCCATCACCTGCAGCACCTGCCAAGGCTGCACCTAAGCCCGGCACCCCATCACCTGCAGCACCTGCCAAGGCTGCACCTAAGCCCGGCACCCGTGCACCTGCTGCCCCAGTCCCTGTCCCTGTCGCTGGAGGTGGCAGGACAGCTCCCACTGGCGCAGCCAGAACCACTGCTGCCCCTGCCCCAGCTGGTGCGGGTGCTCGCCCCGGCATTGGCAGGTTTGAGTTCCTTGAGCCTGACAGGCCTTCAGTCAACATGAACGGACGCAGGTAGGTGCACAGACGTTACCCGGAGTGGCTTGGTTGCCCTGAGTTGCTGTTGTAGCAGCGCAGTATGTTACCATTGTACAACCCCAACTTTGTACAGTAGCACGTCACATGTCGCAGTGACAGGCCAAGCTGCAGGGACCGGGTAGCACTTTCAACCACAAGGCCGGCCCGCCATCGACATCATGCTGCACAGCCGTCTGTACTCCACACAATCAGCATGCCTGCACACGATGCTTGATGCTGACAACACACAAATCTGTAACACATGATTGTGGTCTCAACATACTCTCAGCCTAAACAGCTAGGCACGGCTCTTGACACAGCTGTGTTAGTAAGCAGCCCCTAGGGCAAGCACCTTGCCTGCGCCTTGAGGCCATCTGCTATATGGTACGTCATGGCGCTGACGCGCTGTTTCCAATGCTGTCGCCCCACAGGCTGCAACAGACCCCAGCCCCCAAGGCCCCTGCCCCTGGCCCCACCGCCAAGCCAGCCCCATCACCTGCAGCACCTGCCAAGGCTGCACCTAAGCCCGGCACCCCATCACCTGCAGCACCTGCCAAGGCTGCACCTAAGCCCGGCACCCGTGCACCTGCTGCCCCAGTCCCTGTCCCTGTCGCTGGAGGTGGCAGGACAGCTCCCACTGGCGCAGCCAGAACCACTGCTGCCCCTGCCCCAGCTGGTGCGGGTGCTCGCCCCGGCATTGGCAGGTTTGAGTTCCTTGAGCCTGACAGGCCTTCAGTCAACATGAACGGACGCAGGTAGGTGCACAGACGTTACCCGGAGTGGCTTGGTTGCCCTGAGTTGCTGTTGTAGCAGCGCAGTATGTTACCATTGTACAACCCCAACTTTGTACAGTAGCACGTCACATGTCGCAGTGACAGGCCAAGCTGCAGGGACCGGGTAGCACTTTCAACCACAAGGCCGGCCCGCCATCGACATCATGCTGCACAGCCGTCTGTACTCCACACAATCAGCATGCCTGCACACGATGCTTGATGCTGACAACACACAAATCTGTAACACATGATTGTGGTCTCAACATACTCTCAGCCTAAACAGCTAGGCACGGCTCTTGACACAGCTGTGTTAGTAAGCAGCCCCTAGGGCAAGCACCTTGCCTGCGCCTTGAGGCCATCTGCTATATGGTACGTCATGGCGCTGACGCGCTGTTTCCAATGCTGTCGCCCCACAGGCTGCAACAGACCCCAGCCCCCAAGGCCCCTGCCCCTGGCCCCACCGCCAAGCCAGCCCCATCACCTGCAGCACCTGCCAAGGCTGCACCTAAGCCCGGCACCCCATCACCTGCAGCACCTGCCAAGGCTGCACCTAAGCCCGGCACCCGTGCACCTGCTGCCCCAGTCCCTGTCCCTGTCGCTGGAGGTGGCAGGACAGCTCCCACTGGCGCAGCCAGAACCACTGCTGCCCCTGCCCCAGCTGGTGCGGGTGCTCGCCCCGGCATTGGCAGGTTTGAGTTCCTTGAGCCTGACAGGCCTTCAGTCAACATGAACGGACGCAGGTAGGTGCACAGACGTTACCCGGAGTGGCTTGGTTGCCCTGAGTTGCTGTTGTAGCAGCGCAGTATGTTACCATTGTACAACCCCAACTTTGTACAGTAGCACGTCACATGTCGCAGTGACAGGCCAAGCTGCAGGGACCGGGTAGCACTTTCAACCACAAGGCCGGCCCGCCATCGACATCATGCTGCACAGCCGTCTGTACTCCACACAATCAGCATGCCTGCACACGATGCTTGATGCTGACAACACACAAATCTGTAACACATGATTGTGGTCTCAACATACTCTCAGCCTAAACAGCTAGGCACGGCTCTTGACACAGCTGTGTTAGTAAGCAGCCCCTAGGGCAAGCACCTTGCCTGCGCCTTGAGGCCATCTGCTATATGGTACGTCATGGCGCTGACGCGCTGTTTCCAATGCTGTCGCCCCACAGGCTGCAACAGACCCCAGCCCCCAAGGCCCCTGCCCCTGGCCCCACCGCCAAGCCAGCCCCATCACCTGCAGCACCTGCCAAGGCTGCACCTAAGCCCGGCACCCCATCACCTGCAGCACCTGCCAAGGCTGCACCTAAGCCCGGCACCCGTGCACCTGCTGCCCCAGTCCCTGTCCCTGTCGCTGGAGGTGGCAGGACAGCTCCCACTGGCGCAGCCAGAACCACTGCTGCCCCTGCCCCAGCTGGTGCGGGTGCTCGCCCCGGCATTGGCAGGTTTGAGTTCCTTGAGCCTGACAGGCCTTCAGTCAACATGAACGGACGCAGGTAGGTGCACAGACGTTACCCGGAGTGGCTTGGTTGCCCTGAGTTGCTGTTGTAGCAGCGCAGTATGTTACCATTGTACAACCCCAACTTTGTACAGTAGCACGTCACATGTCGCAGTGACAGGCCAAGCTGCAGGGACCGGGTAGCACTTTCAACCACAAGGCCGGCCCGCCATCGACATCATGCTGCACAGCCGTCTGTACTCCACACAATCAGCATGCCTGCACACGATGCTTGATGCTGACAACACACAAATCTGTAACACATGATTGTGGTCTCAACATACTCTCAGCCTAAACAGCTAGGCACGGCTCTTGACACAGCTGTGTTAGTAAGCAGCCCCTAGGGCAAGCACCTTGCCTGCGCCTTGAGGCCATCTGCTATATGGTACGTCATGGCGCTGACGCGCTGTTTCCAATGCTGTCGCCCCACAGGCTGCAACAGACCCCAGCCCCCAAGGCCCCTGCCCCTGGCCCCACCGCCAAGCCAGCCCCATCACCTGCAGCACCTGCCAAGGCTGCACCTAAGCCCGGCACCCCATCACCTGCAGCACCTGCCAAGGCTGCACCTAAGCCCGGCACCCGTGCACCTGCTGCCCCAGTCCCTGTCCCTGTCGCTGGAGGTGGCAGGACAGCTCCCACTGGCGCAGCCAGAACCACTGCTGCCCCTGCCCCAGCTGGTGCGGGTGCTCGCCCCGGCATTGGCAGGTTTGAGTTCCTTGAGCCTGACAGGCCTTCAGTCAACATGAACGGACGCAGGTAGGTGCACAGACGTTACCCGGAGTGGCTTGGTTGCCCTGAGTTGCTGTTGTAGCAGCGCAGTATGTTACCATTGTACAACCCCAACTTTGTACAGTAGCACGTCACATGTCGCAGTGACAGGCCAAGCTGCAGGGACCGGGTAGCACTTTCAACCACAAGGCCGGCCCGCCATCGACATCATGCTGCACAGCCGTCTGTACTCCACACAATCAGCATGCCTGCACACGATGCTTGATGCTGACAACACACAAATCTGTAACACATGATTGTGGTCTCAACATACTCTCAGCCTAAACAGCTAGGCACGGCTCTTGACACAGCTGTGTTAGTAAGCAGCCCCTAGGGCAAGCACCTTGCCTGCGCCTTGAGGCCATCTGCTATATGGTACGTCATGGCGCTGACGCGCTGTTTCCAATGCTGTCGCCCCACAGGCTGCAACAGACCCCAGCCCCCAAGGCCCCTGCCCCTGGCCCCACCGCCAAGCCAGCCCCATCACCTGCAGCACCTGCCAAGGCTGCACCTAAGCCCGGCACCCCATCACCTGCAGCACCTGCCAAGGCTGCACCTAAGCCCGGCACCCGTGCACCTGCTGCCCCAGTCCCTGTCCCTGTCGCTGGAGGTGGCAGGACAGCTCCCACTGGCGCAGCCAGAACCACTGCTGCCCCTGCCCCAGCTGGTGCGGGTGCTCGCCCCGGCATTGGCAGGTTTGAGTTCCTTGAGCCTGACAGGCCTTCAGTCAACATGAACGGACGCAGGTAGGTGCACAGACGTTACCCGGAGTGGCTTGGTTGCCCTGAGTTGCTGTTGTAGCAGCGCAGTATGTTACCATTGTACAACCCCAACTTTGTACAGTAGCACGTCACATGTCGCAGTGACAGGCCAAGCTGCAGGGACCGGGTAGCACTTTCAACCACAAGGCCGGCCCGCCATCGACATCATGCTGCACAGCCGTCTGTACTCCACACAATCAGCATGCCTGCACACGATGCTTGATGCTGACAACACACAAATCTGTAACACATGATTGTGGTCTCAACATACTCTCAGCCTAAACAGCTAGGCACGGCTCTTGACACAGCTGTGTTAGTAAGCAGCCCCTAGGGCAAGCACCTTGCCTGCGCCTTGAGGCCATCTGCTATATGGTACGTCATGGCGCTGACGCGCTGTTTCCAATGCTGTCGCCCCACAGGCTGCAACAGACCCCAGCCCCCAAGGCCCCTGCCCCTGGCCCCACCGCCAAGCCAGCCCCATCACCTGCAGCACCTGCCAAGGCTGCACCTAAGCCCGGCACCCCATCACCTGCAGCACCTGCCAAGGCTGCACCTAAGCCCGGCACCCGTGCACCTGCTGCCCCAGTCCCTGTCCCTGTCGCTGGAGGTGGCAGGACAGCTCCCACTGGCGCAGCCAGAACCACTGCTGCCCCTGCCCCAGCTGGTGCGGGTGCTCGCCCCGGCATTGGCAGGTTTGAGTTCCTTGAGCCTGACAGGCCTTCAGTCAACATGAACGGACGCAGGTAGGTGCACAGACGTTACCCGGAGTGGCTTGGTTGCCCTGAGTTGCTGTTGTAGCAGCGCAGTATGTTACCATTGTACAACCCCAACTTTGTACAGTAGCACGTCACATGTCGCAGTGACAGGCCAAGCTGCAGGGACCGGGTAGCACTTTCAACCACAAGGCCGGCCCGCCATCGACATCATGCTGCACAGCCGTCTGTACTCCACACAATCAGCATGCCTGCACACGATGCTTGATGCTGACAACACACAAATCTGTAACACATGATTGTGGTCTCAACATACTCTCAGCCTAAACAGCTAGGCACGGCTCTTGACACAGCTGTGTTAGTAAGCAGCCCCTAGGGCAAGCACCTTGCCTGCGCCTTGAGGCCATCTGCTATATGGTACGTCATGGCGCTGACGCGCTGTTTCCAATGCTGTCGCCCCACAGGCTGCAACAGACCCCAGCCCCCAAGGCCCCTGCCCCTGGCCCCACCGCCAAGCCAGCCCCATCACCTGCAGCACCTGCCAAGGCTGCACCTAAGCCCGGCACCCCATCACCTGCAGCACCTGCCAAGGCTGCACCTAAGCCCGGCACCCGTGCACCTGCTGCCCCAGTCCCTGTCCCTGTCGCTGGAGGTGGCAGGACAGCTCCCACTGGCGCAGCCAGAACCACTGCTGCCCCTGCCCCAGCTGGTGCGGGTGCTCGCCCCGGCATTGGCAGGTTTGAGTTCCTTGAGCCTGACAGGCCTTCAGTCAACATGAACGGACGCAGGTAGGTGCACAGACGTTACCCGGAGTGGCTTGGTTGCCCTGAGTTGCTGTTGTAGCAGCGCAGTATGTTACCATTGTACAACCCCAACTTTGTACAGTAGCACGTCACATGTCGCAGTGACAGGCCAAGCTGCAGGGACCGGGTAGCACTTTCAACCACAAGGCCGGCCCGCCATCGACATCATGCTGCACAGCCGTCTGTACTCCACACAATCAGCATGCCTGCACACGATGCTTGATGCTGACAACACACAAATCTGTAACACATGATTGTGGTCTCAACATACTCTCAGCCTAAACAGCTAGGCACGGCTCTTGACACAGCTGTGTTAGTAAGCAGCCCCTAGGGCAAGCACCTTGCCTGCGCCTTGAGGCCATCTGCTATATGGTACGTCATGGCGCTGACGCGCTGTTTCCAATGCTGTCGCCCCACAGGCTGCAACAGACCCCAGCCCCCAAGGCCCCTGCCCCTGGCCCCACCGCCAAGCCAGCCCCATCACCTGCAGCACCTGCCAAGGCTGCACCTAAGCCCGGCACCCCATCACCTGCAGCACCTGCCAAGGCTGCACCTAAGCCCGGCACCCGTGCACCTGCTGCCCCAGTCCCTGTCCCTGTCGCTGGAGGTGGCAGGACAGCTCCCACTGGCGCAGCCAGAACCACTGCTGCCCCTGCCCCAGCTGGTGCGGGTGCTCGCCCCGGCATTGGCAGGTTTGAGTTCCTTGAGCCTGACAGGCCTTCAGTCAACATGAACGGACGCAGGTAGGTGCACAGACGTTACCCGGAGTGGCTTGGTTGCCCTGAGTTGCTGTTGTAGCAGCGCAGTATGTTACCATTGTACAACCCCAACTTTGTACAGTAGCACGTCACATGTCGCAGTGACAGGCCAAGCTGCAGGGACCGGGTAGCACTTTCAACCACAAGGCCGGCCCGCCATCGACATCATGCTGCACAGCCGTCTGTACTCCACACAATCAGCATGCCTGCACACGATGCTTGATGCTGACAACACACAAATCTGTAACACATGATTGTGGTCTCAACATACTCTCAGCCTAAACAGCTAGGCACGGCTCTTGACACAGCTGTGTTAGTAAGCAGCCCCTAGGGCAAGCACCTTGCCTGCGCCTTGAGGCCATCTGCTATATGGTACGTCATGGCGCTGACGCGCTGTTTCCAATGCTGTCGCCCCACAGGCTGCAACAGACCCCAGCCCCCAAGGCCCCTGCCCCTGGCCCCACCGCCAAGCCAGCCCCATCACCTGCAGCACCTGCCAAGGCTGCACCTAAGCCCGGCACCCCATCACCTGCAGCACCTGCCAAGGCTGCACCTAAGCCCGGCACCCGTGCACCTGCTGCCCCAGTCCCTGTCCCTGTCGCTGGAGGTGGCAGGACAGCTCCCACTGGCGCAGCCAGAACCACTGCTGCCCCTGCCCCAGCTGGTGCGGGTGCTCGCCCCGGCATTGGCAGGTTTGAGTTCCTTGAGCCTGACAGGCCTTCAGTCAACATGAACGGACGCAGGTAGGTGCACAGACGTTACCCGGAGTGGCTTGGTTGCCCTCAGTAGCTGCCATGACTGTGGTTGAATATGCTGACAGCCTCAGTAGCCAGCCACGACCGTCGTCAAACTTGACTATTGTAACAGCTGTGGTTGCCAGCCGCACAACTGACGGTTTCTGAACAACCAGTGCGGATGCATTTGCAGACGAAGTGCTGTTATGGTAATGTCGTGCCAGATAGGTGGGGGAGTCGTCAGGTGCAATCTGCACAACTGCAGCGCCTGCAGTGACCTGCACTTCACCCACTTTGCAGCTACTGACTGCATCAACGCAGGCATATCATTCACAGGGTGCCCATGCTGCGAGCTCCGCATCGTATGCTGCGTGCTCCGCACCGTATGCTGCGTGCTGCACACCGTATACCTTGTGCCAACACATACCCTTTCTGTCAACGTCTGACCCATCTCAGGTAATCGCCGCTGACCCCCGTGGTTGCAGGCGCGCACTGCTGGCACCCTCTCCCCCTGCTGTCACACCACCAAGTGGCCAAACCACAAGCAAGGACCAGGGTCAACAGGCAGCTGCCAAGCCCCAGCAGCCAGCCAAGGGCACGCCAACTGCCCCTGCCAAGAGCCCTGAGGCAGCCAGGAATCAGACTACCACGGCTGGGCAGAAGCCACAAGCTGCCGGACAGAAGCGTGCAGCTGCGCAATCTGGTCAGAGTGGACAGGCACGCTCTGGAATAGGGAATTTCGATTTTGTCTTGCCAGACAGGATTGACAATCTGTCGGGCAGGAAGTGAACATGCAGATGGTGTTCAGCCCCGTGGCAACGTTCGCCAAGTTTGTTGCTCTGAGGCGTCAACGATGTGCGTGTTGCTCGTGACCTGCTTTTTTGCTTCTTCAACGACTGACAGTTGTGTCTGTGGTGTGTGTTATCTTTGAAGAGTCCCAAATCACGCTGATGCGGCCGCCTGTGCTGCAGGGGAATGAGCGTATGCTCTGCCCTATCTGAGCAGCCTTGGACTGTTTGGAGCAGCTATGTCCATAGAGTAATTTGATTAGGTTGCTTTCTTGCACGAACATTATTTGAGTCGCCAGTTTGAGGCTGTGGCTGCTGGCATCGCGCAGTGTTGTCGGCCGACATCTGCAGCATGTGCCTTCGTCCTGTACATATAGTCTGCACCAGTTGAGAACTCATCCTTGTTCCCTACTGGGTGGTCAGGCAGGGCTTTGTCCCAGACGTTGCCAGCACAGCCCTGTGCTGTGGTTGGCAGGGACATCTTTTGTGCTGACTGGGTGTGCACGGCATGACATGGTAATGCTGAGTCAGCGTGTTGCTTGGGTGCCCTGAGTTCCTGCAATGCACACGGTGCCTTCCTGCGTGGAGTGATGAATGCTGTGCATGAGGTTTCTCAGAGAATGGCAGCGCAGCTGCAAGAGCACACTGCAGCCAAGCTTCACGTGCATCTTTTCGCAAATATGTGGGCTGTGCATGCGTTGTGGGACCCCACCCCCGCAGGAGAGCAGTGCAAGGGATTTATTTGTGACTGTGACTTGTACGTGACGAGACTTTCGCTGACTTGACGATGTAACACCCCGTGGGATGCTTTTAGGGTAAGCAAAATGTTTGGGTGAGCAGGCGGCCGTGGCGATGTCCTTTCAGGGACCTTGGCTTCTCGTGTGTATCTGTCACAGAGCTGAGCAATCCAGTGAAACTTTGTGGCGGCGAACTGTCAGCTTTAGAGAACACACTCCTGCTGCTCATTCAATCCAACCCAATTAATGAGGCTGCTGTATGTGGCTCAGCCACACTGTTGATTTGATGAGGACGCGTGAGGTATGACTCACACACACACAAACGCAACATGTGTCAAAAGGAACACAGCAAAACATCACCAGTCACGCAAGCCAGACATCGTGTACAGCTGATGTTACACATGAGTCAAGCAAACAAAAGTGTCATGCGCGTTAGCTTGTGTGCTTGTCAGCCAGCACAGGAGTAATTGTGGTCAACCAGATTGAGACCCAAACAGTATAGAGTTCAACAATGAAATGCAACATATTCGTTCTGACATGCACACAAACAATGATCATGCTGCAACAGCATACTTGGCCATCATCTTGGGCCTGAACTTGGCGATAGCCCACTGCAACCGTGCAACTTGGTTTGCAGTCATCATCATACAGCACTGATCAGGCAGGTAACTCAGCAGATTAAAAACATTGTCGATGGCCAAGTAATCCTGCTTGCAGCTCTTGAACGCCAGCAGCTCCCTTGGCGTGGGCTTCTTCCCCTCCCTGAACTGTGTGCACCACCGAGATAGCTTCACGGCCAAACCGTTCTTCGCAGCCCACTGCGCGGTCTGCAAGTTGACCGGCGTGTCGGGCACGGCATCGGCTTTCGTAAGCCCGTCGCCTTCGCAGGGCACCGCACCTTCGTGAGTGTGCATGAGGCCGAGGTAGTGACCCAGCTCGTGCGCCACGGTGATGCCCCCGCCGTCCCAAAAGCGCTTGGAGTTTCGGGCCGCTGGCGTGAACTCGTCCCACGTGATGGTGATCCAGTTCTCCGTGACCGAATCTTCCGACCACGTCGAAGATGGGCGCGCGAACCTGCATGGGCGTTGACAATGTGCCACATATTCAAGGTCAACACAAACGTGTGACCAAGCTGCTGATGGCTAATCTGCCCGCCCACGCGTTGTGAAGTGCCGATAGAGCTCATGTTAGGGCCCCCGGCCTGTGCATGAAGGTTCCTTGCGGATCTGTGATAAGCACCACGCTATAAAAGCGACAACTCTTCCTTGCTTACCAAGGTCCAATAGAGCCGGTGTATCCTGCATACAGACTGCTGCAAGCCTCTTCCTCAGTGCTGTTGCACCACCTGCACAGGCGGGACAAGGTCACAATAAGGAGGAATGACGTCCAAAAGAGCTCTTGCCTCGAGGCGCCTGGAAACCAACATAGGCCAGCCCTGCCAGTGTAAGCTTGCAATATGACAGCACTTTGCAAAGTTGGTTGAGCCCGTACCCCACCCACATACTGCAGCTGCCTCGAAGATGGGCAGAACCCGGGCTGGTTAACCAACCTTCCTAGACAATACATTACTTTTCCAGCCCTGTCGGAACAATGACAACACTACTACCCCTGTACATTCAGGATCATCCAACTGTCTGTCAGCTGTCGCAACATCACCCACAACAGCAAACCAATTCAACGATGCTCACTCACTTTGGAAAGATGCTCACTCACTTTGGAAAGATGGAGCCGCCAACGATGATGTTGATGACATAATCTTTGGTGAGGGCAGCCACATCGTCAAAGGCTGCTGTTTGGGCGAGGCATGGGAAGCCCGCAGCTTCTTGCTTGGGGTTTCCAGTGCACTCCTGTGTGCATAATCAATACAGCAATGAGGATGAGCGGGTGCAAACTGCTGGTGCGCCAAGTTGATTGGGTGGCGGCTTCAAAGTGGAAAAGGGGTTGATCAAGCTTGTGCCGCTGTCTCAGTGGCATGAGGCCCGTCGCTTCTTACCTGCCAGTCCTTGACGGTGCTCAACAGCAGGTAGGGGTGCTTCTTTGAATCATAGCGGATCTCTTGAAGTTCGAACCTGCACCGTCGCACATGTCACGTCAGAGCCTGCAGGGTGATTACAGGGTGCTGCGTGTTGCTGCAGGGTGCATGCAGGGTGCTGGTGGTTCACGTTGGCTGGGGTCCACCTAGATGGTCCACCTGCAGCATGCGGCATGCACTTGCGCACTTGCCACATCACTGCTATGGCAGCACTCCTGCCGCTCAGACAAGGTGGTGATACTATGGCCACCCTTGCAACATCCAACAATGGAACTGACCGTTGTGCTGCAGTGCATGGTCAAGACATCCATTCACCATGTGGCTTATTGCAACCCCATATGCCGCCATATGGCTGTGGCTGATGCCCCCATATGCCCTAACGTGCCCAGGGTGCTGCTGCTGAGGCAGGTGCCACTTACTGTACAAGTGTTGGCTCGAATGCCTTGTTGGCCACCTTGATGAGGTTTGCTGCTGACTCCTCAGCTTGCCACATGGGAGGCAGCTCAGAGCCGTCCAGCATAAAGCGCTGACCTGCAGGGCCACACAGCAGCACGCAGCATGGTTGGCGCACTATGACATGGAGAACGCAAGGAAACTCAACAGTGCACCATGTGTCCGGAGCTCCAGTAGCTGTGGATGGAGGGCAGAGCATGCATGCAGAGGCATGCCAGGCAGGGCCATGAGGGTTTTGACTTTCACAGCTCTTGCAACCTAAAACACAAGGGGCCATACACCGAATCCCGCTAAGCTGCTACATGGGGTTGGCAGAAAAGCCCTGACAACTTTGCTGCACTGAGCGCTGAGGCTCTGTCATAACTCTGACCAATCAGCTGTCAACTCACAGTGAAACACCACTGGGATCTTGACTGGTTTGAACACCAGCTGTTGATATCTGAAAATGGTAGGCTGTGGGGGTGCCCCGCACTTGATGGGGGTGCCTGGTGCAGTCAAGTTTTTCCTGCCAGGCAGCAGCATGCCCTGCAGCCTGGTGGGGCTGAACTCCCGAACAGTGCACAACATGTCCTGCATGCTCATCAGGGGGCTCACAGTGGGCGGCACATTCTCAACCACAGCCTCGCTGTCTGCGATCACAGGAATGGGGGCACCGGCGTCGCGCCTTGCTGCTGCTGCTGGCGGCGTTGCTGGCTTGGCTGGTGTTGGGGTTGCGTGTAGGTGCCGTGCAGGGTGTAGGTCCCTTCCATGGGCTGAGGAGGGCTGGTGAGCTGGCTCGAGCAGTCGCCTGTTGTTGTTACCACCCTGCAGCATCTCCGAAGTTCCCTGCAACACACAACACCATACTTTTCATGACTTGCCCACTGAATCCTTTTGTGTTCCTCATGAAATCCAGCTCGCTCCTTACCTGCTCCTCACACCGCCGGCCAACATGCCCCAGAGCCTGATATCCGACATGTTCGTCCTTCCCCGCCGTTCATGACACGAGAGCAAACCCATGCTGCTACATGGTATGTGCATGGCATTGAGAAACCTGATGTGGAGGTGTGAAGGTGTCACAGCTCAAAGAGGCCCTCGCAGCTGGAGATGCTGCAATGATGACAACGCGTTGGCAACAGCGTGCCAAGCGCTACGCCCGCCTGCCGGGCTCAACAAACATCAACAAGACGGTCCTAGTAACCGTACCCCTGTCTCCCTCCCTCTCGCCTCTCAGCAGCACCTACTTGATTGGCTTGCAGCCCCACAGCTGGCCATGTGGTGATGCCTCCATGGTCCTTCTGCGCCACCCGGCCGTACCACCTCCCTAGCTGATCAAGGTCCAGCAGGCGCTGTATCTCCAACTGCAGTAGATCAGGATCGACGTCAGAGAGGGTGAAGGACTGCTGCTGTGCATACTGCCGCAGCAGCACCAATAGGGCCTGGCTTCTGTGGTATCGGAGGTAATTGAGGACGTCACGCGCGACTTCTTTGAACTGGTCTATGACTTCTTGCAGGTCTGCTTGTGCTGTGGTGTTGCGACCGCTGGCTCGCAGGTGGGACTGCAGCCGCTGCAGGAATGCAACTGTCAGAGGCTCAGTGATGCTGTCTGCATCGTCCCACCAGGTGTAAAGGTCGTCGGCGGCACCTGCGACAGGGGGGACCGGCCGGTGGCAGCATTGTTGAATGGAGTCTGTTGGGGTTGCTCTAGGCAGCTGATGGGGCCGGAGCTGGTCTGGGCGTGTGCAAGGAAGGCTGCAGTGTTGCAACTTCACACATGGTGTACAACTGCAGGTGGAGCTCACAAAACCTGCGGCACACAATGTATGGATAATCATGTATGTGCCTGCTCACCCATTGTGCCCCAATTCTGGATTTGGCAGATTCGACTTGAAGTTATGCCGAGAGTCACCCAAGTGAGTTGCTATCCTCAATGTGTGAGAGGGCGGTTGCTCACCTTGTCCCTCGACAGCGCTCCGCATCTGCTGTGCCTCCTCACTCCATGGAGGTGGCAGCTGCCGCAGTGCCAAGCCGTCTGTTGGCATGCCCCTGGTGTGGCGCACATCGATCTGGGTCACAAGGTTCCCCGAAGCATTGCTGTCCTGGCTGGCATAGCAGTTGGTGAGCTGGCGGGTGCCTATGGACTTGGCGGTGAACCAGCCGGCCACAAAGCCTACTGCCAGCAGCAGAAGGCCGATGCCTACGGGGACAGCAGGGTTAAGGACACAAACAGCAGCAGTGCATGAGAGTGCTGTGGCTCAGACTGAAGCTCTTGGCAGGACAGGCTGGCCTGCCGCAGCCTCAGGACCAAAAGCCCCAAACCATGAAACAGACGCCGGTGTGCCACATGCAGTGACTGTTCCGAGTGCAGGGTTGATGTGTGCCACAACTGCTGCTGACCAGTGCTGCATGGGGTCATGGAACGGGTTGCGTCACCTGCTGCATAGAACTTCAACAGGCGTTTGTGCTGTGGGGTGCCTGCAGGTGAGTCAGGAAAGCACAAGATCGGTAAGTGAGAGCTTGCTGTTGAGATCAACGTCATGAGAACCTTCCAGAGCGCCCTGCTCACTTTGCATGCCCCTTCTGGCCTATGGTGCAGAGCAGTATACCGCCTCTGGGTAGAGCAGTATATCCCCTGCAAGAGACACTCAGGGCCCTGTGCTGGCTCAGGTTAACTGCGATTTTGTAGTGTGGTTGATGGCCACGAACGTAGTAGTGTGCCCCAGCAGGATCGCACGGAGACACTGCAGTTCAGAACAGCGATGGCAGCAGAGCCCAAACAGAAGGGTGTAGAAACAGAGGGCGCGTTTGTTTCTCTGGCTTTTGCAGCATACCTTGGAGTTGTTTGTGACTGCGGCCACCGTGGAAGGATGGTTGTGTTAACTATTGGTCCCACCGTCACATGTCCCGGAAGATTGAAAGACTAGCACGCACCCACCCATCAGCAGCTTGTTCAGCTTGTCTTCGCAACAATGTTGCACCAATGAGTCATGATGCACAGCACGTGCAGCATCAGCAGGTGCATGCTGGTTCTGCTGCTGTTGCTAGCCCAGCAGACAGATGCCCAGCAGCATGAACGGCTTGTGAGACATGTATCAGTCCGTTACCAACGTGCAGATCAAGCAAAGGCGCCTCTTCGAGCCTCACATGGCACAGACGTGCCCGTCAATGCATCCCCCCTCGTCAGCACAGGCCAAAGTGACCCCCACCCTTCTGCAGCACGCAGACTGTCAGCAGCAAGCCCAGCACCATCAGCAGGCAGCTGTCCATCCGCTTATACAGAGGTCACAGCCTCTGGATGCCCCTGCACGGTATACCATGGAGACTCAGGTGTCGGCAACAGCAGTCACGCAGATCGTTTGATCCGGGTGAATTTGTGTCCAGCAGGGTATCGCTGCAGCCACTCAGCAGTAGAGTCCATACAGCTAGCGGGATGGAGGAGGCCCAGCAGCGAAGCGGCAGTCACACATTCTCCGGACTTGCTGACGGAGCAAGGCATATGCGTGCCGTGCCAGTTGGGTGAGTGTGTCAGCAGCTTTCGAGGACGTATAGCTGCAACAGGCCAGCAGGCAGCAGAGCATGCCATGCATGGCAATTTGGGGCAGCTTTTCTGCAGCAAGGGTTTTTGCGCTGCCTCCATGCCACATGCAGCAGCCACTGTCAAGCAGGACTTGATATATGGCACACATGTCAAATGGGAAGCACAGTGCAAGGCTGTCCGTGCGGAGGCAGCACTTTGGAGCACTTGATTGCGTGTCCCCTCGGAACACTTCGAGGCAGTGGCTCCTGGCCTGGCAATCAAGTCACACTAGGGAGAGCCACCTTGGTGCTGCTGTTCACTGTGCTAGCATCCTTTTTTGGGTTTAGGGTTTGGGGGTTCGACCCCTAAACCCTAAACCCCGACCCCTACTAGACCTGGTGGTAGCCAGTGCGGCTGACATGCCAGCTCTGTCAACACGTCGGTTGTACCTCACACCTCTGCAGCAAGTCACGTTTTGAGTCACTCTCAAAACACCCGCTTTGTTCACTTGCTCTCAACGTGCTGCAGGCGAGTTCTGCCCGGTAGGGACCCAGGAGGACACCCACATGAGTCTGTCAGCATGTGATGTCCAGGCATTCACAATCAGCAACCCGACAAAAGAAGCAGTCAAGCGCAAGCACCACGGGGACAAGAACCCACTGACAACCACAGCACTGCTGTCAGGCTCGTGCAGTGGGGTGCACCTGTGCCCAGGCGGCAGCTACTGCCCAAATCCGGCCGAGAGGAGGCCTTGTGAGCCGGGGCGGTGGTGTCCCGAAGGCAGCATCAAGAGTCAACCCTGCAACATCACAGTAAGCAGCACGGATTTCCAGGCCTTGGATTTGCAGGTACACCCAGGTTGCAACGAAGGGTTCAGTCGCTGGACGGTTCAAGTTGGAAAGTCAAGCCATCATTCAGCTGTGCAGACAAATCACAGGATGTGCATCGCCCTTGTGCACACCACCCGTGTTGGCAAGCGGGAAATTGTATGCATCACCAGCCACCATGTGTAGTTGTGTGGTGCCACAGGAGCTGTGTTTGATAAATCGTGCTTGCTGTGTGTTCCTGCATTCTTGACCCCAGGGCATGCTCGTGTGGAACCCCTTCAGGAGAGCCCCTGGCAGTACCAACCTCATGCTTGAGTCCTTAGTCAAGGCTTCAGCATCACTGGATGGCAACAGCTGCCCCATCAATGCCACCAACCCACTAGAGGGGTGCCCAGCTGGGTACTTCTGCCCTACAGCCAGTCAGAGGCTGCCTTGTCCTGCAGGCCACTTCTGCCCGGTAGGTATGACACCCCCACCCCAAGGGGGATCTGAAGGGTTGCAAAAAGCAGCAGCACACATAAGAGTCCTGCCATGTGCATACATGGCACATTCGGGTGAATGGATACTCACCTTGGCGGTAGGAGCTCGCACACCCTTTTGGTAATAGCAAAGTAACGTTTGCTCCCCTGCCTCAGGAGAATACAGGGTGTTGCACGTGTCCTCAGAGACAGGCAGCAAGCCCAGCAGGGGTGGAGCATGTGTGCGCTGATGACAGCAACATCTTGCCGGGGTCTTCATAAGTCCAAGGCTTTCCCTGCTGTCTGTCCTGACATCGCCTTGCAGGGCCACACCAGCACCCCAGTCCCTTGCCCAGTGCTGGGTGCCTGCACCCATGACAACAGCTCTGCACCAGACTGGTCCTTCATTGGGTTGCTGCTGATGTTCCTGGTGCTGCTGTGCCTGCTGGCGCTGCTGGAGTACATGAGGATGTCAGGGCGCTGCCGCAGGAAGGCACAGAGCCAGGAGGATGACGTCATGCAGCTCATAGAGGCTGTAGGGTTCAAGGTGCGCTGTAGTTGGGGTTTTGAAGCTGAATTCGTGATGTACTCAGGTGTGGGTGTTGCTGGTGCAGCTGGAGTAAGCCTTGAGTGAAATGGTCAATAGTTGTTTCAGCAGGAAGGCACAGAGCCAGGAGGATGACGTTAACAGCTCATAGAGGCAGTGGGCTTCAAGGTCAGTCAGCAGCGAGCATATACTTTGGGGGGGGGGTGTTATATGTGGATACTTTCTCCGCTGGGCGGTACTCTCCACAACACATACTGCACAACACATGAGCCTGGGGGTAATTGTACAACACATGGGCACAACACATGTGCCTGCTGGGGGTAACTGTACATACAACTCATCTGCACAATTGGTAGTGTGTTTATGCCTACGGTGGCTTGGCAACGGCGTCATGGTCACCACAGCGTACGGGCTGTGGTTGTGCATGTATATGCTTGCTAGCTGCTTTGCCTGGCTACTGCACTGTACCAGCACCCTGCCAGAGCGACTGTCACCACTCGCACAGAGGACCTAACCTGTACCCTGCCTTTGAAATAAATAAAAGTATGTAATAAATAACAATAAATGAAATTAATCATATATATTTCATTTATAATATCTATTTTGCCATGGCTGCCATTCCCTCACCTGCTGTGCCCCCCTGCAGATGGTTGGCACCCAAGGCGGCTACCAGGTGTCCCGTACAGTAGCCAGCCAGACCGACCAGCCCCACTTTGGTGACGTGCTGCAGCCAGCAGCCAAGGAGGGCTCCATCATCAGGTCTAGCAGGCAGGCACTAGGCAGGGCACTGCGCAGCATCTCAGGCCACTGGCACATGCAGCCGCACACAGCCGCCAAGCCGGCCGGCACAAACCACGCTGTGCTGACGGTAGAGGGGGTCCCAGCAACCCCTAGGCACCCCTGGGGCTCCAAGCCCTGGCTTGCCTGGCTGCAACCTGCCAGGGTGTCAGCACGCAATGGGGACAGCACCCTGCCGACAGCCGGAGGGCTTGCAGGCATGCGGGACGTTGCCATGAAATCACCTTTTGAGGTGGCAGGAGTGCCAAGCATTGCCGGCACCGGCAGTGCCGCTCCCTCCGTGATGGCGGCGTCTACAGTAGACGGCCAGGCAGGTGGAGATGGAGATGGAGCGGAGGAGTTTGTGATAAACCCTCGGCTCACGCTAGTGTTCAGGGATGTGTGGGTGGCCGACATCCCCATCGCAGAGAGCCTGGCGCACAAAGCAAGGCGGCGTGCGCTGGGCCTGTGCCAGAAGGACTGTCCGCAGGGTTCTGACTTCAGCTACATTGACAGCGGCACGGTTGACTGCAGCAGCAGCAGCAGCCGTTTTGGGTCAAGGCAGGAGGAGATGTATGCTAAGCTGGAGGCAGCAGCTGCGTCGGGGGCTTTCTTTATTGTTCCTGGTGTCAGCAGCCGCTTCCCACACTCTCAGCTGCATGCGATCATGGGACCTTCTGGGTGTGGTGAGTGTGGGGAGGGGGGGCAAGGGGAGCCGAAGGTCAAGGCAGAGGGAGCGGCAAAGCAGACGGGCAAGGCAGAGGGGCAAGGCAGGGCAGGCGCAGAAGCTGAGAGAATGATTGATCGTGCAAGTGCCCATTGTGTTGACTGAATAAGCCCTGACACGTGCAAGCGCTTCATCAACCGAGAACAGACAATGCTAGTCCTGAGGACGGGTACGCAGAATGCCAGCATTTTCATGTGGCTGTGTTTGTAGACCTGCAGTAGCTGACCAGTCGCTCCTACCTGACTGCGCTGTATTGCTTCCTCCTTGCACTGCTGCCTGTCTTTCTGCCTCATCATCTGCCTCACACCTGTTCGCTGAACCGCCAACCTGCCCGCCCGCCTGCCTGGCCGCCCGCCTGCATGCCTGCCGCAGGAAAAACCACGTTGTGCAAGGCCCTGGCAGGCCGTGTGCCGCTCAACCACATGGTTGGCGATGTGCGAGTGCTGTGCAGCTCAGCAGCTGACAACTTTAGGGCAGAGGTGGAGCTGACTGCTGCAGGGACAGCAGGCAGTGCAGCCACTGCATGCAACATCTCCAACATGACTGGGTTTGTACCTCAGTTTGATCAGCTGCATGAGACACTGACGGTAAGCACACTGTGCAAGGAGCCTGCTTGGACCTGGGGCCCGGGGTGCAGCTGAGCATAGCTCAAGCCGGCTGTTGGTCATTGCATGTTTTCATTGTAGGGCATCTTTGTCATTGCTTGTCAAGTATTCGTTGCAGGGCCACCGCACATGTGCAGCATTGCAAGTTGCTGTGCCCACATATTAGGACACATGCAGCAGCTGATTGGTGTTGCACCTTTTCTGGATGCCTCTGTAACTTGCACATGGCCAAACATAGCAACAAACCGATCATCCTGCTCACATGCAGTCTTGTGTGTGTTCTGCCCGTCAGGTGCTTGAGAACCTGCTGCTGGCAGCCAAGCTGCGACTACCTGTGACAGGCAAAGGTCAGGGCATGGCTGCAGCTGCTTGGCGGCACATGGAGCGGCAGCGCCACCGTGAGGTGCACAAGGTGGTGGGGGAGGTCATGGCCCTCATGGGGCTCACAAAGGTGGCCACAACGGTGAGCGAGGGTGTTGCAAGTTGCTTTTGGTAGCCAAAGCTTGGCTACCAACAGAGCTTCTTGTTCTGCTTGGCTTTGCAGAGTGTGCCCCTCCGCTTGTGACGGGGGGCACACTCTGCCGGTGTGGGCAGGTGTGTCTTAAGTGTACTGCTGTATGTGCTCCCTAGGCTGAATCGTTGAGTAGGCATATGCTGTCATGCCATGGTGCCCACATGCGGCTTCCACACCTGTGCGGGAACAACCTGGAGCACCCAGCCTCAAGAAATGTGACGACAGCTATGGCATGTGGCTGCTGTTTGTGTGCACAGGTGGTTGGCACATCGAATCAGCGCCTGCTCTCAGGGGGTCAGCGCAAGCGCGTTGCCATTGCCGTTGAGCTGGTGTCCAAGCCCTCGCTGCTGTGGCTGGATGAGCCCACCAGTGGACTGGATGCTGCTGTGGCTTATGACGTGATAGCAGCACTCAAAGCCAGCAGTCAGCGCGGCATGAACGTACTGGCCATCATGCACCAGCCAAGGTGTGTACTGCTGCAGCCGCATTTGGCTAGGATAACAGCACTCTTGCACTGGTTGGAGACACCCCGCTTGAGAGGAAAGTGTTGGATGTTGTGACAGCCACACCTGGCATCGTGCTCTGTGTGAAGTCTCTGTGGTGGCGTGACTGCCGCCGCCGTTGCTGCTTGCGCACTCGGTTGTAACATCCTTCATTCACCGACTGCTGCCGCCATGCAGGTGCTCCATCTTTGAGATGTTTGACAGCTGCCTGCTACTGGGCGGCAACGGCAATGTGGTGTACTCAGGGCCCCAGCGCCTGGCCCAGTCCTACATGGCCTTCCTGGGCTTCTACATACCTCCCAACGAGAATCTTGCTGACTTTCTGCTGGACGTGACATCAGGTGAGCAGTGCCAACAGCACAGCTCCGTTCCTTGTGACACACCTGGACTTTCAGCAACATTTAACCACAGCACACGCATGACCTGACCATTATGTCATGATGGATTCATACGTCGAACTCTGCATCGGCTCCAAACTGGTGATAAAAGGCTAAAATAACAGTAATATGCTTGCCCTGCTCATGCTGTTGCCGTGCAGGTGTGGTGCCCCGGCCGGGCGACCCAGATTACATTCCCAGCCAGCTGTCCTCGATGTGGCACAAGGCAGGTGGCATCTGGCTTCAACAGCAAATTCGCAAGGAAAGGCAGGCACACTCTGCGGTGGGAGCGGGCCCCCTTCAATCGGCCGCGACGCTGCAGATTGCGGATTTGCTGCCGGTTCCCCCACCCACAGTTGCCGAGCCCGTCGACTGGCCGTGGCGTCCGCGTGACCTAGAGGCGCTGCTGGGGCGCTTCAATCTGATCGTCGACAGTGGCCGCGATGGGACCATGTTCAGCGGCGCAGGCTTCCGCAATGATGCAGACGCATCCCGGGCTCAAGGCAGCTCGGTCCTGAGCTACAGCGGGTTTCTAGCCTTCTGGGACGAGTCCGGCATCAAGGAGCTGCTTGGGCAGGTGAGGCATTATGCTTTCGCCGCAGAGCTCTGCCTCGCATGATGCAGCCGCCAGGCAAGCACGCTGGTGCGTCTGTGAGTCGAGAGTGAAGACCACCGCCCATCTTCCTGCGACGCACATCGCTTCTACACATGCCAAGGCAGGCAAATGCCTGGATGAACCACAGTAAAGCATTGGTGGAGGGTGGGGGCACACAAGTGCATGTCTAAACTTGTGTAAGTTGACACTTACACACTGCTGCTGCTGCTGCCCTGTGCTGATCATACAGGAGGAATATGCCCAGTTCATTGAGGGCCTGTGTGATGACTTTGACATGAAGCCAGACAGCTGCATCACACAGGCACACTTTGTCCAGGTGCTGAAGGCGCAGCTGCGTGCAGCAGCACGTGCTGCTCTTGACATGCCGGACGAACACCAGCAGCTGCTGGCCTCTGTGCACGGCATGCCCCTGCAGACAATCCAGCAGGAGCACCACCAGGTCTCTGGCTCTGTAGGATCAGCAGACCTCACTGATGCCCCCTCCACTGCAGCAGCAGCAGCCACGGCTGACAGAAAACAACCATTCCTCGCGCGCAAGTCAGCCTTTGCAGAGTACAGCAGCACACCCTTGGAGGACTTAAACCCCTGTGAGGCAGCAGTGCAGCGCTGTGAGGCAGCTCTGTGCAGCACTGAGGCTGCCCTTGCCAAGGCTGAGGCAGCAGACACAGCGGCAGCATGCGAGGATGCAGAGGTGTCTGCCTTCGAAGCTGCTGTAGCTGCTTGTGCAGCAACAGCCGCCCACCAAGCTGCCCTAGAACACGGGCAGGCAGCAGCTGCGGATGCTGCGCCTGAGTGCCGCACACCTGTGCAGCTGTCGAGGACCTGCTCCTCTGCTACTGCGTTCTCCAATGCAGACAGGGGCCCGTGTGCGCCCGGTATGCTGACGTGTCCGCAGGCGCGGCTGAGGCAGCATACCATGCTGCGGCAGCGGGCGCTGACTAGGCAGGGGACGCTGCCTGAGGGTGTGCGCAGTGGGCCGTCAGCAAGGAGCGGGCCTTCCACGACTGCGGAGTGTGCACAGCAACTGGCGATGCAGCAGCAGCAGTGCCAGCAGCACATGCAGGTAGGCGAGTGACTCCCACATACTCCCATGCGCCGACATGTTGAGAGGTAGTAGAATGCTAGTAGTGCTGTTCCTTTTCCGTATATGCAAGCCTGGGGGCATCCAGAAAGCAATGATTGCAGCAGGAAGGCAATAAGATCATGACATGCCTCTAGCTGAGCGGACTCATCTGCAACAGCTCTGGACTTCTATTGTTGCGCAAACCAACAACTGCACCCCTCTCAGCCAGCTGTCCCACACGTCTCTATAACCCACTCGCTGACTTGACCGCTCCTGTTGTCCACTCCTGCAGGCACTGCTGCGCACAAGGAAGCTCCGCAAGGCAGCAGCCGCAGCAGCAGCCCAGCCGGCTGGCATGCGGCAGGTCTCCCAGGCCCGACTGATGCACAGCAGCTTCATATCTGCACGGCCAGGGGACCCGCACCCCTGCGCATCCCTACAGGAGGCCCGTGCCCGCTGCTTGGATCAGCTAGGGGACTTCCTAGTGATGCAGGAGTCGCGCCAGCTGGGGCCGCAGCAGCTGCCCCTGCAGCAAACCTGGTCTGACATGTGCACGGTGGCCAGCATGGCGGACGCCCTGCAGCGCAACGGCAACAATGCCAGCTACGTGGTCAAACTACCGTCCCTACCCAGGGATGCTGCAGCTGCTGTCGACGCCGGTGTGCTGGGGACTTCCCCATACCACGCGTGCACTTCACCGGGAGCAGGGGGAGTGGCCGAGGCAGAAGCAGCAGCCGCTGCCGTGCGGTCGCGGAAGCTGCCGTCTGTCGCGAAGCAGCTGCAGACGGTCATGCTGCGCAGCAGTTGGAAGGAGGTGCTGTCACGCTCAGCACTCATGACCGACCTGCTGCTGACGTCAGTGCTGGGGTTGTTCCTGGGTATCGCGCAGGGCAGGAATATTCAGCCGGGTAGCTCGCTGACGTGGATGCTGATCACGCTGCTGGCGTATGGCTGCATCACTTTGGTGCGCAGCACACGCAGCTACGGCAGTGAGAGGCACATCTACCTGCAGCAGGAGAGCCCGGTGAGTGGGGGTTTACGTGAGCTTCAGTATCAGATAAGTGCGGCTGCTGTGCTTGCTGGGCTGACACGACTGCAAATACTATGTTGGCTGTGCATGTGGCAGGGGCATTCTCTAAGAAATTGGTGTTGGGGTTGCTCCACCCATGCCGGAGGTGTATCACTGGCCATTGTGCTCCTGTGTGTTTTGACGCTGTGCGCTGTGCAGGCGGGTGTGAGCGTGACGGCTTGGGTGTTTGGGCATCAGCTCATCGACCTTGTCGGCCTGATGGTGCACCCCATGCTGTTCTTTGCGTGGATGTACGTGCTGACCCTCACGCCTGTGCCGGCTTGGAGCTACTTCACCACGCTGGCAGTGGTGGGCATCTACACATCAGGCCTGGGCTACCTGGTGAGTGTCTTCCATTGGGGCAGCTGGCAGCAAGGTCACACCCAACCACCACACCAAACTTGATGGTGCTTAGGTTCCTGGAGCAGTTGCAGGCTTGCAGGCAGCAGCTGGGCGTGTGGGCTGCCTCTCCAGTGATGCGCATCACTGCAAGCATGCAAGCATGCAAGACATGCAAGCATGCAAGACATGCAAGCATGCAAGACATGGGCATGAAAATTGCTCGTTTCCATGACATGTTGGTGCCTTAGCGGCCTCCGTGGTGCACTATGGGGGTTGTTTTACTGCTTCAGAGTGCGTTCAGCTGGCATGCACTCACAGCATTCAAGTGCTGCACCTGCACCAGCACGGCAAGACCACTCCTTGTGGTGAAGTTGCACTGTCCCCAGAGTTCATGGGGCATTGACGAGTTGACCCCCCCCCCCCCCGTGTGTGTGCTGTGTGTGCAGATCTCGCTGACGGTGGCCCCTCACAACGCTATGATTGCTGGCCTGGCGGTAGCACTGCTGCTGGGCGGTGTTGCCAACGGGGTGATGCCCGCCCTGTGGCAGCTGGATGCCACACACCCCCTGCTCTGGCTGGACTTCCTCAGCTACACAAGGCAAGCAGCATGGCAGCTAGGCGGCCAGACCTGACCAACTCAAAAAGCTTCAAATAGGCTTGCCAGCGGTCCCAACTTGCACAAGTGGTGATGCCTCTAATGTGTCGTAATTGGCGGGCTATACCTATATATCTGCATGACCAGCTGGTCGCAACAGAACAGGTGTTGTGTGTCTGACCCCAGCCTGTTGAACTTTGAATTTGGTTATGACTGCAGGTGGGGGCTGCAGGCTCTGTACATCAGCTGGCTCATTCCTGCCAGTGGAGCCCACGCACCCGCCACAGCCACCTTCCTGTCAGGCCTGGGCTTCTGTGGCCTGGAGCCCGCACTGATGCATGCTCTGTCAACCAGGCAGACTAACTGGGATGCCGACTCATCTAAAGGTAGGTTGTTTGCGCATGGAGCCACACCAGGCTGCCACTATTATAGGCAAGATGATCTTGCTTACTAGACCCTGTGCGTAGCCTATACTGTCCTGGCACCCTGGGGCAAGGTGTGAGTGTACGGATGCAAACACGGGCATGCATTCGCGGATCACGGAGATCGGGGCAATCCCAAGGCAGACTCTTTCTTGCTTGCTAGAGCCTGTGTGTGGCGAAGGCCTGAGCACACACAGGCCAAAATCGGAGTGCACACGCAAAGATTGCATGGCCTGATGTTATGTGATATGTTTGTCATGGTGTGTCGTGTGTCGTGGCGGCAGGGACAATGTTCAACGCGACCACCATCAGCGGCCGGCATTGGTGGAACATGACCAGCGTGGAGCGTGCTGACGCGCTGGCAGAAGCAGCAGCAGACAACCTGCGGTCCAGCCCTCCTGAGAGCAGGGCAGAGGCAGCAGCAGGTGCTGCCATCACACAGCTGTGGCAGTACTACAACCGGCCTTACCTGCTGGAGGGAGACTGCAGGGCGGCACAGGGCACGGCAGCGGCGGTGCTTGTGGGGTTGGGGTTGCTGTGTCGGCTGCTGGTGTATGTCCTGGTGAAGTGGAAGGTGGCTCGCAAGGCGCAGCAGTGATCACTCATCATGATGTGCCTGCCAGCAGGATGTTGGGGGTGTACAAGTAGTACAGTATGGATATTGGAGGGGTGGGCTGGTTGAGGATGACACATATTCAGTATGTGGACTGCTTGTCCATCTGTGGCGGCGCCTTGCTTCATATGTACTTAGTTCCGCTGTCAATCTGCATGGCCAACAGTGGGTTGGCCGGTCCTCAGTGCAAGCGGAGAAGCTACCTATGTACAGCGGGGACTTTCACTGTGAACAATTATTGGCACAGAGGAATTTGGTTACATGGTCAGGCCCACAATGCGTTGGGCTCAGGTCGATATTACAGTAAGGGTTGTCTGCATGGCCTCTCCTGTGTAAGGAATACTGTGTGCTGGTCGTGGTGATGATTTGTGGGCGACTGACGTTGTGTCACATCAGCCATTCAGTTGCAAGGGCGACTAGTCCTGCAGGAGCCACTGGGTCTGAAAACTGACAGTGGAAGCAGGCTGTGCATTTATGGTGACATGTCATATTCAAGTTGACTTTGTGGGCTTACAAGACAAGGATTGGGTTCTTGACTCTTTGTTCATGCTTGCAGGACAACAGTTGCAGAAGCAGTATGCTTGCAAGCATGTCAGCACTGATACAGCACTCCAAGCTGAGGGTCGCACACTGTCGTATGACGAACATGTTACCGCCAACAACTTCTTACCGCCAAACTCCATGTAGTTCAACTGTGCCAATTGTACCAACACCACAACTGAACAAACACCTTTCCTGCCACAGGTTACTCCCCAGCCAATGAAATGCACCTCTTGCACTGGGCAAGCTGACACATGCATGCAAACACAGGCATCACACCAACAATTTCTCATGTGCACTACCCTTGTATGGACCTCGCATGGTGCAGGTGCATGCACCATGCGGTACCCCTGTGCACTAACCCTGTAGCCAGCAACTTGTCCAGCAGATGCAACAATCGCTGTCGGCATCGGCAATCACCACTAGGCTGCTGACGCACAGCCAGGCCTGTTGGGCGAATCACCATGCAAACATACGCATGGTCGAGAGTACCAATGACATCACAGCGTCCAGCCATGCTGCAAAAACCCAGGTCATGCCCTGCACAAAACAAAAGCACAGGGTGTCTGCAAATGCTCCCAACCGCATCAGCTCCCCTCCAGCTCAAGCACACTAACCCTGCTGTGAATGTGTCCACAGCATAGAGTCAGATAGCAGCAACACCAAAGTCCCCGGCACCAACGTCGGCCTAGCCTTGTCAGAGGCTACCCAAAAGAACCCTCTCCCACTCAACAACGCCCTTGCCCAACAACATCCCAATCACCTATCTGGCCTTCAACTATGATCCATGCCAAGGGCCAAGGCCTAGCAACAAAAGCACAAAGTCAAGCCTAGAAAGCGAACAACTGCAACACGAAGTCAAAAGACGCCTGGGTCTTGGGAGTGTCCACGAGAAACGTGGCAACAACAATAGCAAAGGGGAATACAACACCTGGGGTGATACAATGGAGTAGGCCTAGCAGCCATGCCGTCAACAAATACTCCAATGCAGCAAAAATGCGGCTCAACCACATGCACCTGACGCAACCAGACGCAAACAACATGCCAGCACCCTTTGCCAAGCAAGCTAGGCAAGAGCCACAACAGAAAGACCCCGCACGCCTGTCATGTGCGATGCATGCAAGAAGGAACCCGTCCAAAGACACCCCACGGCCCCACACATGCCAGCGCCATCACAACCCCTGAAAGGTTTGCTGCTTTGCAGGCACCTGCTTCGCAGCACACCTCACACTCCCCACACACACAGCCACACAAATGGTGCAGCATACTGTCCGGCCCCAACTGCTCTAGGCAAGGCCAAACTCTCCGTGCTAGGCAAGGGGCCCAGCCTTCACCACCCTCCAGCCAGTCCGATTCAAAACTGCGACGTATGGCAGGCAGCAGGAAATGCATTGTCAGCGTGTTGGGTCCCAAGGGGCCCCACAAGACTTGTCAGCTTCTGCAGCCGACAGACACAACCCGCCCTCCTCAAAAAGGTTGCTGTGTGCATTGCTGTTGCAGCAATGCCCTAGACGAGCAGGAAAGCATCGCCACCGGGTTGTGGCAAGCAGCAACCCTAGGTAGCAGGCTACCGCATTCTAACAGAAAAGAATAGCAACCTAGGGGAGGACTCCAATCCCACCCAAAGGACAGCAGCACACAACCAAACACACACACGCCCAAGACACAACTGCCTTGGGAGCTGCATGGGATGCATAGCGGCAGGCCACTGCTGCAACCCATGCAGCGGCATCAATGGCACCAGAAGCTGTCCCGTCTAAGGCACAGCGGCAGCAACAGCAGCAGCAACAGCAACCAACTCGAACAAAACCTTGCAGCATGCCAGACGCAATAATCTGGCAGCTGTGCGTCTACACTGCTATGCACACACACCAAGCCCCCCGTTGCCAACCCCCGCTCCCAGCCCCAACCTCACCCACGTGCAGCACACAACTGACTGTGCACACCGCGCAGTTGTCCGCAAGAGGCTGCTGCCTCTGTTGAGCTCAGCACACGCCAGCTGCATCACTGCAACTGACGAACAAATGCAGGAACGGCGGGAACTAGCACTAACAAAAGCGTTGACAACAGAGGCATGACTACTGACATACTGGAACCTTGCACACATGTACACGCAAACAAAGGAGTGTAATCTCAGCCTGACAACACCACCTCTGTCATACTCAGGTGGCCCCACAACTCCTGAGCCATCAAGCTGCAGGCAGATGCTGTGCGTGCTGCAAATCGACCATCAGCCAGCAGTGGCCCGATGGCCAGGTACCACACACATGCATACATTCAGCCAACCAACACCCCAGAGCAGGCAGCTGGGCCACAGACAAAAGCACACAGATCAGATGATACACAGGCAGTGAGACGATGCACAGGCAGTAAGGAAGAATGTCCAGGCAGCACGAAGCACTGCCCAGGGACCGCATGCTGGTCCCCCAAAAGAGTGCCAACCTTGTGCAACAAATGTAGTGAGTGAATGCACTGCAAACACAGCATCTTCAACAACACCAACACAAGCAGATACACGGAAACCAGCACGCCCGCAGACACATCCATTGCCATGCAACAGGCAACCGCCAGTGCTGAGGGCAGCATGGAAGCACAGCCACCGCATCCTTGACTGTACAACCTCCCAAGGGAATCAGCTAGCCACACTCATGTGTTTCACCAGCCCCGCAACCCAGCTGGCAAGGTAGCCTCATACCAACTCAAACCAGACGACCTCCCTCAGACAACCCCCAGACGACCCCCACAACACCACGTAGCACACAACACCGACACCAAGCCCGGGTGCATTACTGCTTGTAGTCGCAGCCAGCACAGCTGCTGGAGGAGCCCTGGGACTTGCTGTCGCTTTCAAAGAGCTTCTCACGGCACTCCACAATCTCAGCCCTGTTGGCAGGGTCCAACGCAAGCTTGCCTAGGGTACCCCCTGCCACTGCCTGCACAGCCTCTGGCCCTGTCTCCAGCAACTCCACCAGGGGCTCAATGCCCCCAGCAGCGGCAATCTTCTCACAGTTGGCGCGCGCCAGGGCCAGGTTGTGCAGGGCGCCAGCAGCGGAGCGCTGTGCTGACTCGGACTCGCTCTCCAGAAGGGAGACCAGCATGGGCAGGCCGCCGGCGTCCACCACGGACTTGCGGATGGCTGGGCTGTCGTAGGTGAGGTTCTCGATGGCAGCAGCGGCCACCTGACGGCCGCCATCATCACTGATGTCTGTGGACAGCAGGGACACCAGAGGCTTCACGGCCCCAGCATCTGCGAAGGAGGGGAAAGAGGACCAGGCAGCAAAGCAGCAGAAGCCACAGCTTGATGAGTGTGCAGTTACGCGGCTGACACATCAGTGCCACCTTGTACATCCACGTCGCAGCTACAATAGGAGTGGACATGCTGTGCAAGCATACCCAGTGCAGTTGAACCTTGTCAGCTGCAACTCACAGTAATGCATGCATGTGTACTGCATTATGGAACAAATATCATTCCTGCAGCGGGCATGGCTCGCACCTGCGATGGGCTTGCACAGCTCTGGCTCCCACGCCAGCTTGGCCAGCACACTGGCGGCTGCCTCTCGCACCACACAGCTGCTGTGCGACAGCAGGCTGACCAGGCGATCCACGCTGCCACGGGAGGCAGCAATGGTGCTGCAGGAGCCTGCGTCATAGGACAGGTTGGACAGAGCTCCTGCTGCTGCGGCCAGCAGGGCCTCACTGTCATCCGGGGCATGCAGCATCTGCAGCAGGGGGGTCATACAGCCGGCTGCAAGCATCTCCTGGCAGTGCTCTGGCTCAATGGCAAGGTTCTGCACGGCTGCAGCAGCATGCCTCTGGCACACCAGGTCGGTGCTGCTGAGCATGCTGACAAGAGTGGAGACCGCACGAGGGGTGGCCATCACTGCCTTGCGATTGCCCGCCTTGCGTGTGAGGTGCGCCAACTCCTCAGTCGCGGCAAGTGTTTGGCAGGGGCTGCAGACACAGCAATGGCATTGGCACAAGGCATGATGGGCATTTGTACGGGCTGTTGTCTGTTAAAGCTTCGACACCCGTTGTAGCATCGTAGATACAGCGGGGAAGCCATGATTCATTGGAGTCTGCTGCTGTCACACAGACAGTGGCTGCCAGACCCAGTACACTGCTCATACTGCCTCGTTGCGCGGTGTGAAGATCAACCAAACGTTTGGAGCATTGAACCGAAACTTACTTCTTCAGCGTAGCCACGGGGCCGAGCAAGGCGATAGCGTGGCACACCTCAGTCAGGTTTGGCTGAGACAGGGACCTGATCATGCCCTTCCTGCCAATGTCCTGTTTCTTGGTGGGGCTGGTGGCCATCACGTCGACGATTGGGGCCATGGCAACAGACATGCGTAATGGAAACCGTTCTGACGTCTAGGCAGCTAAGGCAAACGTCTAGATGAGTGCTCCAGCAACTAGGTTGCGATAGAAATGAGGAGCTTTCCAAGGGAGGTGGGAGGTTGGGCGTCGGGGTCTGTCTCAGAGGGTCTGTGTCAGACTTGGGTTCAAGTTTTTTTTTCAAGAAGAGAGTATGAGCATATGCGTTTTCTACACACTCAAATGTATTGTGAACGCAATCTTCGCGTATGTGTGCCTAGGCCTGGGTCTGCCGGTGAAGATCGTTCAAGGCAGGCATGACTCAGGTGATCTGGCAGGCATGACTCAGGACTGGATCTGCACAGCACGCATCCTCAAAGAATGCAACCCATTCGTGTACACATATGTCCATGTGCGCTCTATAGGACCGCGCACAGGCCATAAATGAACCTGCTAGGCTGGCCTGTCCAAGGTTGGCTCGCACCAAGGAATTTGTTTTTATTATAGCACCCCTTGCTCGCACTGCTGTCCAATTTGCTTCAGCTTGGTGGTTTCGAGGCTGAACGGGAGCATTTGCTGTGCTGCACTGTACAGCTGCCTGCAGTCTTTCACACGAAACCTGCACGTACCAAAACCAGCATATATTCAGAATGCTGCGCAGGGTGGTGCCAATCTATCACAGTGTGGAGTCAGCTGTGTAGGAAGGGAGACCCCCCTGCATGTTCTGACCAGCAGCAAACTTCCACTACCCCCCGCAGCCTCAGGCTGCACTGTCAGCTGTGTGCTCCCTCAGCCACTTGCCACGTACAGCCAAACAGCTGCACTGCATCCACGCTGCACTCGAGGGGGTGTCACGTTTGGCAGCAAAACCCTGCCCATCAGCACCTACTTGATCTGCACAGCACCACTGTTGTTACATCAATATCCACCGTACCCACCGCCACCTGCCTGCTGGTACCCCCGGGATACCCAGAAGCTGCTGACGGCGCCCCGTAGCCTGCTGCTCCATACTGCGGGTCGTACCCCGCATACCCCGCTTGGTTTGCCGCCTGGTCCTGCATGGGCATCATGGGGACATCACGGGGGGCTGCCTCGTGCAGCTGCTCCTTGATGTGCCCCACCTCTGTCCTCAGCTGCTCTATCGCCTTGAGCATGGCTTCAGGGGGGTTGCTGTTCTCTGTGGTCTGTATGCGCACCACCATCATGGGGGTGAGGGGGTGGGGGATGCGGTAGCCTGCAAACACCACCTGCACGACACAAGCAGAGCACAGGCATGCATGTGTAGGTGTGTGTGCACTGAATGATTGCGTGTGATTGTCAGCAGGCCAAAGCAGTTAGTGCCTCGCTGGGAAAGCTTCCAACAGGTGGCCTGGTGCAGGTGCGTTGGGGGTGGGAGTTGTGGATGAACACCACTTACACTGACCTCCTGCCCCGCTTGCTGCTGGTGCATATGCAAGCTGACACTATCCATACTGGCGGACTGGGCTGATGTAGTTGGAGCAACACAGCAGCCCCAGGCAGCCCCACTGCATGCAACACCAACCCAGCTGCCAAAATGTCACCAGTCGGCAGGGAAAAGCTGGCAGTCCTGGAGCCCCTGGTGGCAGGCCTCTGGACCACAGGCGCATGCTGATCAAACACTGGTGTTTGCATCCCACACTGACCACAGTATCACTGACCACAGTATCACTTCACTTCCCACCAGTCAACACCCAGCTGTTGGCATAAAAATGTGGCACCACAGCTTACGTATTGCAGCTGCAGAGTCTCAATGGTGGGGCCGACAGCTGAGTGGTCATCACCGCGACGATGTGATTGTGCGAGTCCTCAACCCCCACCATGCGCCAAGGCAGGACCCCCTCCCCCGCTGGCGTGCTGGCATTGGTTGGGCGGGCCTTTATCACTTGTGTGCCAGCCAATACCACTCGGTACGAACATAATGCTGCATGTCGATCAATAGGTCAGCTGCCCAAAACGCCTTTGCACCACCGCACCTCAGGGTTGGTCAGCAGCTGGTGGCGCACCAGGTTGCCGACTGTGTGGTCCTCCAGCCATATGTTGAATTGACCAGCTGCCCGCATCTTTGTATCTGGCTTGTACTCTACCGCCTGCTCCACGCCAGACGGCAGCACAAACCGCGAGTAGCGGTCCGGCTGGTTCATGCTGCTGCCGCTGCCGCTGCTGTTGCTGCTCCTGCCACTTCAGCAACAGCACCGGTGTGGATCTATGATGCTGTCCCGGTAATCACCACAATTGCTGCAAGCTATGCTGTGTTTGTGGTGCGTCAAACAGACACACAGCCCAGCTGAAGGGTTAGTGAAGTGTCGGCACTGCACTGTCTGTTAGTCACAGCTGAGCAGAGCTGGCCAAGAAAAGCAGAGGGTGTTTGAAGGATTATCAAAAGACCTCAGGAGACGTCGGTGGAACGAACACCTGATCAGAATGGGCCCCTCCAGGTGATCAGAATAGCAGATGAACGGTGGGTGGCGTACTACAATGTTTTAGATTCCATTCGAGCAATGCTCAGCATCCAGTAAGCCTCAACAACATCTTTGTGTTGTTTGCATTGTTCAGTCACCAACTCCGGACTTGTTTGTAACCAACCGTGGTCTTGCACAACGTCCTGGGCAAGCTACTAGCGCACATTGCAACCAGGGCGGTGCTCACTGTGTATCAGGTTGACACTCTCGCTCACGTCCACTGAACAGTTTCACCATCCAGCACCATCCACCAGCACAATTTGCTGCACCACTTGTCCAAGCCAGAACAAGACTGAGTGATGGTTGTAATATAGACATATTGGCCCTGCGATGAGGCCTTGCTTGCAGCCATGTGGAGGCTTCTAGTGACCAGCACCCTGGTGCTGGGCAGTGTGCTGCGCACCCAATCTGCCGCAGTACAGCCTGCCAATCCTGGGCAGCTCGTCCCAGCACGGTTGAAAGGGTAAGAACACACTGGTATCCTGCACCAGGCCACCCTGCCAAAAGCAAGCAGCTGACAGTGCAGCACCAGCAGGACCGGGACCAGCAGGAGGATTGGGTTACACATCCTGCTCACCAGCACCTGCCGTATTGCATGCCACAGGGTGTCAGCAGATGTGCTGATCGTGTCCCTTCTGGACGGCCATGTGGTGGCCCTCGACCAGCACACAGGCAGGGTTGTGTGGACGTTTGATTCTGGTGCCCCCCTGGTGTCAGCCAAGCAGTCCTTCAGCAGCAGCCAGGGGCTGAATGTGTTCCCTGGGACAGATGGTGGGCTGTATGCTTACCACGGCCTCACACACCTCAACCCGGGACTGGAGGTGAGGCACACGCCTAGCTGGTGCTGCAAACCACCAGGGCACAGCGCTGTGTAGACATTCATCGTTACCATATGCTGGCGAAGCATGTTGATACTGCATTGCACTCCTGCATCTGTGCATGTTGACCGACCAGCACCATAAGCCCTCAGCAGCTGCCTGTCTGACATCACATGCGATCATGCTTGTGTGCTGCCCGCATCCCTGCCCCTGCAGCGGCTGCCGATCTCTCTACCAGAGTTGGTTGAGTCTGCCCCCAGCCTGACAGCAGATGGCTCCATCATACTGGGCAGCAGGGCCAGCAAGGTTTTCCTGCTGGACAGGCGCACAGGGCGCAGCGTGACAACACTCAGCAATGCGGCAGAGGCACTGGAGGACCACAGCAGCACACTGGGTGAGGGGGGGTGCACGTGCATGGGGTCTCACATCCATGGTAGTCCCGATGGAAGCTATCCATCCATGTGACCCACTATTTGTTGGTGCAAAAAAACCTGCCAATGCCTGGAAGTCTCTCAGTAGCTCAATAGCAGTATATTTGGTCCACCGTTCCGCAGATGGCCACCTCATTGTAACGGCACCTCAGAAGCAGAACGGTTTCCCACCTTAGTAGGACGGCACCCTCAATCTGATGTGTGCTTCTGTGCAAGGCCCATCCCACAACCCGCACCAACCATGTGACACATGCTGCCCGCTCTGCCTGTGTGCCTCCCTGCAGGCCTGACCATGGGTGTGCCTCCTGACCAGCTGCTGGCCCTAGGGCGTCAGGACTATGTGGTGCGCTCTGTGCGCATGGACACCAAGGCTGAGACATGGAACGCCACCTTCAGCAAGATGTACCTTATACCCTCAGGCGCACCAGACAGCATCAAGGACTTCCTGCAGGAGGGCCAGCACACAGCAGCATCCGGTGGCGGTCCTGGTATGTACACACACAGCTCGACAGTAGCTGGCATCTCTGTCATGGTTCCTGCAGCTTTTTTGATGGCAACTTTGTTGTGATTTGCTGCTGTTTCGAAGTGGCTGGCCACGGCTGCACGACATTGCCTCATGTTCCTGGTGGGTATCAAATGTGCCTTGCATGTGGTGATGGCCGGTCCCCCGGTGCTGCTGCTGTGCTGTCACCCGCAGGCCTGCACTTGGTGGTCGGCACCGACAACTCCCTGCAGGCCTTTGACCCCAACACCATGCTGCTCCAGTGGTACGTGGAGTTCGAAACACCTCCTGTTGCAGCCTACCGGGCAGACGGCAGGGGCGGCAACGCCCTAGACCCTGAACAGGCTGGGAGGAGTGCCCTCAGCCCTGCTGCTGCTGGTGGTGGGGGCCTGATCCCCGCCTTTGCTGCTGCTCGAGCCCCTGTGCCTGCAGCTGGCGGGGGCTTCTTACCTCGCAGGAAGGTGAAGGGTCAGTTGGCTGGAGGGACAAGTGTGCTGGTGGGGGCGCTGCATGGCAGTTTGTATGCCCTTCCTGCAGACCATCTCATGCTGGCCGCCTCGCCAGCTACTGGGGTGGAGCCTGACAGTAGCAGTGGGGCTGCCAGTGCAGCAGCAGTGGTGTGGCCTAAGAAGGCAGGCCGCATGGCGCTGGATATCACACCCGCTGTGGTGGACATGTGCGCAGCAGCAGGTCCGGCAGCAGCAGGGAAGCAGCAGCTGCCGAGCAGCGGCAGCGCTGCTGCGTCTGGCGGCAGCAGCGCTGCAGCCCGTCCGAATGGCAGCAATGAGGGTGGCAGCAGCAGCAGCAGCAGTGCGCTGGCGTTGCTGGATGAGTCTGGCGAGGCAGGGTCTGGGGTGGTGGCACTGAACCCTGCTGACGCTGGAGCAGGTGAGGGAGGGGAGTTGGGTGTCTGCGGGCGCCAGTGGGGCTTCGACATAAGAGCTGTTGCGACATTACATGTGCGTTTCTTGAGCATCAGCACAGATACCTTCTCTCTGTCCAATGAGCGCATGGGTGGCCATTTGGCTGGCCCATCTGCTAGACAGCTGAAAGTCAGCAAACTTCCTCAGCACCGCTCAATGTGTGAGCCAGTGTTGCAACTTTGCGGCACAGAAAGCAGCACCGTGCTGCTGTGTGCACACATTTGGCCAGCCTGGTTGCATCATGGAGCTTCGTTGGGCTGGCGCTTTTGCCTTTGCGCCTTCATTCTGCTGCTGCTGCTGCCGCTGCTGCTGCTGCTGCTGCTGCTGCTGCTGCTGCTGCTGTGTCAGTGCTTGAGGAGCTGGGCACCCTGACGTGCCCTCAGCCCCCGCTGGGCATACACCCCATCACTGTGCAGCAGGGACAGACAGTCGGCTGGCTGCCGCTGGCTGGCAATGCAATGCAGGTAGGGCCTGCCTACAGCACAACAGTATGTCCTTCTGCTGGCCATGTGCGGTAGGCTCTGCCTGTCATCCACCCAGCAATCCAGCTTGCACTGTGGTTGCCGCCAACATACATGTGGATGGGCCGGGAGCCCTGCCAGCACCTTACTTTGCTAGGTGTGCTGCATGCATATGACCATGTTGCCTGCTGTGAGATGCTCACCACTGTGCCGTGCTGTGCTGTGCTGTGCTATGCTGTCCTGTGCCCCTGTTATGTTTGCAGGCTACAGCTCCTGCCGTCCCCTCACCCTCCCCCACAGCCTGGCTGGCAGGCCTCAGCAGGCGGCTGCTGTGGACGCTGCTGGCTGTGCTGCTGATCCTGCCTGCACTGCTGTACGGCCTGTGGGGCCCTGCAGCACCCGGGGCCAGGCCAGCACTGGCTGTACCCCGGCAGCAGCTGCCGCCAGCCCATGTGGCTCCACCACTGGCGCTGCCTGCACCTGGCAGCACAGGGCCTGGGGCTGTGAAGGGTGCTGCGTCGCCAGCGGGGAAGAAGAAGGGGGGTAAGCACAAGAACAAGAGCAGGCAGCAGGCGGACGCAGCCGCGGCGGCCAGCACCAGCAGTGCCAGCACCAGCAATGGTGTGGGGATGAATGGGGTGGCTTCTGGCCAGCAGCATTCGGATGCCGGTAGCAGTAGCAGCACTGGCAGCAGCAAGGCAGCTAACGGGGCCAACAGGCGGCAACAGGCAGGGGCCAGTGAGCGGGATGGTGTCGCTGCTGCGTTGCAGGACGACAGGGCAGCAGCAGCTGACTCTACAGCGGCAGGAAGCACATCACCACATGCTCAGCAGCAGGACGGCAGCAAGCCGTTGACGCCACAATATAAGCCGCCCCAGCAACAGCAGCAGCAGCAGGCAGCTGGCTCCAGCAGCAGTGCTGCACCCAGCATAGCAGTTGATCAAATACACCAACAGCAGCAGCAGCAGTTACAGCAGGTCAGCCAAGGTGGGGAAGCTCAGTTTAGTAACGGCGGTGCCATCAGCAGCAATGCACTCAGCCCTGGCATTGCACCAGTCCCTACAGACAGCATACCCACCAGCCCGGCACCCTCTGCCCCCTCTACACACACGGACCCGGCTGCTGCTGCTGCAGCAGTGCTGTCACCTAACGGTGCTGCTGCCGCTGCTAACGGCGGTGGTCCTGGTGGGCGGGGTGCGCACATGCTGCAGCACCGCAGCTATGTGGATGAGGATGGTGCGGTTGTGATTGGCAGGCTCAAGGTGGGGCCCAAGCAGCTGGGCTTTGGCAGCGCAGGTGAGCGCTGGGGGCTGCTGACGGCTGTGCTTGAAGAGTGGGGGCAGGGGAGAGGGGGATGCTTGGCAGGCTAGGATAGGGCAGGGTGAGGGGAGTGTTGCTGGTGGCTGGTCTGGTGGGGTGAGTGCTGCTGTATTTACGGTCAGCATTTTCCCTGTTGGTTGTGAGTCTGTTCATTGCACCATGCACCCGTGCTTGTCTCCCTGTAGTGGCCCAGGCAGCACCTTGAGTGGCTGCCACCTCGGCTTTTGCGAGGTCCGCTTTCCGCAAACTCGGCTGTGTGGATGATGTCCCGACCTTCTTCACCTGACCTGACATAGTGCTCACGTTGCCCTGTTTTGACTACTCTAGTTGTTTTCAAATTGTCCTGCACCGTCGTTCCCTGTCTGCCAGGCACCATTGTGTACGAGGGTGTGCTGGACAGCCGGCCTGTTGCGGTGAAGCGCCTGTTGCGTCAGTTCTACAACCTGGCGCGCAAGGAGATCAACGTGCTGGTGGTGTCTGACGAGCACCCCAACGTGGTGCGCTGCTTTGCCATGGAGGAGGACAGGGAGTTTGTCTACCTGGCCCTGGAGCGCTGCAAGACCAGCCTGGCACAGTTCATCAACGACCAGGGGGGAGCAGCACTGCTCACGGTGAGTCTGTTCGTGGTGGTGGGGGGTACATGTACTATCATGCATGCTCACAAGGAACCGTCCTACTGGGATAGCCCAATCAGGCAGAACTGCCAAGAAGTGCATTGCTGTTGGGTGGAGGAGGTTGACAGTTATGCCCTGCAGGAAGATGTGCTGGAAATCTGTTTGGGGGGGGGGAAGAGGAGGGTGGGAGAGGTAGGCTTGACGGAATGCACAGTGGGTAGTGTGTCATGCTTGATTGATGGTGTGTGTGGTCGTTAGAGATGTTGTGGTTGGATCTCATCATGGCCAGCCAGATGACAGGTCCCCTGCCATTCAACCAGCACTGGTCAGGAGGATGTTGCCGAAATATGCTGTGTGCTGCCGCAACCCATCCCTTTGTGTCTGCAGGAAGCTGGCAGTGGTGCCCCCACCCCCTGGTGCATGGCGGTGTTGTCGGACACTGCTGCTGGTCTGGCTGCGCTGCATGAGCGCCAGATTGTCCACCGTGACCTGAAGCCCCACAATGTGCTGCTGACAGAGTCAGGGCGGGCCAAGCTGTCAGACATGGGGCTCAGCAAGCAGCTGGTGTCAGAGCAGAGCAGCTTTGAGAGCCACGGCTCAGGTAGGCGGCGGAGGCACAGCCAGATTGCTTGTCGCGGCATTGAATGTGTGCTCTACAGATTTGTGAAGATGTTTCCTTCCAGCACGTGGGTGTTGTGGAAGACTTCACAGTATATGCATGGACATGACAAACATTCCTTTTGTGTTATCTTCACCACCCCAATACAGAGGAGGCTTGGCTGTGCGGGTGGGTTGAGGCTGCTGTCACCAGGAAGTTCTTTTATCGCACCAACTGTTGGGAGCGCCCGTCTTCCTGCCTGTTCTATCCTGCAGGTGGCAGCAGTGGCTGGCAGGCCCCCGAGCAGCTTATCGCGAAGGATGGCGGCACTGCGCGCCAGAGTCGTGCCATCGACGTCTTCTCCCTCGGCTGCATCATGTTCTACTGCCTGTCGGGGGGCAAGCACCCCTTTGGCGAGCACTATGAGCGGGACACCAACATCATTCGGGGGCTGTGCAACCTCACCGCGCTGCTGAAGTGGCCCGAGGCTGTGAATCTGCTGTCTGCCATGCTGAGCAAGCAGCCGCTGCAGCGGCCCGTGATGGTGGGTGTGCTGCGGCACCCCTTCTGGTGGAGCGACGAGCAGCGGCTGCAGTTCCTGGTGGACGTGTCTGACAGGTCAGGGGGGAGGGGGTGGGAAGGGGAGGGGGAGGTGGCGAGTGTGTTAGGTGGCATGTCAATGCGGTGGATTGCAACAGCACTTGGCTATATGTGATTGATTGCAGCCATTTGCTATCACAGGCAGCCAGGCAGCTCATCAACTGGCACCGGTGTCCGAATGCATAGTCGTTCCATCTTGGGCACAGCTGGCTCAGGTCTGGCTGTAGCTTACGACCGGACCCCCTGGTACCACTGCAACTTGCCATAACAACGCTAGCATGCGAGCGTGTCTGTACGGCCAGTGATAACTGCTGCACTCACATGCCCTCCTGCCTTCTGTGCCGCCTGTGAAGAAGGCCTTCTGCCCCCCCCCCCCCACACACACACAACCTCTATCCTTCCAATTGTCTTACACACATGGGATGTTGTAGAATCTGCTGGGACCGCATGCATGTGCTGTCATGTACCGTCATGTATCCTAACTTTTCAACACATACCCACCCACCGACCCCACCCCCGCCTTCGTGTTGACCCTTGCAGGGTGGAGAATGAGGACCGTGAGCCCGACCCCACCCTGCTGAACGCCCTGGAGTCCTTTGCCCCCGCAGCAGTGGGCAGCAACTGGGGTGCGGCACTGGACGTGGAGCTGATTGCCAACCTGGGGCGCTACAGGCGCTACGACTACACCTGCCTGAGGGACCTGCTGCGGGTGGTGCGCAACAAGCGCAACCACTTCCGGGAAATGCCTGAGAGCCTGCAGCAGCTGATGGGGCCACTGCCAAATGGCTACTACAGGTGCGGAGGACGAGGGGGCGAGGGGTTTCTGGTTCGTGATGTCGGGGGGGGGTGCCAGGTTGACGGCACGTGGCAAACCAAGGTGGGGTGTGGCTGGCTTTGGATCATATGCTTGGCGTTTAAACGGCCTAATTACTGACGCAAAGTTCATGGTGGTGCCTGCACAATTGGCCAGATGTCGCAGCGGAATGGTCTATCTACACCCACGTCTACCCACATCGTCGCTGTTTTGTGGTGTGCGTCTGTTGCAGGTACTTTGGCAGCCGCTTCCCCATGCTGCTGCTGGCAGTCTTCTTCTTCGCGCTGCAGAACCTGTCAGACGACCCCAACCTCGCCAAGTACTTCACGGCACCCGGCCAGGACGGCGGTCTGGAGCCCGGCAGCATCTTTGCCCCCTTCAAGCGCCCCTGGGACAGCATGGCAGCCAAGGCAGCACGTGCAAGCAAACTGGCACTGGCAGCGGGCGCTGCTGCGGGGGGTGGGGACGCCGGCCTGGCAGCTGCAGCGGCAGCAGCTGGGGCCGCGGCAGGCAGGGGCAACAGCAGGCGCAACAGCGGCAGCATGGCGGCAGCTACAGGGCCCAGCCCAAGCAAGCTTGGGGGCCAGGCAGGGCAGCAGCTGCCGCCCCCGGGGCCGGGTATTGCCGGCAGGGGTCTGTCAGGGGGTGGGGGTGCTGCAGCGCCAGCCTCACCGCCTCACCAGGTCCCTGTGTGGCCCCCTGGGCTGCCTAGGCCTGCTGCTGCATCTGGCAGTGGGTCAGGCAGCACCCCACCCCCACCACCTCGTGTGGCATCCAATGGTGGGTCCCTTGCTGCTGCTGATGGCGCCAGCAGTGGGCAGGGGCCGGGAGAGGTTGGTGGTGAGGGTGGCGGCAGCAGCGGTAAGGAGGTGGTGGTGGGGTACCACATAGCAGAGGGCCAGGAGGTGCTGCATGTGGTGCCCTTCCCCGTCCGCCCTGGCAAGCAGCTGTGTGAGTTCTTTGTGAAGACGGGGCACTGCAAGTTTGGTGAGGAGTGTGTGTTTGACCACCCTGCCGAGTATGCTGTGCCCCTCACAGAGGATGAGCTGCCCTTCAGGCCTGGCCAGCCTGTGTGCACCTACTACAACAAGACGCGGCTGTGCAAGTTTGGGCCGTCCTGCAAGTTCCACCACCCCAAGCTGATTCCCATCCTGGCGGGGTCGGCGGTCCTGCAGCAGCAGTAGGGCAGTGGGTGCAGCAGTAGGGCAGTGGGTGCAGACCAGAGCAGTGTAGAGGCCAGACAAGGTGTTGGAGCATTGCAAGGGCTTTGAGCGTGCCTTCTGACTTCCATCACACTGACACTGGGTTTTCATGGAACATCTTTTCATGTACAGTAGTGTGTGATTTGCATCAACAACACCCATTGTTCATACGTGTGAGGGTGGTTGTGAGCCTTGTCTGCTTACTGCCGGAGCTACTCTGCATACTGCCGGGACCGATTTGACTTTGGTCAAAGCAAGGGTCCCTCTGCAAAGGGTTTTGGCTGTTTGCCCTCCCATGCTTTGGTGAGGTATTGCCCTGGACATTTTGTTCGTTTGTGGTCAATGTGAAGACAGCTTTGGGGTTGCTCAAAGGCTTGGCAAGTTATCTGCTGCCAGCCTGTCACATCAACAGTGGCTTGAACGCGCTTGGCAGCCATGGGTAATGGTCCTTCATCTCTACATCAAGCAGCTTTAGAGGGGGAGATAGACAGGGTGCGTCTTGAAATACAGTCCAACCCAAACTCGATCGATGCAACTGAACCAACGTGAGTGTCTCCAGCAGCTTTGATAGCTTGCGTGCATATGCAGTCGGGTATGCACCTTCCAGCACGACACATCTGGTTTTGATCACACAGCATCGAGCCAACCGCACCAGGCAGTGACTCAACCACACCCCAATGCGCATGTGCCCTCAGGAATGGCTGGACAGCCCTGCACATCAGTGCATCCAAGGGATACGAGGTTATTGTGAGGGAGCTGCTTGCCAGAGGGGCAGCCCCCAACTTGGTAGACAAGGTAAGCACTTGTGCATGAGGGAAGGTTGCGTCAGGTTGAGTGACAGCACTGCTGTCACAGCAGGAGAGTGCTTGCGCTGTGTCGCTACCCAACAAGCACGTAGTCCGGCCAAGTTACATTCAAATGAAGATGTGCTGCTTCCATGCACCCATTTTGCTGCCCTATTCATCATGTGGTGTCAGGTGTCACCCTATCAATCAGTCAACATGTTCATATGTGCATGCAGGATGGCCGCACTGCCCTCCACCTGTCAGCTGCCCAAGGGCACACTGCTGTCGTACGGGACCTGCTGCGCAAGGGAGCAGACCCCCTGCGGCGTGACACGGTGAGAGGAGGGGGGGGGTCACCACAGGGTGGCAGGGGGTTGACAGTCCATCGCTTGCCTTGGTCAATCAAACCGTTGCTCTAATCTGCCATAGCTGCAAGGTCCTTGTGCCTACAATTGAGGCGATGAGTGCGCCTTCAGCGTCAGTCTTTTTCTGTGGGCCACACCAGCCAGTGCACATGTGCTCAAGTGACTGACACTCCAGCGTCGCTTTGCACCCTGGTGGTATGTGTGCCAATGGGTGGTGTCCGACCCCTTCTGTTGCTGGTGTCTGTGCCTGCAGGCTGGCAAGACCCCGCTGGACATTGCTCTGGAGCAGCAGCAGCCTGCCGCCGCCAGCTTACTGGCAGAGGCACTGGCAGGACGCGGGGGGGCGGCAGCACACCAACAGGTGGGGGGTGGAGGAAACAAGGGAGGGTGGGGAGGGGGAGGGGACGATCAAGATACAGACGCAGGCAGGTAGTCGTGTTGGAGTTCACTGCATAAGGAATGCAAACCTTGTGCCAGGAGTGTATCGCGGCAGCGGCGCGGCAGCGGCGCGGCAGCGGCGCGGTATCTGTCTAATTGTGCGGTGTGCAGCACTGCAGGTGCTGAGTGTCAGCTTGAGGCAAGGGTGAACACACTGACTTCAGTAAGTGCTGTGCCCGCCTGGCTGCCCACCTTCCCACCTGCATACCCGCCTGCAGACTCCCCCACTACAGCCCAAGGCACAGCTGGCTACCCCTTCGGTGCAGCAGCAGGGGGGCATGGCGCTGTGCCCAACCTCAGCGGCCTCAACTTGCAAGACATGATGGCCCAGGCACCACCTCTAGTAGGTGGCACCGGTGCTGGTGCCGGTGCTGGTGCTGGGGCCTACCCCTCTGTGCCTGCCCCCTTCTCAGGCGGTGGCATGGACTGGCTGCAGAGCCTGCCAGTGCCACCAGGTGCTGCTGGGGGGTATGCTGGTACTGCTGGCGGGTATGGTGTTGATGGCCCTGTCAGTTTAGCAGCACCCTCAGCACCCCCAGTATCCGGGGTATACCCCACCCAGCCGCAACAGCAGCAGCAGCAGCAGCAAGGCAGGTGGCCATGGCAGCAGCAGCCACAGCAGCAGCAGCAGCAACCACAGCCACAGCAGCAGCAAGAGCCTCAGCAGCAAGCGGCAATGGCTTACTATGACTACATTGTGCCCACACCACCCCCTGCAGCACCTCCTGCAGCGGCAGGTGGCAACCTCTATCAGGCAGCAGCGCCTGCAGCAGCGGGGGGCAGCCCCTACCCTACAGTACCACCCCCTGCACCAGGGCTTGGGGCATACCCACAGGTTGATGCCAACCAGGGAGGCAGCGGCCGTCAGCAGCAGCAACAGCAGCAGCAGCAATACCAACAGCAGCAGCAGCATGTGGCAGCAATGGCAATGCCGCGGCCTCCGGCAGCACAGCAGCAGCAGCAGACGCAGCAGGTTGCTGCAGCAGGTGACGGCGGTGACGCTGATAGTGATGGTGGTTGGGGTGGAGGCAGTGACGACGACTGGGGTGGTGATGACACAAGGTAGGAGGGGAGCAGGCAAGGCAGCCAGCAGGGGGGTGTGAGGGCTTGCAGACAGGCTGGCCTGCAATGCAAGGAGGTGTAGGGGGCAGGGAGTGGAGACAGACAGGCAGACAGACTGGCGGGGCGTGGTGGGTAGGCAATCAGGTGCACTGACTGGCTGAGATGGTGGGTGGGTGGGGTCGTGGTCTGGGTGGTGATGACAGCCAGCACCTGCAAGTTGGGCCATGCCATTGGCAACATGAAGCATCTGTGTGCCCCCCCCCCCTCCCGTCCCTGTCTGTCTCTCGCCGCCCCTCCTTCCCCTCCCTGTGGCTGCAAGTAGCTGCTGCCTGGCTGCTGCTGGCGTGTGTTGCTGTTGAACAAAACGGGAGAGATGACCTAGGAAGTCAGGCGTATTGGGTGGGTGACTGCACAGCAGTCATGACGGCCCCCATGTACGTATGTTGCTGTTGCTGTGGCTGTCACTGCTGCCCCAAACGTGTGACCCCGGGCTGTCTCGCAGGCCTTCAGCCTCCAGGCCTGGCCATGGGCCACGTGACAAGCAGGGGCAATCGCTGAATGTCAACGCAGCAGTTGGTGCGGCTGTGTCAGGGGCAGGCAAGGTAGCGGGTGCTGTGGGCAGCATTGCAGTTGCGGGAGCGAAGCAGCTGCTGACTGGGCTCATACCTAAACCCCCGGGCAAGGTGAGCAGGCTTTGGGGGGGGGGGGCGTGGCAATGATGGTTAAACAAGGTGCACATCTCCCCATCATTGCCAGCATCCAACCACCATTTTGGTCTAACCTCAAGGCAGCCCAACCACCTGTAGGACACAAAGGTGACTTAGCCTGCGTCATGCCTAACAGGGTTATTCACCCCCGCGGGGTACCCCGTGAAATGGAGCTGTTCACGCTGCTTACCCTTGCAACGTGGCTGAGCCCGTCGGGGGCACCCCGCCGAAAAACGCTACCGATCGCTGTTTTCCCGGGGAGCGTATCTTGCTGCATTCATCCCCAACGCAGTGCAAAATGGTCATTTTACGAGGTAAAATAGCGAATTTGCTGCTAAAAGTGCCGCTGGAGGTCCCTGCGTGGCCTGTTGTCTTACAGAAAGCCAGTTACCCTGGCACAGCTGGGGCCAACCCCTGGAACCCCCGTGAAACCATGATGTACCCTGGATGTGCCGGGGGCGAAGCCCCCGGCAAATACTTAGAGTTCACGGGGCGCCCCTGTCAAAGCAAATGGCTGCTGAAAAACCCTGATGCCTAAGGCAGCACGATCACCAAGCAGGCCCAGCCCAGCCATGGCTGATGATGACGATGATGATTTGTGTTACATTGGGGCCTGTCAATCCAGACAATAAGCCGACCTGAGCACCCTGATCAAGTCACTGCCTGCATGTACCTGATGGCACCACCAACCCCGCCAATACGGCCACAAATCGGCAGCAAGCAAGATCAACGTGTATTTAATCTGCAGAAGGGGCGGAAACCTCGGTGCGCGGCGCCATTGACGCGGAACTTTTAAAAACCGAAAAATGGCGTCCGGACATTGATAAACTGCAAAATTAGCCACGGTTACAGCTTTTCCGCACCTATGGTGTAGTTGGTTATCACACTCGCCTTACACGCGAAAGGTCCTCAGTTCGATCCTGAGTGGGTGCATACAGCATTGCTGTTTTGGCCTTTCCCACATCGTTGGCTTCTTGTTGCAGCTTTTGGAGGGCTCAGTCACTGGGCTGCTGCTTTGTGCCAGTCACACAGTCACCTGCAGTTTGAAAGGGACTGCATGGCCTGTCATCTGATGCTGGTCTTGTTTCCTGCGCCCCCCCCCCCCCTTGGCGCAGGGTAATGACAGCGACCTCTCAGCTCCCGGTTCCCCCAGTGCTGCAAACGCCACGTGGCAAGGCACGCCAGGGCGCACCTACGCCTATGGGGAGCTTGCTGCAGCCACACAGGTGAGCTGAGGCAGCAGCCTGCACGAGGTCATGAGCATGCATGCAGACGATCCAGATCAGCAGGAGGTGCCACGCCCGTCAAACACACGGTTGACTGCATCTCTGGCCCTGTTGCAGCCGCTCAGGCTCTAACGGACAGCATCGCGTGGGAAGTCAAGTGGTATGGAGGTGTGGGTTTTGGCAGCATGTTGGGGCTGACAGCTGATGGCCTGGTGTGTGCCGTGCTGGGCGTGCTGCAGGGCTTCAACGAGGCCAACAAGTTGGGTGCTGGTGAGGGAGCATGGGCAGCATGTGTAGACACAGGGAGCATGGGCAGCATGTGTAGACACAGGGAGCATGGGCAGCATGTGTAGACACAGGGAGCATGGGCAGCATGTGTAGACACAGGGAGCATGGGCAGCATGTGTAGACACAGGGAGCATGGGCAGCATGTGTAGACACAGGGAGCATGGGCAGCATGTGTAGACACAGGGAGCATGGGCAGCATGTGTAGACACAGGGAGCATGGGCAGCATGTGTAGACACAGGGAGCATGGGCAGCATGTGTAGACACAGGGAGCATGGGCAGCATGTGTAGACACAGGGAGCATGGGCAGCATGTGTAGACACAGGGAGCATGGGCAGCATGTGTAGACACAGGGAGCATGGGCAGCATGTGTAGACACAGGGAGCATGGGCAGCATGTGTAGACACAGGGAGCATGGGCAGCATGTGTAGACACAGGGAGCATGGGCAGCATGTGTAGACACAGGGAGCATGGGCAGCATGTGTAGACACAGGGAGCATGGGCAGCATGTGTAGACACAGGGAGCATGGGCAGCATGTGTAGACACAGGGAGCATGGGCAGCATGTGTAGACACAGGGAGTGTGTGCATGTGTGCATGCATCGGCAGCAGACCACTAGATGGACTGCACTGGAGCATCAGGAGCAATGGTACTTGCTGAACACATAGCAACAAGTTGAACCGGGTTGCTTGCGTTGTTGCTCGTATGGGACGAACCTGTTGGATATCCAGCACACACTGTTGGTCTGAGTCCTTGGATACATGCATGAAACCCAGCTGCACAACAATGACACTTTCATGCCATGCATATGATTTGCATTCCATGCAGTTGTAGTTACCGTGCCTAGTCTCATGTGCTGCCGTGCCCTGCCCTGGCCTTGCTGCCCTGCAGGTGGCTACGGCCCTGTCTACCGGGGTGTGCTGGATGGCCTGCCTGTGGCTGTGAAGCTGCTGGACCCTGCTGCCACAGGTGGGGCTAACTGCATGCTGTGGCCCTGCTGACTGCATTGACACAGGAAATCCCTGATGCCATTGTCTGCCCTTTGTCTGCCCTCCGCCCCTCATCTGCAGGACAGCACCCCTCTCATGCCCCCTTGGCTCAAAGCATTCCTTGCTACATTGCAGTGCACGTGGATGACTTCATGTGACTGATGGTGGCAGCACATCAGCCGAGGATTGCTGGTCTTGCTGCTTACACCCTACTGACAGTATGCTGTCAATGATGCACATCCCCATGTGTTGACTGGCTGCAACAGCTTGCACCAGCTTGCACCAGCTGCTATCTTGATGGTGTGCTGCTCCCCCGCTGTGTGCTGTGTGCTGTGCCAGGTGGTCAGCAGGGCCCCAAGGAGTTCCAGGCAGAGGTTGCCATCCTCAGCAGGCTGCACCACCCCCACATCGTGCTGCTGATCGGCAGCTGCCCTGAGCGCTGTGCGCTGGTGTATGAGCTGATGGACTACGGCTCACTGGAGCAGCACCTCTTCAACCCACGCATGCCAGAGCTGGCCTGGCAGGTGGGTGGCTGGGAGAGGGTGGTGCTGTTCAGGGGGGTAGGAGTGCTCTTGGTGCAGGGTTTGGGGGCAGCAAGGGGTTTGCTAGAGTAGTACTGTGCGACGGCCTTGCTGAGTGTTGCTGTGGGATGTGAGTGAGAGCTGGCCTGGCAGGTGGATTGCTGGTGGGGAAATGGTAGTGTTGTCAAGGGGGAGGTAGGCTTTGGGTACAGGGTTCTGAGGGGGAGTAGAAGCTTGGTGGAGAAGTACTGTGGCAGCACAGTTGGCTACACACCATGATGAGCAGTCTCGCTGGCGGACAGAATATCAGCTGTGCAGCGTGACTATGTCTTGCCCAAAGGCATGTAATGCAGAGCTGCAGCACGTGTGGCTGCACTTGCTTACGCCCCTCATTGGTTGCTGGTGGTGCAGGACCGTGTTCGCATGGCTTGCGAGGTTGCGTCGTCTCTGGTGTTCCTGCACAGTGCGCCTGAGCCCATCATTCACATGGACCTCAAACCAGGTGAGAAGGTTTGTGGGGGCAGTGGAAGATGGTGAGGCTCTGCCTCGGGCCCCCTGCAGCTGGGTTTGCCTGGTTGCGCTGTGTGCGGCCAGCCGGTGGCAGTCCGCGCCCCCTGGTAAAATAAGAAAAGTGGAAGATGGATTGCAGGCAGGGGCTGTAAGTTTGGCGCCATGCAGCTGCATGTCAACACTCATGCACTGCAGGGCTTGGTGCTGCTACTGCTGCCTGTGCTATCTTGACTCGTACCAATACAGTGCGCACACGCCGTCACCTGCTTTCTGATGTTTATCATAAAACTGGCTAATATTTTCACCCCACCTGCGCTGGCTGTAACCTACGCTGTCTGCTGCCCACTGCCTGCTTTGTCATCTGCACCCTACATGTCCCAGGCAACCTGCTGCTCAACCGCAGCCTGTTGTGCAAGGTTGGCGATGTGGGGCTGTCCCGGCTGATGCCTGGGGCCTCAGGAGCACAGCAGGCGGCAGCCCCCTGCCTGGCGTATCTACTGTGATGGACAGCAGGCTGGTGGGGACGCCCTGCTACATGGACCCTGAGTACCTACGCACGGGACGCTTTGGGCCCAAGTCAGATGTGTACAGCTTAGGTAAGGGGCGAGGGTGGGGGACACCCCGTGACTGGTGGCAGCGACTGTGAGGCAGAGGGTGCTGATGCAGTGTGCTAGTGGTGGTGGAGGTTGCAGCTTGCACCCTGATGCAACTGCGACAGCGCATGGGTTGCCTAGTGTCTGGCCCCAAGCATTAGCGACCTCTTTCTGTGCAGGTGCAGGACAGCAATCCATGCAATGCAGCAGGACCTGCTGGTCTGCAGGTGTCACATTATCTGGCGTTTTGCACTGTTTTGTCTCTGCAGGCGTCATCTTGCTGCAGATGCTGACAGGCCTTGAGGCATCCAAGGTGGTCCCAGTGGTGGAGGCAGCCCTAGCTCGCAGCAAGAGCGACCCCGCTTCCTTCGCCACCATCATCGACCCCCGCAGTGGCTCATGGCCCATCACAGAGGCCGCTAGCTTCGCCCACCTCGCTGTGCGCTGCGCACACCTGCAGCGGGCGCAGCGGCCTGACCTGAGGGGCGAGGTGCTGCCGGCGCTGCTGCAGCTGGCTGAGAGGTCCAAGCTGTACAGCAGCTCTGTGCCTGTGAAGCGCAGTGTGAGCATCTCCAGCAGCACTACACCTCCCTCCATGATGATCTGCCCCATCACACAGGATGTCATGGAGGACCCCGTGTTTGCTGCTGACGGCTACACGTGAGTGTGACGCTGTGGGGAGTTGGGAGCACCAGCCAGATGGCTGTCTGCATACTCAGCATGATCGTGTGTGTGTATGCAGCACAGAAGCGCCTCACCCAGCTGGTTTGTGCAGGGCTTTTTGACGATTAGACTCTGGCCACAAGCCTTGTTTGCCACCTGCTTTTCGCAGCCTATCTAGCATGTGAGTGCACATGTGTGTGTTTGCTTGCATGCATTGCTCCATGTCTTGACCACGCTGCTCTGTATGTGTCGTACAGGTATGAGCGTATCGCGATCGCTGCGTGGATCAGCAGCCACACAACGTCCCCCATGACCAACTTGCCGCTGTCAGACACTCGCCTGACCCCTAACCTGGCCCTGAGGTCAGCAATCAAGGAGTGGCAGGATAGGCACAGCCGCTGAATACGGCACAGACCCAGCGGTTCTGAGATCAGGCGCAGTACAGTTGTTGGCAGCCACCACACATGTGTGGCAAGGTTGAGCAGCAAAGCACCTGGCTGTGGGCCACCATTCCTAGTTGCATATGTGGAGCCCCTGCTGGTACCTAATTGTTGCAGTGACTTGCAGCGTCACTGCAGTTGTGGTGCTAGTCACTGGGAAAGCATTTGCTTTGTGTAATTGCAGAGGATGGTCATCATGTCATTGTGTGGGCAAGTCCTGGATAAAGGCAAGTGCCGTCACGCATCTGAGATGTGAAGGCAGGTACAACAGGGTGTGTGATCGCCCCAACTGCCACGGTGTCAGAGCGTAGCCGCAACCCTGTCCCTGTGTTCACTTGCGGCCTAGCTGCTTGCCATAACCCGTGCAACCCCTTCTGCATCTTCCTGTCCCTGTTTTAGTTGGTGCGCCGCGTGTGCTGGCAGTAGGCAGGGTCAAGGAGCGTGCAGGTCATTGTGCAGCTGCCACAACTTGGAAAATGGCCAAAAAGCCTGTGCTTTCGTGTATGTGGGGGCTTACGCGTTTTCAAGATCGTTGTCCTTCACTTGACGGACTCTCCGAGATCCTCAGCACACCCACTGTACCAACGAAAGCCTTGTCTGGCCCCCCTTGCCCTTGATTGGAGTTGAACCCGTGACCCCTTCCTGTTTTATTTGGGTCAGCAGGCCGCCGCCCTGCCAGTGTACTGCTGCCGCCGCCTTACCTGCAGTACACAGAGTCCGGACGCCCTATACAGGAGGTGTGTCAGCCAGGGTTTAGCTCAACAGGGGTACTGACTTGCGTGCGCAATATCCTCGGGACTTTCCGGATCGGTGGCCCTGTGGTAGTGCGAGGCGATCCTGAAGGTGTGGACGCCTGTAGTAAGTCGCTTGCTGCGGTGGGACGACAATTTGACTTGCCACGCTAAGAAACTAACCGACTGTCTTTTATCGGCATAATGGGGGATGATATCTCTGAATAAGGCATGCCCTGCAACCGGGCGAAGTACCGCTGGAAAGCCCGCGAGGTCAGCTTTCCGGCAAGCAAGTTGCGGCCTTCAGCAGACAAGTCCTGGACACGTTATGTGCTATTGTGCAAACCCTTTTTGGTATGATCATAAGACCCTGGCAAGTAAAGGGTCAAAGAGGTTTGTTGGCGGGTGGCTGTCAATGATCTGGCAACAGCAGAGCTCATGCATATGCATGAACGCGATAGTGCTATCGTGTGCGCGATAGTGCACAACGGCTCAGCTGCAGGAGCACATATCCGGCTGGTTTCCTGGTGCCCTTCAGCCCCATCATGTCTTGTGTATGTCGTGTCCGGGGGCCGGTGGGGTTCCTGGTGTACGCCCCTGCACAAGGGTGTGTGGCGTGTGGTGTGCCTTGCAGCAAGCGATGCTATGGACGGCCAGAAGGCAGCCAGCTTGGCGGGTACGCAGCAGAAGCAGGCAGAGTTGGACGCAGCGCAGCAGCTACCAGCGGTCTAAAAGGATCAGCAGCTCATCAAGCAGCTCTTGCAGCCCGCAGCCCTCTCTTCTTTGGGGGAATGATGTTGCCCAGCTGCAGGAGCACATCACAAGTTGGTTTCCTGGTGCCCTGCAGTTCTTGTTCGGCGATCTTAAAGCACACTGAGCGCTAGCGTGTGTTCAAGCTTTTGAGGGTGAGATTTGACTGGACTGCCCCCTTCCTGTGCTGGTTGCGTCCCTTCTCGTGGCTCAGCCACGACTCGGAGTCAGTTGCAGCGTGGCTGCTTGCAAACTCCGTGGAACACCTCGTATCTCATGTTGTGCCTGATGGCCGGTGGGACCCTAGTGCACGCCCCCTGCACATGTGTGTGTGGCATGTGTACACACAACATGTTGCCCTCGCCGCCATCATGCTGTGGATGTGGGGCCCACATCCGGCGGAGGCCTTTGGTGGCGGGTTCTTTCCTTTCTGTGCTGTCTGTTCCTGTCCTTGCGAGTCCTGCAAGGGATGCTGCTTTTCCCCCCGATGCCGCATCTGAAGTGGGTTTTGTGCAGCGTACCTGCTTGAGCAACACTTGTAACCCTTTCTTTCCCTTCATGTGGGCAGGACGGCGGCAACATTGCTGGTGTGCAGCAGCGGCAGCAGGCAGCATCGGATGCAGCGCAGCAATTACTGTTGCAACAGCTACCAACGGTCCGTGAGGATCAGCCAGCCAATGCGCAGCTCTTGCAGCCTGCGGTCCTCTTTGATTAGCAGCAGCGTTGGGAGCTGGTCACTGAGTCAGCAGGGCCGGCAGCCGCACACACAGCTTGAGCAGCAGCAGCAGTGGCAACACCTTGCAGCTGCTACGCTGGATGAGGTGAAGCGGCAGACAATGTCGCGCTTCTGGGACGTGTTGCAGGGCTTTGTTGGTACCAGGGCAGGTGGTGTGTTTCACAAGACGCTGTAACAAACATGGAGGCTTTTCAGCACACACTTCAAGCTGCCGGCACCACAACACGCAGCATCTTAGCGTAAACGGAATGAGACCTGTTCCTTTAGTCCACTGAGGGTGCTAGATGTCTCTGGCTGTGTGATCGAGCCTGCTCTGGAGCTGAGTGCAAGGCAGTACCGCAACTGCATCCATCATCATTCCTCTGAAGCAAGCACTTTACTGGCAGGTGACCCTGGCATTGGTGCATCAATGCACAAGACAGTATGTACAAGCCAACCACAGCCACACGAGCAGCAGCACGGTCTCGCACGCAAGCCAAACAGCAGGCACCACGATTGGGTCAACCATAGACCCGTAGTGCTAACGCCACCCAACAGCCAGACCCCCCACCACTGCTGCCACCCTGCTCATGGCCCCAGGTCCTTATCAATCTTCTTGATCATGCGCTGCAGGCCCTCATAGCTGAAGGGCACCTCAGGCTGTGCAGGGTCCCAATGTAGCCGCCTGAAGATCAGGTCCAGCAGTAGGTCCACCTTGGCATACAGCGGCCGAGGCTTAGGCGCTCCAAACCGCGCAGATAGCCGCGGCTTGAAGATCTCTGGCAAGCTGCCACCTAGGGGTGCTGCAGTAGGTGCAGGGACAGCCAGCGGTGGTACACCCTCAGGGGTGGCAGGGCCCGTGCTTGGCACAGATGCTGCGGCGGCACTGCTGCTGGCTGCAGCAGGTCCGGAGCTGTTGCTGGCACCCTCCATGCGCTCCTTGTCCAGGGCCCACTCCAGGATGGAGGGGTAGCCGGCCGCGTCCAGGTCGCTGGCTGTGGGCATGGACTTGGCGTCAGCCACACGACCCAGAGCCTCCAGGAAATCAATGAAGGAGAGGGATGTGTACCTGTGAGGACCGGCAGCGACCACACACAATGGGTCAGGTTCGGTTGAAAACAGCCAATCAACATGCGCGGCAGGCCTTGACCACTTTCTTGCCTTTATGAAATTAACGAACATCAAGACTGTAATGTGAATACCTGCTGACGCAGCCTGCCAGCGCCGGCCTCGTACCTGACATAGTCCTTGATCTCATCAATCACAAACATGCGACTCCATAAGAAGGCCAGCGTGGCATCCACCAGCGTGAAGTGACTGTCAATGAGGCGAGCTTCCTGCACAACGGCATCACATCATACACCCTGAGCAACAAGACCTGACAGGGGGGGCGACAATAATGAAACAGGGCGTGCCTGGAGGGCAGCCACCAGCTGCCAATGGCATCCAACCCATGTCCAGCAAGTGCCACTGAAGCCATGTTGCCTGGATCTAGCCGAATTTTGTTGCTGCACTGCAGCTGCCTACAACACTCTTCAACCATCGTGGACTCACCGCCATCAGCGCCAGCCAGCCATCAAGCCTGAGCACCTTGGGCCGCAGGCCACCACCGCTGGGTTTCAGCCGGTAGCGGCTGTACAGTGCCTTCAGCATGTTCTGGTGCTGCTTGAACAGCAGATCAACCTGCAACATTTAGTCAAAGTGCAAGCAAAGACAGCAGACGTGTCAGAGCCTGCTTGTTTTGTGTGGATAGCCTCCATTCTCGTGCAAGCAGCAGTAGGACCAGCCTTGAAAGGAATCAGCATTGTTTTGCAGGGCAAGTTCATCTTCGTAGTTGATCTTGTCACTATGAGGCGAGACATGCCTGCCAGCCACCCACCTCCTCCGTGTACAGCCGCTCGGTCCTGAAGTCATTGGTGCTGATCTGGGCTTGCGGCGGCAGGCGGGGCAGCAGGTTGCGCTCAAATAGCATCTCCACAGCCAGGCCCAGGTCATCCGTGCTCTGACCCTTACCGTACTTGGCTAGGGCTGTGGTGGACATCACAAATGGCGCAGGCGCGGCGGGGATAGTGGAGGGGGGTCAGAGGGGCGAAAAGCGGCATACCGCACAGCTTGGTGCTCTCTCATTGGGCTGCACCTGAGAAATGGGCTGCAAGGTGCTCGACTGCTTGGGCAGCAAGTGCAGCATGTCACATTACATGGAGCACCTCAGTGCGCCATAGCTGTGTGTTGTGCTCACCCAAGCGCACGATGGCCTCCAGGAACTCGAACCGCATCATGGCGTGCTCGTCATTCACGGCCACGTCGGGGCTGCTCTTGTCTGGCTGGAAGTTGCACACGATAAAGATCTGCACGATATCGGCGGGCAGAAGCGGCAGGCACACTTCAGCAAGGCTTACTGCGTGGTAGCCGCCTCACTGGTTTGTGGCGCCAAGCACAGTCTGACTCCTGGGATATCGATATGTCCTTCTAATCACTCTCTCTCACCGTGTCACAGTCGCTGCGCTTGATTGACAGGCTGTCGGGGTCAGGTATCCCGCTGTCGTCCAGGAAGGACGTGAAGCTGTTCAGCGGCATGTGATACGGGTCATTGCCACCTGTGGCGTAGTACATGAAGGCGGAGTAGACCACCTGCGACATGCAGCAGCAGGATATGTCAGTCACGCAGAATGTCGCCGCCAGCACGGCAAGCATGGTGGGGGACGATTTCCTTAGCACAGTTACCTGGTAGTGCTTCTTCAGCGTGTCATGCACTTCTTGCATGGCTGCCTTGTCACTTTTGCCCGCTGCGTTGCCTTTGTTCTCCCTTGCAAGCATGCTGGTGAACTTCTCCTTCCCACACGCACGCGCCCAGTCGCGGCTGAAGAGCTTCTCCAGCGTCTGCAGGCAAATCGTCAATATCATGGCATGGTGGGATGGTCATGACAATGACTGCCTTACATGTTGAACAAGCTAAAACCGCATGACCTGCATAAAGATCATAAGCCTGGACCCAAAACTGGGTGGCACCCCAACGCTCTGCCTGCCTATCTGTAAGACTTCAGAGTGCCTGGCGATCTCCCATTTTGATGCCCAACTCATTTCCCCCTCCCAACTCTTACCGCGGCCCCATCATAGAAGGCCCTTGCATCAGACTCCTTGACACGTGGCTTGAAGATGCTGCCTGGCAGCGTCCAAGGCTCACGATGTTCAGCCACAGGCACATGGATGTCCTCCTCAGTTGTGGTGGTCTGGCTCTTCATGATGGCCTGCATGAGACCACACGAGGAGGGCGTTAATGGTGATTTGCTGCGCTGTGCACCAGTGAGTGGTACCACCACTGCATTGAATGCACACCAGCCTGGGTCTAATTGCAGAGCGCCCTGCGTGTGAGAGGTTGGAACCGGGTGGGCTCAGGACTAGTGCTGGCAAACAGACTGGGATGACCTTGCTCTGGTTGTATTGCACCTGGTGTGTTGCAACTGGTGAAGCTCGTTACCATGATAGCATGCATGCTGCCGACTGCGGCCGTGAGCATTGCATGGACGCTGGTGTTGTGCTGTCTGTCATACCCTCCCCTACCTCAGCTTTCAGCAGCAACTGCAAGTTGTCTGGCCGCAGCTGGCCGTAGCTCTCCGCTGTGCGCAGCTCTGGGTGCACCACTGTGAGTGTGTGGCTGCCTGGCAGTGGCACCAGCCGTGGCACTGGCTTGTACGGCCGGTATGGCGGGGCTGTTCCAGGTGGCTTGGCAATCAGGCTCATGATGCTGGCCAAAGGCATTGACTGCTGCAGGGCCAGTGGGACGGTCGTGGGGCGCACTGGCGGCTGGACTGCAGGGAACTCCGCCTCATCAATGGCTGACCCGGCGTTGTAGTACAAGAAGGCAGTCCGGCCATTGGGCAGCTGGTACTGGGTGAAGAGCCCTTCTGACACCTGCAAATGCACATCAAAAGCAGGCAATTCACATATGAACTGAGGCAGGCCCTGTCTAGGCTACTACTAGGCTAGTATCAGGGTGCTGCAACAACAGCTGGGAGCCTTTGTGGTTGCTGACTTCCTGCACAAGGACGATGATGCAATGTCGGCGTGAGGCACACTCCCCACACAATCATCTTGCCTGCTACACAATGCTCACCTTTGCACCTTCTGTGTGTGGGAACATGGTGAGGATGGGCTTGCTGCCAGGACCATCAGAGCTCCAGCAACGGTTCTCAAACGAGATGACAGTGCGTGGCCGCTGGGGTGATAGCACAACCTGCAGGTACAGCGGTCTAGAGTTGTAACAGCGGCAACCCACCAGCAGGCATGTGCCCCCTTCCCTGCAGACAAGGAGCGAAAGGGCCACACTATTCGTGCCATGGCACATTCAGTAGCTGCCCACTACATTGTCCGTAACCAACGCACGGTGACAGCATCCCTTACTTTGAGGCCAGACGTCTTTTGTGCCTGGATCGACATGAGTGGCTGCTGCTTGGCCTCCTGCTGCTGCTCTTGCTGCCGGGAGGAGGGCAGCCCTGACCTGCTGGTGGCTGCCCCTGGGGCCCTGGAGGTGCTGCTGCGAGCTGTGGTTGCAGATGCTGTTGTGTTGCCAGGGACCTGGCCGATACTGACCTCAAGGTCCTGCTGCTGCTGCTGCTGCTGCTCTGCTGCCAAGACAGTGAGGGGTATGCGGCCGCGGTCTCGTTGCGCTGTCGACGGCCGCTCTGTGGCCACAGAGCTGGACTGCACCCTGCAGGCAGAAGGCAGCAAGCAGTTTGGACAAGGGCGCTGCAAGCATCTGGTGGAAGGGGTGTGTTTGACAGCATGTTGAAAAGGCCATGCAGAATGCAAGGTACCTGTTGATTGCCAGCTACGTGTGCTGCCAGGGGGGCTGTCTTCCGGGTTCGTTTCTGCTTGCTCACCTGCCAGTTGAAGCAAACGTTGCCGTTGCGGTCTGCAGCGTGGCCAGCTGCTCTGGCGGCTCTGTGGTCAGCATGCCCTCAGCAGCATGCTGCAGAGGGTACTGCAGCGCCGCCTCCCTGTACTCGCTGACAGCAGGCGCCCAGCGTGCATTGCCCTCCCGTGCCCGCGCCTCTGGCGAGTCCTGCCACAGGTACTTGAGTGGGCGACACAGCAGCTGCTGCAGGCCGGGTGTTGACTCCGGCTCAGGATGCAGCCACTCGCCCGTCTGTGGGTCAAACAGTGGCCTCCGCGAAGACCTGCAGTACAGGTTGTGCACAGGACCAGCACAGGTTGTTCACAGGACCAGCAATCATCGGTTGCCAACGGAATTTCAGGAGCAGCTGCTGCAAAACAGGGATGGCACATGTGCAGCATGCACTGCCACTCTGATTCGTGTTCAGGACACACACAAGTTTTTGCTGTCAGGTGTTTGTGTGCAGCAGGGCTTCTAGCTAAGACACTGGGATGGCCACACCACCCTACCCTTGGTGAGCTCTGGCCCAGGGCTCTGCTGCCCCAGCACCTCCCTCAGTGAAGCCCGCTCCATCCGCAAAGGCGCTGTCAAAGATTTGGTCACTCCAGATGAGGAACTGCTCACGGCTGTCAGGCGGCCTCATGGGGCTGCCCGGCACACCCGCAATGCTGGTTGCTGCTCTGCTCTTCTGGCTGCGGTTCCTGACAGGAGACCTGCCATGGGCAGTGCCGCTGCGTGTGCCCGCTGTGCGGGGTGGGCTGGGAGCAGCCAGATGGACGCGTGGGCCGCCTCGACTGGGTGATGTGCGCCCTGCTGCTGTTGGTGACCCAGGTGGCGACAAGCCCGCTTTTTGCTGCTGCTGCTGCTGCTGCTGCTGCTGCTGGCCTGCTGTAGAGGGACTGGCTGCCCTGATCCACTGCTCCCGCGTTCCGGAAGCTGCAGCTAGCATGCCTGCAGTGCTCCTGGAGATGGGTGGGAACATGACCTTGGGCCTGAGTACAGTGTTGGGGCTCAGAGCTGTGTCCAGGGACCTGCTGAGGGAACTGGTGCAGTCCCCTTGCAAGTAAGGCCCTGCAGAAGCACCAAGGTCTGGTGACTCGCAGCGGCCTGGCTTGGGTACCACAGGTGAACTGCTACGGCCTAGGCTGCTGCCTGCGGTTGCCTGCTTTTGGGTGCTGGGGTTGTTTCTGGTGCTGATGCGGGCAGCCAACTGTGCTGCTGAGGACTCTGTTGGCTCTGGTGAAGTTGGGCCCTCCAGCACACGGTCAAGCGCGGTTGTGCGCCAGCTCTGCTCCCTGTACATGACGGTGCGGTTGTCGGGGTGGCTGGCCAGGTTCTGGAGGATGGCTGCCAGCATGTCCAGCAGCTTCATCTCAGCCTCAGATGGTGACTCCTGCACAGGAAGGTGCGGCCAGCCAGTCAACAAGAGGGGCAGCAGATGTGACTCAATACCGGTTGCTGCATTCCTGGCAGACCAGCATGGTCCTTATCTAGGCAGGAGCACGGATGCACATGAGGTTTCATGTCGTCACTCCACACTGGTGTCGTTCACACTGTTTTTTTCCTGGCCAAGTAGCAAGATAGCTGTCATCTGCTTGGAACTGGCTCAAGATAAGCCCGTTGCCCCTCCACCCCCTGGGTGGGCCCATCTCCACTGTCATCCCCACTGCAGCACACGTACCCTGGTGCTGACCACCTCAAAAAGACTGGAGTTGGTCTTGAGCAGCACCAACAGCCCCCTCCTGGCTATCTTGGGCTGGTTTGCAACCAGCGTGCTCAAGTTGAGCACAGCTGCCAGAATTGCCGTCAACAGCTCCAGCAAACCTGTGTGCATTGGAACAGCAGAGCTCAAGCACTCAGCAATGAGAGCTGGCTCACCCCTACTGCCAAACACTGTTTGTGACGATGCCAGCTCAATGCACATGGCAGCAGCTACAGTTGCTTTGCTGCAGCTAACCCCATATGGTGACAGCCACTTGTGCATGCTGAAGTAGTCACAGGTGATTAAAGAGCCAGGCCAGATGCTGATAGGGCAGCACGCACCGTCTTTGTTGTTGATGTCCCGCTCGTACACATTGTACTCCTGCGATCACCAATAGGACAAGGTAAGGCGTTGCAGGGCCGTACCTCAGCCATGCATCAAGGGCAGGTCTGCGCCTTTCGCAGATGCACTGCTCACCTTGTCCACCAGTTGGGACAGGTGGGGTGGCGGCGGCAAGTTGCCTCCGTCCTCCAGTATCAACATCTTGGTTGCGGTCAGCCTGCATGCATACACACATCATCTTGTGACAAGCACTCACATGCTACGTTGTGCTGGCAGCACCAAGCTGTCTTGCGGATCAGGAGCAGCAAGTAGCAGAGAGCGTGCCGAGCAACACCAGCCAGCATTTCTTCAAAGCTGAGCTGCATGCGTCTGATGGCTTTTGCCTACCGCAGCAGGTCGATCAGTGCACCAATGGCACCCACGGCTGCAGCAGTTGCCTTGGTCTCCATGAGCAGCTGAGATGCATTAGGTGCCCCTAGCGCAGCAGCAAAGCACATGCGCGCTATGCCGCTTGCACCCCTCAGCTCGAGCAGCTGATGGCCTGTCCTCATTAAGCCCACATAGCAGGACATCAGGGGCACCAAGCCAGGGTGGCTGCCTGCAGCCTTCAGAGCCTCCTGCACAGGGTCTGGCTGCTGCTGCGCCTTGAGCCCCTGCCCACCCTTTGCTGAGGCTGCCGTGGGGTTGAGCAGGGCTGCTAGGTCAAACGGCAGGGGGCTCAGCTGCTTTGGCGCCATGCTGGCGTTGCTGTTGCGGCCTGATGAGCTGCCAGAGAAGGACAGCATGCTGATGCTGCCTGACTGCCTCTTGCCCGAGCTTGTGTTGGACTGGGCGCTCTCTGCAAGAGCTGCTGCAGCTGCAGCCCGCCGCTGCTGGGCCTCTTCCACAACACGCACCCGCTGCCACTCTTCACCCAGGGCCAGCAGGTTTGAATGTGTCTCCATCAGGAACTGAATGTGACCAGCAGCCATGTCCCTCAAGGTTGGCGGCCACAGCCGGCTGTTCACACAGTCCAACAGGGTTCCACATATGCCTTCACGGACCTGGTGCATCTCAGCAGCACCTGCACAAGCATGGTGGCAGTTGCGGTGTTGGCGCTGGTTTTGCTGTCTTTGATACGGCTTGTCACACTTCATGTGCATGGATATGACTGAGGCATGCAGTGACCGCGGCCCAAATCATACCTGATTGCACAGCGGCATTCCACAACATCACCACTGACAGCTGCATGCTCTTCCAGGCAGCGGGTAGCCGCAACTGCAGCAGCGTCAGCAAGATGTGCACCGCGCGCAGCATCAGCGGCTGAGGGCCGGCTCTGACTGGATCATGGGCGCAGCCACAGTCCACCAGCTAGGAGACCTGCATGTGACAAGCAGCGCGCAGCGCTTCGTGACCATCTGTAACAGTAGGCTTGAAAACCAGCCAGTTACTGCCTGTATCTCAGACTCAGGCCAGATGTGCAGATTCACAGTGGCAATGTCAAGGATGCGTGCAGCAGATTACACTCGTGCACGTAAATATGATGTGGCAGGGCCAGGGTTTGCTGTGCTGACCAACTCACCCATCAGCGCCTGCAGCCTTGCCAGTGCTGAAGACGTTCGCCTTGCGCCGCAAGGGGCAGCCAGTGGTATCCTCTTCAATGACGTACAAGCACAGCGAGGCTGTCAGGAACTCAAACAGCTTGAGCAGCGGGACGTCGGCCTTGGCCTCCACCTCTGCATCACCCCGCTCCTTGGCCCCGCCCAGGCTCTGACCTGATGGGATACCCACTGCATCCCTGAGCTTGGGCAGCCAGGTCTCACCAACCCTGACCAGCACATCCAGGCCCCAGTTGTCTTGCAGTTCAGAGCCCAACCGCTCATCCAGCTGCAGCAGGTGCACACACATTGCCACAGGGCGCCGAGGGTTACTTTCATCCTACTAGGATCCTACTAGGACAGTGACTGTCAACACCCAATGTTGTTGGTGCCGTGAGGTGCAGGAGCAAAGTGATGCACAGACCAGCACTGCCAACACAGGCATTGTAACAACACAAGAGTCCTACAGCCTCACGTTGTCAAGCCCTCTGTTGAGGCTTTTGCTGCCGATGCTCTTCATCTTGTCGAGGGTGCGCTTGCTGTCAACACCCTCCTCCAGCACTGTACTGGTGAGGTCCCGGACCTTGTCAGAGACTGGCTGGCTGGCTGAAGGGTTGCCAGGAGAGTGAGGGTCTCCGATGTCGCCCGCTTCCAAGGTCTGCATCAAAGCACTCCTGCAACAACAGCAGCACAATAAAATACACAGTGGATTCACACTGCTCCAGCGTATACACATATGTAGTACATGTGCATGTCCACACCATGCCGGCATGCCATGTATGGAGGTGTGACTGAAAAGGAGTTACCCAGTACACGGCATAGATCACGTACTTGCGTTTGTTCTCCACCAGCTTGAGCTTGTCTTCCGCAGTCTGTGCCTCAGCTGCTAGCGCGCCAAAGCTGGCCTCCCCCACCAAATTGGAGATGCCGGAAGCAGGCCTACAGAAACAGTACACACCACAGATGATTCTCATAGTGTGGTCCTCGTTGGTGCTGCAGCTGCAGCAGGTGGTGCCACAAGTGTCCACAAGTGTGCCACAAGTGTCCACAAGCTTTCACCACGTGCTCATGCCAGCGCCTTGGCCTGAGCTGGCGCTTGTCACTGACAGTTTTACTGCGTGCTGTTGCAGCTGACGGCCTGAATGCCTGCAACTGAGCCACCCACCTTGTGCCGCTTTCACTGGCAGCATCAGCTGTGGGGAATTCAAACCGCTCCATGCCCTGCTCTGCTGCCTGCTGGCCTGACTGAGCAGCCTGGCTGTCAGGTGCTACTGCATGAGTTGCCTGCCTCTGCAGCTGGCTTGGTTGCGATTCCTGGTGAAGCTGTTTGTGGGCAGGACCTGCAGCTGAGCTGGTTCTGCTGGACGTCTTGTCCGCCAGGGCCCCTTGCGTGGTGCCGGCTGCACTTCCAATGCGTGAGCCACCTGGCCCCACGGCTGACCCAGTTGGGCGAGCTTTCATCAGCGTCTCAGCCTGCAGCCAGCACCAAAAAAAAAACGAGGACCACGGACCGACGGTTTGAGAAGTCTTGCAGCTCACAGCAAGGACCCCATGAAGTCATGCCTTGTTGCTGACAAGTGTGTGGTGAACCCCACCAACTGCACACTTCACACACATGTGCAGGTACTCAGTAGTTGCGCAAGCAAGCAAGATCGAGGCACAGATCCTGGGTAACGCACCGCCTCATTGACGTCAGCAACATCCACCGTAGCCTGCAGCTTCTGCATCATGCCCTGCGCAAGCTTGGTTGACCCAGGATTGGTGCTGAAGGCATTGCCGAGCACCTGTCGGTTGGTAGGGTTCTTCAACAACAGCCAGCAGCCAGCCATCAGGAACTCCTGCAGCCATGCGCAGGTGGTTTGGTGCGTAAAACACACGATCAGCCGGAATCAGCACCATATGATGGACTTTGCACGTACCAGAGCATCTACGGACAGCCTCCAAGCAGGGAGCTGGGGGCCAGCAACCAACTTGAGCATACACCATGCGTGTTTGGCCTGCTTGCCCAGCTCACCACCATGTGCACATTGGTTGACGTCATGAGGGCGGCATACATTGCAAGCTCAGCTGGGTCCACAGCTCCAGCCTGCACGTGCAACAAGGGCGGCAAGGTGTCAATCAGCGACCAAGCCCATGCTCTGTGTGGTACAGCAACAACCAATGTCACGAATGCGGCTCATGCACAGTCCAGGTGACCATCAAGTGTATTTTTCTCACACCCAGCAGGGGACTCGATGTTCTTGATGGGCCCAGCACGTGCATACGCCGCAGATGCTGACTCACCATGGTGCTGAGGTACATGATGCCCACAGCAGCTGTCTGCTGGATGATGTTGTTGCAGGGGTCATCGCTGGATGACATGAGCGCTGCCTTGAGCAGGGCGCCCAGGGCACCGACAGACAACAGCTTGGCGCGGAAGGGTCCCCACAGGCAGCCGTCACCTTTGACGCCCAAAGGATGGCAAGCCAAAAAGGCCAAGCAGGTGCTGGCAGCAGCTCGCACGTGCCCTGCATGGAGCACAACATTGTATGTGTTTGTATCACGCAGTAGCCAAGTCCCTATAATGCACCACCAATAGGCAGGTCCCTGTGATGCACCACCCCTGTGATTGGCCTAACAACACATGATCTTTGCGTATTGGCGCCAGTGTGCAAAGCCCGGCACTTGGCAAGTGCAGCGCACCTGCACTGCTGAAGCCCGGCTCATCCTCCACCTACATACACAAACACACAGGGCCCAGCTGGGTTACAGCAGTCACCGCTGTGATGACTCGCATGCTGCAGCAGCCTGTGTCTGCCAAGCTGTCATGCCCAACAGCTGTCCAGAACAAAAGCTGTATGAATCTACTTTGTATGGCAGATGCACAGGCACCCGCACCTCCAGCAGTGTCATCACAGTCTTGGCGACGCTGTCACCAGGTGAGTTCATGATGAATCCAGCAACGGTCTCATTGCCAGCCATGCTGGCAAGGGTGGCAGCTGCAGGAGCACAAACAGATTTCATCATACTGGGGCTTGAGATAGTCGAGCTGTACTGTGCAGGTGTGAGCGGCAGCTACTTCGCCGCACCTAGGCAGTGGCACACCCTTCCCAGGTCCAGCTCGCCAATGAGCAAGCAGTCCAAGCTGTTCTTCCCCAGCTCCATCACATGCTCCTGCAGCATGACAACATGATTGATCTTCCATAAGCCTCTGGATCCCTGGCGGGTTGCACGGCTTGCCGTGCCAAATACTGTAACTGTAATGTAAAAATCAGGGCATGGTGGACGTGTGTTCTTGGATGCTGAGCTCAAGAGTTGTAGGGTAATTCAGGCAGTGGGTGGCACGTACCTCCCCATGAGCTGGCATCTGTAGCTATGCAGTCAGGTAAAGCTTACCTTTGTCACGTATAGCGGCTCCTCCAGGCTATAGTAAGCTGACCCCCACACTGCCTGCAAGTGCAGAAAGTAGTTTGTCTCGCTCAGCATGTACAACCAACCACATGTTGCGTGTGCACACCCAGTGGTGCTGGACAGAGTAGCGGCACACTTGACTGAATGCAGTTTTGTTGGCAGGCTGTCAAATAAAGCTAGCTTGCAGGCACTATTGGCAACAACCTGTGCACATGCTTCTGCCAGATACACAGCAGTGTTGACGTCTAGCGGCTCAGCCTCCTCATCATCGCTGTGCCTCTGCTGGACTGCACTGAACTTGCTGGTGTGGCTCATGTGGCTCATATGGCTCATGTGGCTGGCTTCCTGCAGCAGTGCTGCTGTTGCCGCTGCTGCATCAGTTGACAGCCGCCGGCCCAAGGGTGCAGCACCACCAGGTAGTGACGCAGTAGCGGCACCTGCCGAAGAGTCGCCGCTGAGTACAGCTGCCTCCTGTGACAACCGTCTGGCTGCAGCCTTCATGAGGGGTGTAGCAGTGCCGCTGGCACTTGGGATGGCCCCTGCAACACTGCCGCTGCGCAGCCGCTCCATGGCTGTTTGGACCTCTGCCTGCGTCATGCCCTCACTGAGGATCTGAGAGCCTGGCACTGCCAGCATGAACTTGAGCCCGTTGAGGACCTGGCTCAGCTGCAGGCACAAATTAAACAGGGAGAACACACGCTGTTGCCATGAAACCATGTTGCAGGGCGGCATAAGTGCCGTCACCCCTGCTCAGCTCAAAAGGTTGCCGCTATGACGGATTGATGCAGTGACCTGCCACAGTGCAGCCACATTGTAGCTCAACGCCTGTCTAGGACGTACTGCTGGACAACTAAACACCCGAGGGAGCTCACCAGCTTGAGAGTGGCTTCAAATACCAGGTGACTCTCTCCCCGCTGCTGTATGATCTCCATGGCCTCCTCATCAAGCACCATCGTGGCCAGCAGAGCTGCCATGCAGAACTGTACCTTGCTGTGCCCAGGACCCTGCAGGATCAGCACAAAAGCTGTCAGCAGGCTATGGTGCCTGCATTCTTTCTGCATGCCTACGGAGCAGGGTGCAAGCAACCCCTGAGGCACTGATGCCAACTGATAGCTGGCTACTGGCTGATCAACCCCTATGTTGAGCACAGCTACTAGCGGGTCCACCCACCCACCTTGGCTCCCAACAGTGCTAAGATCTGGGACGTGCTGCCCATCATCATCAGCTCTGTCCGGGCACTATGGTCTCGCTGCAGAAGCGAGAGGATGGCCTTTGCTGCTGCTTCCCGCTTTGTCGCTATCCAGGCCTTGTCCTCATATCCCTCCAGGTCGCCGCACAGCTCAAATAACGTCGCACAGGAGGGCTCCGCTGCCACAAGTGGGTCACGGCAGGCTCGGTCCACAATGAGCACTGAGAGTGCACCCAGCACGCAGGCCTGCAGGGGCAGCAGGAGCATGTGCTTGAGTGCTGTAGCTGTTGGCTCACCTGCCCAGCAAGCAAGGCATACTGGGACTATGTTTGGCATACTGTTGCGACATCACTCAGTTGACAGGAGCCTGATCAGACTGTGTGGCCATCATGCGGGTTTGCATCACGCCAACCCACATGACGACCATGCTGGAAGCACACAGTCTGACTGGGGTCGCTTCACCTGAGTGGAAAGCTGCTGCCGGTTCAACCAAACTATGGCCAACAGCGTGACTGGCGACGACCCTATTGTTGGCTTCTGCTCCTTACCTGCAGCTGGTTCCGCTGCGACTGTGAGCATTTGCCCCCTGCTACGTAGTCCCCAGGCAGAAGCTCTGAGTCTCCTATGCACTGCATGGTCAGCGAGAAGCGCGCCAAAGCCAGCAGCGCCTCCACCGCATGCAGCTGCAGCATCAACGCCCGAGACTGCTCGTCACTGCCAGGCCCCATAGGGCCGCAGCACACATGCGGCTGACTTCCACATTGGGATTCTGCAGGTGCTGCACGACTGGCTGCAGATGCCGCAGCTCCAGCTCTGCATGGTGCTGCTTGTTGATTGACAGCTCCCACATGCCCTGCAGGTCAGTAACATCATTGGCATGGCACGCAGTGAGCACACAAGCGCTAGCTCTGCATGGGGCTAACCAGCTGCATGCACTCAAGTGCTGGCATCACACTTGTGCTGCTGCGGAGCTGCTGGGACAACCAAAACATACACTCTTCTGCTGCAAAGCTGGGGTGCCCAACCGCTGCTGTGTTGCCATGCTCACCCGTGCTCCTTCCAGCAGCAGCTGTTCATCCTCAGCTTCCAGCTTTGCTTGCAGGAAGTTGAGCAGCAGCTGCCGACGCCTACTTGCCGTGAAAGGCTGGTCAGCCAGCACCTGTACAGCAGGCACATTCCATAGCCTGTTGTGACACAGAGTGTTCTGGCACCTTGCCAGCTGCTCGATGCACATGTCTGGTGATTGCACCACTCAAAAATTTCACAGCTGCAGCCTGTCAACATGCAACCCAGCTGTCCGGCGGACAGCTATCCCTGACAGGCCTGACTACCCTTTCATTTTTCAAGCAGGCTGTGTCCCACTGGTCAGATCCCATTGCACCTGGTGCCACTCCTCTGTGCTGATGATTTCATGCTGCTGCACAGCAAACTCCAGCTCCGGCTGCTCGGGGCGCAGGGGGAGCCGCTGGTCGTAGTAAGGATATATTCTGCATAGGCACGTGACATATCAGCATTGTATCAGCATCCAACATGCCTCCTCCACCACCTCTGGGTTGTGCATGGCGGATGTTGATCTGTGCTGACCTCTACATGGCTGCATGTGGTGCAATGTCTGCTTGAAGAGGCAGCTCAGCCTTCACTGCTCACGTGGTGAGGTGCAGCTCTGTGCCCGTGTACATGCCGGTGCGCTTGATGATGCGCTTGCCATCCTGCTCTGTGATATCTGTTGTGGGTTCTCCTGCAATACAAAAAGGGTGCACCGACAGGTCAGCTGCCTGCATGGCGAGGCTGCTGTGCTGCCTGTTGGTGCAGCTGCTGATGCTCACCAACTCTCTCCCACTTGGTAGGGTCTTTGCCAAGAGGGTGCCAGCATGCTGCAGGAACTGCTGAAGAGTGTCATCTGCCGAGGGCACAGCACCACTGCCCAAGATCGGCACTGTCCTGGTCAGCCCGTCTCCAACAAGCTTCTTCACATTCTTGGGTCGCAGAATTGGGAATTGAAGCACCTGCTGGACAATCTGTAGCTGTCAGGCTGCTCCTGCTTCCACAACTGCTGATGTTGTGCTGAGCCGAGCTGGGCTCACCTCGCTGCTGATGTCCTCGAACAGAACATCCACCACGAAGGTGGACCCTGTCATGATCGTTCAGGGCCTCAAACCTGAGAAACAGTATGCAGCCATGCCTGCCTGCCTCAGCTGTCAAAGACAAGTCAAAATGAGTTGCAGATGCTTTTCTGTTTGGGCACGCCCCAAATCGGACATGCTTCTATTATCTGTTGATTGTAATTGATGGTCTGGGCGTGTTGTGGGTGATTGGTGTTGGTGACTAACCGATGACTGATGGCGCAGGTACAGACATCTGGCGTTGGATGGAAACCTGATCAGCATAATTTCATCTGTTCTAAACGGTCTCTGAACCTTGAGCAAGCGTCTTAGTGGCTTCCCAAGACAAACTTACCTGATCTGATGCTGCTGTCCTCCATTTGCAAGTCAATCCTGCCTTCCATCTGCAAGTCCATTCAAAGCGTCCAGCTCGTCAGGAACCTTTCCTCCGTGCCCTCTTCTGGGCATAGCAAACGCCTCAGCGTGTGTGTATTGGGCAGTGGCCCGGCTGGCTTCTACACTGTTGACAAGGTACCCACAGGCACTGTGTACTGCCTGTGTTGCTGTGTGCTGTGCCAGCCAGCTTGGCTTGTGTGACTGACGCTATGGCCATTTTGCAGCTCCTGAAGCGCTACGGCGACGATGTCAGCATAGACCTGCTGGTAAGGGGTGATGGCTGTGGTCTCGCTAGCCTGGCAACTTGAGAGGGCACAAGGACAAGCAGCGTGCGCAGCTGAAGAACGCTGTTGCCCTTGACAGGAACGCCTGCCATCCCCATTCGGGCTTGTCCGCACAGGCGTGGCACCTGACCACGCTGACACCAAGGTATGCACCTGCTTGTGCCAGCTGAAGTGCACTCACCTGCTGCTGTGGGTCTCATGAGGCAGCACACTGCCTGCAGCATGGTTCCCAGCACTGTATGGTGCTGTTTATATCCAGTACTGTGTACGTTTGTGTCACCTTCCACCCAGTTGCGTTGGGTATTTGTCCCTCCCCTCACAGAATGTCATCAACCAGTTCAGCCGCGTCGCCCAAGACCCACGCGTTAGTTACTTTGGCCACGTGTGTGTTGGCAAGGACGTCAGCGTGGACGAACTGCGACAGCTGTACAGCTTGGTGGGTGCTTGCTATGCAGGGCGGTGTGTCATGAAGTGGGTGGGCCACCTTGTGCTGATATGGCCAGCTTTGTGGTCTTCTTCTGAGGCCTGTGCAGGAAATTCAACAAGCTCACAGACACAAAACACATACACACACCTCTTGGGGGTGAGGCACCCATAAGCCGATGCTGATGTGGCACAGGGCTTGTGTACTGACATCAAGGGGCTGACTGTGCTGGTGCAGGTGGTGCTGGCATATGGAGCAGAAAGTGACCGCAAGCTGAACATACCAGGGGAGGTGAGCAGCTGCACATGAGCAAGGGGGGGGGGGGTGGCTCATTAGCCAAAACGTAAGCACTCGTCCTAATTGGTGGCAGTCAGTCGCTGGGTTGTGCTTGCTACTGGATCCTGGAATGAACAGCATCAGCACACCATGCTGATACCATGCCAAGCACATGTCACGTGTGCTGCCCTGTGCATCGCTGCCTGTCTAGGAAAGCAAAGGTGTGTATGCCGCTCGTGAGTTTGTTTGGTGGTACAATGGCCACCCAGACCAGCAGCAGCTGCCCATCGACCTGTCCAAGGTTGAGTCAGTTGCAGTGTGCGGCATTGGCAACGTCGCGCTGGACTGTGCACGGGTGCTGCTGCGGCCGGTGGAGCAGCTGGCAACCACAGACATTGCCCAGCACGCATTGCAGCAGCTGCGGCACAGCAAGGTCCGGACAGTGCAGCTATGTGCCCGGCGAGGCCCCGTGCAGGTGAGCAACATGGGGCGGCAAGTGGCCTGGTGCTGTGAGTCCCACCAGACCCCGCCATTGGAACAGCTGTAGGTACGACCCGTTTCAAAGTCGCGGGGTTCCATGGTTTGGTCTGGCGTAATGGGATGCTTGTATTCATTACGCCAGCATCATCTGGCATTCTTCTGCTGTTGCTGCCGCAGGCTGCCTGCACAGCCAAGGAGCTGAAGGAGCTGGTGACCATGGCCAACATTGCCATCAATGCCAGCCCAGAGCAGCTGGCTGTCTCAGAAGCAGACCAGGCAGCTATGAAGGCTGTGCGCTTGAAACGGAGGATATTTGAGCTCATCAGCATGTAAGCGTCGAAGGTTCAGAAATTGGGCTGCCGTGCACTGTGTTGCTCCCTCTTCGTGCCTGGTTTCCGTTGGGTGCGCAGTGGTGGTGCATGTGCAAGGTGAATGTGCTTGTGCAAGCTTGTCGCTCTGAAAGCAACAAAATACTGCTCTTGCACCCTGCTGCTGCATGCAGGCGGCGGCTGCGCCCAAGCCTGCAGCTGACAGGCAGCTCAACTTCCAGTTCTACAGGAACCCTGCAGCTATTTTGGCAGACCAAAATCAGCAGGTGTGGGCTGCCCCGTGCCGCTTCTGCAACATAGTGTGTCAGCATTGATCAAGACGCAGTGGGCTTTGGTCGGGGTTGCCGAGTCCCAAGGCGGGCCAGTTCCACAATAGGCGCCCTACCCAATGTCCTGCTGTCACCTGCATAGTGACTGATGCACACAATCATCATGCGCTTGCAGTGAAGCTTGCGAGCCCAAATGATTCTTTGCTGTGCTTTGATCTTGGTGCTCAGAAAAGTTGCATGCAGGGGCGGTAGGCCAGGGCGGTTTGGGAGAAAGGGCGTGGGTCTCGCCAGTGCTTCACAGCTTTTGCCACCTGTGGCTTGGAAACGAGCGTCCGCTGGTGCTCTGGTGCTGTGCCGGGCTGTGCTTGTGTGTTTCATGAGCGGGACCTGCCGCATGTTTGATGCAGGTGCAAGCAATACGTGTTGAGAAGACGCAGCTAGTGCCTGACCCTGTTCGTGGTGCTGTGGCTGTTGGCACTGGGGAGTTTGAGGAGTACCCAGTGCAGCTGGTGCTGAAAAGCATTGGGTACAAGTCGCTGCCTCTGGAGGGGGTGCCCTTTGACAGCAAGCAGGGTGTCGTGCCCAATGCTGCCGGCAAAGTGTTGACAGGTACGAGCTTGCAGTCAGCAAGCAGCCATTGTTCACCTGTCAGGCTTTTGGGGTGTGCTGAGCCAGGTCAGAAGTGGTGCAGCATCAACTTCACATTGCTGCCAATGCGCCAGGGGTCCTGACTGCATGTATGAAGGTGACTCATGCAGTCAACGCTGTTGTTGGGCAGCCAGTACACTGCTACCCGACAGCCTGCAGTGCAAGCAAGCACTGTGACACTGCCTTCTGCCATGTCCTGCACAGGTATTGGCGCGGCTGCAGCTGATGTGGTGCCGGGCCTGTACGTCTGTGGCTGGCTGAAGCGCGGCCCCACTGGCATCATTGGCACTAACCTGACCGATGCAGAGGAGACCGTGCACAGCATCACCCAGGATGAGGCCGCTTTCAACTGGGCAGCACCAGGCCGGGCAGCACTGCAGGCAGTGTTGCAGCAGCGTGGTGTCAGGGTGGTCGACTGGTCTGCTTGGGAGCAGTTGAATGCAGCTGAGGTTGCAGCTGGTGATGCAGTTGGTGCTGCCAGGGTGAAGCAGGTGATGGTGGATGACATGCTTGCAGCAGCGGGTGCGTGATGGAATGTTGTAACGCTGTCAGGCAAAGCGCCTGTTCTCCTGGCTCTGTGGGTTCTGCTGTTGGTCAACACAAGTGACCTTCAACTGCAACACAAGTGACCTCCAACTGTGCAAAAGGTGTCTCACGCAGAAGTGCAAGTTGCTGAGATAGCTAGCAACCACAGTGCAATATGCACACGCTTTGCAGCTCAGCTGGTAGACCGCACGTGCATTGGTCAGCCCCACCCCCGGGCCCAGCTCACCGACCACCCAGAGCTACTGCGGTGCCCAGTTGAAGATGATGTAATCCTCAGCTCGCCGCCACAAGTTTCCTGCAACAAGCAAGCCCCGACAGGGTTGGGGGCTGCTGCCTTGTGGGGAAGGTGGTGCAGGCCGGTGCACCCCCGCGATGCCAGTGCAGTCCGGACAAGTCTGGGCGCCAGTGCAGTGTCGGCAAGTCGCCGACTGTGTTGCAGCGCCCCACCACCCGGCCCACCCACCATCACACCCTGCACACCCATGGTGGCCACACTACCCCCCCCCCCCCCCGCCAGCTTGGCAGTTGCCGGCCGATGACCCCAAAGCCAGCTGTGCAAGCTCACCACCACCCACTGCAGGTTCCAGTGGAAGGTTCCCTCAACATCCGACGTGTTGGTTGTTTGCAAAAATTGCACCTTCGAGGCGTGGACCTGCAACTGCCAGGCAGTGCCTTTGACTTGGTCAAACATCACTTTCGTTGAGACACGTTTCTGCGTGTTGACGTGCAGACTTCCCTGCAATTGGCCACACATTGACGTGCGTTTATGCCTCCAACCTTTCCCTCCCTACTGCCCACCTGGTTGTGTGCACATCTGGTTCACCACGTCCCCTTCCAACACGTAAATTGTTCGTTTACGAACCCATATTTCCTCCCTGCAATGATCAAGAGTGCCCTGGCTCGGCTTGCCTTGACCTTCCACCAGCAGATACCCAGTGAGCAGTGATCAGCACCATGTCGTCAGCCCCTAGTACAGAGGCCCCAAAGGGGTGTTTCAGCTGGGGCTGTCTGCGAAGGAGACGAAAGCAGCAGACACAGCGAATCGTGGCCCACCCAGTCAGTGGGGAGGAGCAGCGCAAGTACTGTGGCAACCAAACGACTACCACCAAGTACAACCTGCTCACCTTCATGCCAAAGTCTCTGTTTGAGCAGTACAGGTGGGTGGTGGACCTTCTACGATGATTTAAAGCATTGCATGCTGCCACTGACACTGACATGCAGGCACAGCTTGACCCGGGCCGCTGCTAGCGGTTGTCAACAGCATGTGTGCTGCTGTGTGTTGCTACTGCTCCTTTGTGCGCTGCTACAGGCGTGTGGCAAACATATACTTCACGCTGGTGGCTGCTCTCTCGTTGACGCCCTACAGCCCGGTCAGGTGAGCAGCCTCAGCACAGCACTGCAGAGGGCGTCTGGCAGACGCAGCACAGCTTAGTCATGTAGTCAACAAGCAGTGGAGCTTGTCCCCCTGCAGCGCTCCTTCCGTCCCAGAAACAGTAAGGCAGTGGCTTTGGGATGTTACGTGCTCGCTCGCCCCCTTGCATGAGGCCTGGGCACAGCACACTGCGGGCTGTTGAACTTCCTGCAGCAGTTCCCCACTGTGCAGCTATGGCCTGGGCCTTGGTTGTTGTTGTATCTGGTCAGCCGTCAGCACTGGAGTAAGCACTGCCAGTGTGGTGTTGGCAGGGAAGCGGCAGCCTGCCTGCTGGGTGGGGGGCAGCTTGCACTCGGCATGCTGCAGCAGTGCTGGGTTGCAGCCAGCCACAGCATCTGCTTGTTCATGCCTGCAGGCCATGGACAACGTTCCTGCCCCTGGCCATCGTGCTGGGTGTGGCCATGGTGAAGGAGGCCGTTGAGGACTACAAGCGGCACAAGCAGGATGTGGAGGTCAACAACAGAGCTGTGGAGGTCAGCACAAGGTTAACAATGCAGCACTGTCAGCCACAGACCAAGGGAGCAGTAGCAGGAACAGCAACAGGCATAGCAGGCGCATGTGGTGTTTAGGGCAGCAGGCACAGCATGCGCACCTGGCGTAGATGGCAGCAACCCACAGCAGGCGCACACTCCAGCCGAGCTGCCGGCAGCAAGGAAACGTGCACGCAACCCACCGTATGACGTGGCGCAGCAGCAGTGATTGAGTAGTTTGAGGCTGCACTTGAACAGCATACGTTGTGAATATGGAGATGCATTCACCATCGGTCTGCAAGGGCTTGGCAGTCAAGTGTTGGTGATATCATAACCTCGATTAGGGTCCAGCTGCAGCAGCCTCTGCGTCCACGTTCAGCAGCCCTGCAGCTTGGTTGGAGGCACAAAGGGGGGTGGGTGGGTGGGGTGGCGGCAGGTGGTGATGGCAGTTGGGTATCTGTATTTTAGGAAGCACGCGGACATTGCTTTGGCCGCAGACGTGCTTTCGTGCCACTGCTTCCCGTTACATGCAGGTCTTCGACCCTACTGCTGGCCGCTTTGTGACGCGGACTTGGAAGGGTGTACGTGTTGGCGACATCATCATCGTGCACAAGAATCACTACATCCCGGCAGACCTGCTGTTCCTGTCGGCGGCCAATGAGGAGGGCATCTGCTACATTGAGACCATGCAGCTGGATGGTGAGACCAACCTGAAGATCAAGAAGGCGCTGGATGAGACCAAGGACATGCGGGAGGCCACCATCGGCCAGTTTGCAGGCACCGTGCTGTGCGAGCCGCCCAACAGCAGGCTGTACCAGTTCACGGGGAACCTGGACCTGGACCCGCCGCTGGTGCCCAGCACGACCAAGCTGGCGCTGACACCAGCTGCCATTCTGCTCAGGGGCTGCAGCCTGCGCAACACACACCGCATCTTTGGGTTGGTCATTTACGCGGGTAGGTGCCTCATGGAATGGGAAGGCAAGCAGCTGTACCACTGGCCTGGGTTGCTGTGAATTGGCGCACTTCGCTGTACCGAGCATTTTGTTGAGGTGTACGGCAGTTGATGCTGCAGGGGAGGGGGGCTGCTTAGTATTTGTGTGAGCTCTTAGCTGCTGCTGTGTCCTGCTGCAGGGCATGACACCAAGATCTTCATGAATGCCACGCAGCCGCCATCCAAGCGCAGCAGCATTGAGCGCAGTGTTGACTACATCATCTTCTTCATGTTTGCGCTCCTGTTCAGCATGTGCATCACCGGCTGCATCTACTTTGCGTGGTGGACGTCCACCTACATGCCGCTGCACTGGTACCTGGGCCCCGACAAGGTGTCCAATGCAGTGGAGTATGACGCAAGCAGGCCGGCCATTGTGGGCGTCACCAACTTCATCACATCTTTCATCTTGTACGGTAAGCTAGGCGCCTGAGCTTTGCTGGTGTGTACTAACCGGCAGTGCTGCGTCAGGTTGGCTCTTTTGCAGTATGCAAGTCGCTTGCAACATGAGCAACAAGTGTTTAAAGCAGTGTTTGCATCGCACCTGCTGCGGTCGCAACCCTCCGGCTGGGGAGTATGGCTGGGGATTATGGCAGCTCAGAGTCACCTCATACCCTGTGCTAGAATGGGTGTGACAAGTGCTTGCCAAACAGGAGGTCCACCACAACATTATATTGCATCCTGCCAGCTGGCCGCGCTACTGACATGTGAGGTGGTGTGCATGTTGCTGCAGGGTACCTGATTCCCATTGCGCTGTATGTGTCCATCGAGATGGTGAAGATTGTGCAGTCCCTGGTGTTCATTGGTCAGGATCGCTCCATGTACCATGAAGAGACAGACACACCAGCTGTGGCACGCACCAGCAACCTGAACGAGGAGCTGGGCATGGTCAACACCATCCTGTCAGACAAGGTGGGGCCAGCTGCAGCAGAAAAACATGTAGACGCTGCGACGTTACTAATTCAGGGTGGACAGGTTCCATGCCGTGTTATGCTGCGCGTCTGCTTATTTTGTGGCCAGGAGCTGGGTGCCACCTAATGTGTGACTTGGTGTTCCTTTTGTGCTGCTGCTGCTGCTGCTGCCTGCTGCAACTGCTGCCTGCTGCTGCTGCTGCTGTAGACGGGTACGCTGACCCGCAATGTCATGGAGTTCTTTAAGTGCTCAATAGGGGGAGTGGCGTATGGCGCTGGTATCACTGAGATTGAGCGCAACAATGCAGAGAGGTGAGACTGCAGGAAAAGTCGCACACACACTGCCGTCACGTGTGCTGTGCTGCAATCATCCCTGTATCAAGCAGTCACCTGTCACAACATAGGCACCTTGATCAGCTGTGGAGGTCAGAGGCTTGCACACCATGTAATTGTGTTCTCAAATCCTTGACCCCAGAGGCATGTGCGGCTGCGCAATCCCCTGTGCCACTTTTGGTCTGCTGCTGTCGTGTTTGTGTTGGAGCAGGAGAGGCTTGAAGTTGGATGTGGCTGACGAAGAGGCCGACAACAAGTACAGGGAGCAGTACTTCAACTTCTACGATTCCCGGCTCATGGGTGTGGAGTGGGCAAAGCAGCCCAATGTGGAGCTGACAACGGAGTTCTTCAGGCTGCTGGGACTCTGCCACACAGTCATACCAGACGGTACGCTGCACATGTGACCAGCCCCTCCCACAGCGTTGTTGACCAGCACACAGCGGTGTTGACTGCAGGAGGCTGCCAAGGTGTCCTGCACCCCAGATCCAGCCTTATGCGTCTTGTCTCCTGCTGCGGCTGCGCAAAATGTGACAAATCAAAGAATCTGGGCACGTCCTTGCCATGCATCCACCCTCACAGCATGTGCTGCTCCTTTGCCCACTGCAGGCCCGCAGACGCCGCAAGAGATCCGCTATGAGGCTGAGTCGCCTGATGAGGCCGCCCTTGTTGTTGCCGCCAAGGTGTTTGGCTTCTTCATGATCAAGCGCACCAACACCACCATCACGCTGCGTGAGCGCATGCCTGACGGCTCCCATGACCGCGAGTACGACGTGCTCAACCTGCTGGAGTTCAACAGCACACGCAAGCGCATGAGCGTGATTGTCAAGGACAGGCAGACCGGCAGGATGGTGCTGTACTGCAAGGTGCGGGGGTTGGGGTGGATGGGAAGGAGGTGCGCAATGGCTGCAGCAGCACAGAGGCAAGTGGAAGCCTTCATTGGTCCAAAAGCTTACCTATCCATCTGCTTGAACGTGATGATGCAACGGTCATCAGGTACACGTGATGATGCAACACTTATCAGGTACAACACCTGAAACATCTGGACCGTTGTTCAACTTGTGACGCCTTGGCCTGCTGCCGCAGGGCGCCGACACTGTCATTTACGAGCGGCTGGCCCACAAGAACCCTCTGAACGACAAACTGAAGGAGGTCACGCAGCAGCACATGGAGGACTTTGGCAGCGCCGGCTTGCGCACGCTGTGCCTGTCGTACACCGAGCTTGACCCTGATTTCTATGACAAGTAGGTGTTGTGAGGTGACCAGCGTCGTGGTTGCACAGTGCCACGCGTAATGCGACTGGCGCAGTGTTTGTGACGGGTGCTATTGCCCTGACTTATTTTTGCTGCAAGCACTATCGCAGCTGCATAGATTGTGTGTGCTACAGGCATCGGCACGTTCCGTGCCTCTTCCCTGCCTCATGGCCCTGCCTACCCTGCCTGCCGTGCCTGCTTTCCAGGTGGAATGAGCGCTACATTGAGGCCAAGCTTTCTCTGGATGACCGTGCAGCCAAGCTGGATGCTGTGGCTGAGCTGGTGGAGAAGGACCTCATCCTGCTGGGCTGCACAGCCATTGAGGACAAGCTGCAGGAGGGCGTCCCGCAGACGATCAAGACACTGGCGGAGGCGGGTATCCGCCTGTGGGTCCTGACAGGAGACAAAATGGTGGGTGCCAGATTCTGCAGCACAGCGGCATGTATTTTGTAACTGATATTTTGTTTGCTGCAATGATATGACTGCTGGATGAAATGGGGTGCCCATTTTTTTGGGTGGAGACAAGCACCTGCACTGCCTTGGATTGCTGCCCTGTGGCCACCAGTCTGGGTTGAGAGCTGTGGGGGCCTAGTCAACTATGCTTGTCTGCCTGCAGGAGACCGCCATCAACATTGGCTACGCCTGCAGCCTCATCACAGACGACATGACGCAGTTCCAGATGCAGGGGGCATGCCTGGAGGTGGACAAGCTTGAGGCTGAGGGGCGGGTGAGCAGGCACTTGCGGTGATGGCAACCGTCATACCAGGATCATCAGCTGCATAGGTGGATTGTGTTGAGCTGTACCAAAGGACAGCGCCAGTTGTCACCCTCCTGAGCCAGTTGAAACAGGGCAGTTGAACCATCTTTAGAGGCACAGTCAGTCAGTCAAACTTCCATATACCCCTTGTCATCAATGCAGAATGGCTTATTCTGTGTAGGCGAATCACATAACACAAGTGTCTGTGCATGCACCCCTATTTCCATTGTAGTTTGATGAGGCGACACACCTGTCTGCTGAGCGGCTGGAGAGCCAGCTGCACAAGGTGAAGCAGACCATCGAAGAGGACAAGCACACAGGCCTGGGGACACCCTACGCTCTCATCATTGACGGCAGGGCCCTCCTGTACGCGCTCAGCCCGCGCCTGCGGCAGCTCTTCTTGGAGGTGAGCCTGCATACCCAGCTGCATTGTGTGAGCGCAGACCACAGCTTATTGGAGCTGCTTGTGCTGCATTGCTAGAGGTGTTGCTGGCTGCCGAGTCGCACAACAGCTATCAGAAAAGCAGTGCAACATGCTGACTGGGGTGCTTGTGTGGACTGCAGGTTGGGCTGCAGTGCGCAGCAGTCGTGTGCTGCCGAGTGTCACCCCTGCAGAAGGCGCAGGTCACGGCGCTGGTGAAGAGCTCGGGCTACACCACGCTGGCCATTGGTGACGGGGCCAACGACGTGGGCATGATCCAGAAAGCGCACATAGGTATGCTCATATCAACATGTGCAGGAAGGCCCCTGCAACATGTGCAGAAAGACGTCAGCAGCCAGGCTGGCATGCATTGACAGGCCGGCATGCACGTCTTGTGAGGTTGCGCGCTGCACATGCTGGTCTCAACACCAACCTGAAGCAGTCGCACATGCCCTGAGGCCGTGTGCTGCTTTGTGTTGTGGTGGCTGCCTCACTGAAACGCTTGCAGGTGTTGGCATCAGCGGCCTTGAGGGCATGCAGGCAGCCATGGCCTCGGACTTCACCATCGCGCAGTTCAGGTTCCTGGCGCCCCTGCTGCTGGTGCACGGCCGCCTGAGCTACAAGCGCATCACACGCATGATCTGCTTCTTCTTCTACAAGAACCTGCTTTATGGCAGCACCATCTTTGTGTACAACGCTTTTGCGCTCTTCAGTGGGCAGCCCATCTACAACGACTTCTACATGACACTGTTCAACGTGGTGTTTACCGCAGCAGCACCCCTGGTGGTGGGCTGGTTTGACCGGGACCTAGAGAAAAATGCAGGACTGAAGTACCCTTTCCTGTACAAAGAGGGTGAGTGAAGCCCCAGCTTAGATGAGGGACTGACACATACGGAATCAAGCATGCTGCATGTAATGGCAGAAGCCAGCCGCTTGAGCAATTCTGCTGATGCCCTGGTTCAGCGTCTCAGAGTGAGGCCACGTGCAGTTAGCTGCAAATTGCCGACACCCTCTCACCTGCACCGTTTCTGCCTCCCTGTACCGTCTTGTGTGCAGGCCAACACAACTTGTACTTCAGCCTGCCCGCCATCGTGGGCTGGCTGGGGACCGCCTTCTTCCACGCGGCCCTGATTGTGGTGATGGTGCTGCTGGGCGCCGACAACCTGGACAGCGACAGCGCGGCCGGCCACTCTTGGTCGCTGCTGCGCAATGGGTTGCTCATGTTCACCATCGTCATCATCACTGTGCACCTGCAGCTGGCCATTGTCATTGACCAGTGGATCTGTTTGCACCACGTGGCCATCTGGGGCTCCATAGGTACGCGCTTGCCAAAGGCAGCCTGGACTGTCTGGGAGTGGACTGATGCTTGTGGCAGTCACACGACTGTGAACCTGTGCATGGACCCTTTCTTTGCAGACAAAGTCAGGCAACAGCGATGCACACAAAGCCTGCAGGCTGCCACAAGCCTCCCGATCCTGACGTCCTGGTGTTGTTGCATGTGCATGTTTGTGCAGTGCTGTGGTTCCTGTTCCTGCTGGCGTTTGGTGCGTTCCCCATCAGCATGTCCACGGACCTACACTACTCGCTGGAAACTGTGGCGAGGTACCCCCAGTTCTGGCTGCTGATTGTCATGGTGCCCATCGCCTGCATGGTACCTGTGTTCTTCTTCAGGGCTATGAAGAGGTGAGCAGCCAGCCGGCATGCACTGCCTGCCATCATGCTTTATGCATAGCGTGCAGTATTGTCGTGCAACACCCAGAGTGTGACATTGAGCAGGGTGCAGTGACCTGGCTATGTTCTGTTGCCTGAAGTCAGATCAGCCATCCCTGGACCTTGGCATGCATATTGGCACCATGTAGTGTCTGCCATGTCAATGTGCCGTCGGCCCTGCTGTTTCACTTTGTGCAGGCACTTCGCTCCAGCGCCTTACCAGGTGCTGCAGGAGATGTCCATGCGGGAGCAGCGTGGCGAGGCTCTCGATGCAGAGGCAGCACTGCGGCCGCAGCCAGCCAAGCCAGGCGGCAGGTCACGCATCGACCTGGCCAACCGCCTGAGGCAGCGCAAGGACCGACAGCGGCAGGGGCGCACCATGTACAGCGGCTTTGTGCCCCCCTACAACACGCAGAGCAGAGTGTTTGACGCCAACGAGCTGCGGCGGGCAGCCACGCAGGTGCGCACACAGTCGCCAATGTCATGCTGCTGGTGTGGGCGCCAAGCGCTTGTGCACACGTCTGCTCAGTTGGTGTGCTGAATCATGTTTGCCAACAGTGTGAAGCGTACGCTGCCTGGTTGCTGCAAAAAGGCACAGGCCCTGCCGTGGCCATTTTTTCAATAGTGGCGGCGCGCTGGTGAAGGCAGCGCCGTGGTACTGGTGGCCTGATATTGTGTTGCGCGGCTGCAAACTATCCCTTTGTGCAGGTGGGCTACTCAATATCGCCGTCAGGGGACATGCCATCGCCTGCACAGCCTGCGCCTGCAGGCCTGACCCCACACAGTTCAGGTGTGGTCAACACCATCATGGCACTGACGCGGCGGCATTCGTCAGTGTCAGCTGTGGGCAGCACGACAGCAGGGCCCCTGCCACCTTCCGGCTTCAACTCATCCAGTGGGGCAACAGCGGGGGCAGCTGTTGATGGGGTGGTGATGGGTCTGCAGGCATGTGCTGCTGGTGATGGCAGCACGGCAGGGACGTCTACCCCAGCTGCTGGCAGCGTGGTGGGGGTGCATGATGCGCTGCCGCCTGTGGAGGGCTTTGTACCCAACCCGGTGCTAGCCAACCTGGAGCGCGCCTTCAACGCTGACCCACGGCGCCACAAGCGCGATGACAGCCAAGTCAGCCAGCTCAGCAAGCTCAGCAACCTGAGCATCAGCAGCCTGAGCATGTGAGCAACGGGCACGCAGGTTCACAGCTGTCTGACTACTGCAAAGGATGCATGCTGGCATGCCTAATACTGGACACGTGGTGCTTGTGCAAGAATGAATCGCAGGTGCTTGATGATGTCGCCTGTGGAGCGCCTGGTCTCTTGCACTGGCGCTAAATGTGCTGCTGCTGCCTTCTGCTGTGCGTGCAGGGTGTTGCGGCCAGGTAGTGCAGGCTCTGCGCGCAGCTCGGACCCGAGCAGCAAAGGCAGCAGCAAGGCGGTCAGCAGGGCCAACAGCCAGCAGCTGGAGGCAGAGCCCCACAGTGGCAGCAGCGCCCAGGCGCTACAGCAAGCATCGCAGGCTCTGCATGCCTATGCAGGTGCAGCGTGCAGCAGCCCCAGCAGCACAGGAGCGGTGCAGCTCAGCTACCCCGATAGCCCCGTCAGTGGTGTGGGTCCCAGCAGCAGCAGCAGCCATGCAGCTCATGGCAGTCAGCAGACTACCCCGTCGCGCCTGGGCAGGCAGCAGCAGCCACAGCCACCGGGAAATCATCCAGGCAGCCAAGCAGCAGCCAACGACGAGGACCCCGCCATCATGGAGTTCCTGTCATCTGCCTTGAACCGGCCAGCCAAGCGCAGCGGCGGTGGTGGCAGTCCAGCAAAGAAGAGCTGACAAGGCTGAGGGTGGAGGATGAGCGACAGTAACATTGATTGGCAGGAGTGACTGAATTTCACTGGATTTCCTTTAGGACTATGTTTTGGGTCTGCTTGCCTGAACTACACTTGTAGTGACAGCTGAGGTGGCCTATATGGTCAGCACCCCCTTTGGCACATTCTGCTCGGACACTGCTTATGTGGTGGTGTAGTGGTATGACAGTGTAGTATCCCGTGGTGGTATTTATATCTCAACAAATGACCTTTTGACTGTTCTGATTGGAAGTTTGTCACCGATGTTGTTGGTGTGATCGCAGACAAAAGCTCGAAGCTGCGCAGCCTCAGTGTAATTGGACATGATTTTGTTTTATTGCGAAGTCATGTAATGTCAAGCAGTCCGTATCCTCGATCATCGTGCAGTTGCGCTGATCTGGGAAAAGTACAACACACCCTGAATAAGGCTAGAAGCAAGCCAACATGTTGCAGCTTCGTGGTTTTGCGGGATCCCCTGGCAAGGTGTGAAGGGGCAGGTGGTAGGGCATGGGGCCAGCATGACAGCGCACATGCTGATGCAGGACCAGCTCCTTGTTGCAGGTGAAGCTGCTGGAGTTCCACCCTGTGCAGCCCTGGATCTGCTATGCAGACACCACTGACAGAGTCCGTGTTTGGGACTGGACAACCCAGCAGGTCAGGCGAGGGAGCTACATGCAGTTGCTGGCGATCCCTCCCACTGTCTCTGCAGCGCACTGTTCACATCGACGTGCGGCGTGGTTCTCAACAAATGCAGCAGGGGCAGTGTCCAGGCGCAACTGCTGACCACCCTCAAGGGCAGCTAGTCAGGGCGGCTGAGTGGCCAGCACGCTTTGTAAGCTTTGTGTGCTGTGCGTATGTGTGCAGACACTGCATGACCTGCAGCTGGGCGGTGCTGATGATGAGGGGTCTATGGAGGCAGCGCTCAACACCATATCAGCCAAGGACACCGCCTTCACTACCAATCCTTCAGCCCTCAGCCACGCACCCTCCCGAGTACCCTCAGGGCACATACGCCAGGTCAGGGGGCACACAGGGTCTGGGCAGCCAGCGATGCTCAGCAGCACCTGGGAGGCTGCCAGGGTGAAGCCTGGTTGGGGATGCAGGGATGTAAAGCACCTGATTGGTGCACCAGGAACGACCAGACAGAGCATGAAGCATTATCCTGACCGCAATGCACAATCAAGCAGTTGTCATGCAGCTGTCCAGTCAGACCCTCCCTCTCTCTCAGATGCCTGCTTAGGTGTTGGCCAGGCTCATGTAGTAGTCATTTGTGTGTGGTACCACAGGTCCGCTTCCTGGACTCAGAGGTGGCCTACTGGCAGACCGTCACGCAGCACTACATGGTCAATGGCAGCAGCACCAACCCCCCTAGTGCAGCCAATGTGCATGCACTGGATGGCACAAGGTAAGCAGGGCCTCTGGGTTTTACAATGCCAGACGACAGTGGGAACTCCGGGTCTGGGATGCACACAGTAGGTACTGCAGAACAGCCAGGATGAACAAGGGCAAGCTTGGAGGGATGTGGCTGTGCATGAGGGTCACACAGCTTTCTGCCCTGGGCTCACACCACAGCTCGCTAGGAGTTTGACAAGCAAGGTTCTGCTGCAAGTAACCCAGGGGTGTGCTCTGACACTGGTAGTGCACGCAGCCGCAGCTGTGACAGTCGGTGCGGCAGTACGGCATCTGCTGCCAAGCCAGAAGCACGTGATGTGTCTGTTCCTGCAGGCTGCTGGTGGTGGTGTGTGAGAACAAGCTGCTGCTGTATGACCTCAACACCCGCAAGCCCTATGAGGTGCAGCGGGCTGTGCTGGACAACAAGGCGCTCAACTGTGTGGCATTTCTGTTCAGGGGAGGCCGCTTCTCGCCAGGGGGCCAGCCTGACCCTGACAACCTCATGACCTCGCCAGTGCTGGCAGTGGGCTGTGCTGACGGGGTTGTGCGGCTGTTGCACCTGGCGACTCTGAGGGTAAGGCGGGGGGAGGGGGGGGCAGAGCAGGGTGCGCAGGAGGGCCAAGGGGGAGGGTTGCGTTTGGGGTAAACAGCGGGTGCAGATGCTTGGCCAGGGGGCACCAGCATGCAGTGCTGCTTGGGGATGATCTGAGCTAGGGCAGTGGCAGCAGGCAGGGTCTGTTGTTGGACTGCTCACCAGATGCCTGAGTGCTCTGCATGTGGCATTTTGTCGCAGAGCGCAAGATCATGTGTTTGCTGCGTGTCACTGCAGCCTGTGCATGGTGTGGGGCCCGCTAGCTCGGGATTGCTGTGAGTAGCTCATTGATGGTTCATTTTGTGTTGCCTTCCTGCCTGCCTGCCTGTCTGCTGTTGTGTGCGCTGTGGTCACCCGCTCAGGTCATAGGTCGGCTGTCAGGCAACCACAAGGCGGGCATCACCTCCCTGCTGGCTCTGCCTTCCAGGGCTGAGTTCAGGCAGGCAGCAGACCAGCACGCAGCAGCAGCAGCTGCACCCACACCACAGCAGCAGCAGACTGGCAAGGGCAGGACACCGCGTCAGTCCAGTGACCGCGGCGGACCCCCTGCATCAGCTGCAGCAGCCACTGGCCCTGTCACCTTCCTGCCCAGTGTGGACCTTGTGCTGGCTGGGGACTCCTCTGGTGGTATGTTCCTGTGGTCACCCTTCAGCACCCCACTGGGCTCAGCTGAGAGGGAGGTGGCCCCTCGGTTGGCCTTCAGCGGTCACAGTGGTGAGGTGTGGGCACTGTGCCTCACGCCAGGACCTGAGGACGCACAGGCCACTGCACCCAAGGTGTTCAGCGCAGGTGAGGCTGGGTGTGGAGGGGACAGTGGGCACTCTGGGAGTCAGCAACAGGCCTGAGAGACTCCATAGGAGATTAAGAGTGAGGGGCAGGGATGAGGCGCGAGGATGGTTGGGGCGGGCAGCACAGGGTATGGGCGGCTGGATGGCAGAGGCATGCCTGGATGGATAGGCCAGCAGAGCTTCGTCTGTCCAAGGGGGGGGGGACAGGGGGGTACTGCATTGATTTTGTGAACAGGGCTGCTGCTTATCCCGGCCAGATGCCATCTGGCAAGCAGGGATGTAGTGTGTGGTTGGTGTAGGATGCAAGTTGATTAACTGCGCACTTGTAGCCTACAAGGTAGGCTCTGCAGCTTTTGCCATGTGCTCTGGTGGCATGAAGTCGCACCACCATACAAGTCACACAGCAACAGCAGGGATACCTGCAGCAAGACTACGCACAGCTTTGCCTGCTGCAGCTGGCGTCCTTTCACCCTCTCCCGCCCTGACGCCTCCCTGTCTGCCCCCCCCCCCCCTGCTCACTGGGTTCAGGTGCGGACCACCGGTTGGCTGCTTGGGACGCCCTGACCCTGAAGGAGGTCTGGCGCACCAAGCTTGACGCCAAGGCTCCCCTCACCAGCCTCACATACAGCCAGAGGTGAGGAGTGGTGGTGCAGTGGCGGGGTTCAGGGAGAGCCGCACTGGTGCCCTTGCACCGTCTGAGGGTGTGTTTGCCAATGGGTGTGAGCCTGGACTGATTCCAGCTATCATGCTGTCAATTTGCAGCATGTGAGCAGCCAAACACTCATCGGCGTGGCACCCAACATCGCTGTCGTCATGTCCCCCCCCCTGACTGGCCATGCAGGTACTTCAACCTGTCTGGCGCCCATGCGCTGCTGGCCACAAACAACGGCCCCGGCGTGGTTGCAGCCTACACCCTCAGCCAGATGCCGCCGGAGAAGGGGCTCAGGGCCTGCACCAACCTGGCAGGACTGGTACCACCAGGTACCGCACACACTGCACCAGCTCCTTGGTTGCTGGGAGGGGAGGCGGTGATCCTGGAAGGGGGCAGCTGCAGGGTTGCTGTAGACGTAATGAGACACAGCAACATGCGGCTTCTACTGCAGGCATTAGTAACAGTCACGTGATGCGACCTGCTTTCAACCATGCATGCGCCGGAGGGGTTGCTGTGAATGGATGGCATCCCTGGCTGCATCTCCAAGCACCGGCTCCTGGCATGGCTGCTTGCGATGCATCTCCTGGTTGCCTGTGCCCTCATGTTCCATGCTTGCCCCATCCCGCCTGTCGGTGTGCTCCTGTGCCCCGCAGGCACCAAGAAGGTGCCCAAGGCGTATGTGGTTGCTGTCAGCCCTGTGCGCCCCAACCTGGCGGCTGTGGGTGCCAACACAGGCATGGCCTTCATGACCTTTGACCGCATGTACCCACTGCCGGTGGCGGGGCTGCCCCTGCACAACCTGGCTGCCGCGCACGACAGCCCAGCACTGCGGCTGCCCCAGGAGCCTCTGGCTGCAGCCTATGTGGCTCACATGGGGGAGGCGGTGTGGCTGGTCAACTGCGCAGCTGCAGACAAGGTGAGTGGAGGGTGGGTGGGCAGGCGGGTTGCACAGCTGGGTAACAACGGCTTACGAGGATGGCTGTCGGCCACCGGCAACGTTTGGGCCTCCATATGAGTTGCGTATGCTCAGCTGCAGAACTGCTGCCAAGGCGATACCTCTGCATGGCTGCTGGCTCACAAAATGCTCTCACAATGTCACCACGTGATTGCTGACAGCACGAATGCTGTCAACGTCATGCCTGGCCCTGTTCCTGGCTGCTCCTTGCTGCTGCTGTGTGCTGCAGGACCTTGGTGGTGCGCGCCAGGTGGTGCCCCAGGTGTTGTCTGTGCAGCAGCTGGGCCCCGCAGTTGGCCGCACGGGGCGCGCCATTGTGGGTGTGAGTGGTGGTGGGGAGTACGTGTCTGTGTGCTGGCCCGCCAGCAGGGGCTATGTGGTGTACTACAGGACACTGGCAGGCACCTGGCAGGAGGTGGACTCCGGCTCAGGGGTGGATCTGGCATGGCACAGCCACAGGTGAGCTAGCAGTGGTGGTGCTGCCTGGACTGTTGAGGAGGCAAGGGGTGCAGCCAATTTGAACTGTTTACGTCCGGGGGTCCTTGACAGCACTTGAGTGATGCCAGACTGTGCTGCAGCCCATGTGTAGCAGGCTGCTGTGCTATTTGGGCCTTTGGTGGCTGTGCACCTCTGTTATCAAACTGGCCATATGATGTCTGCTACCTGTGCCTCTATTGCCTCTTCCCAGGGACGTATTTGCTGTGTTGGAGGAGCCTGCACCCGTCCTGCCTGCATTGGGCAAGGGTAAGAAGAAGAAGGTCAAGGGCAAGGACAGTGAGAAGTGGGCAGCAGCTGAGGCAGCAGCAGTGGCGGCCAGCATGGCTGCAGCCACTGTGGTGCGCATCAAGGCACTGGACGGACTGGGATGCAGCACCATCTGCCACCAGGTGGGTGCGGACGCGGTGTGGAGGGGGGCGGCTGGAGGGGCACACGCCCGGTTTGCTCAAAGGGTGGCCGGTGGTCAAGGGGGGTCCTGTGGCTACCTTCTGCAAACAGCAAGCTGCAACAGTTGCGTTTACACTTACATATCACACAAATGCATGTCACATAGTAACAGCCAGTACCACAAATCAGACCTTGGTCCTGTTGTTGATGGCTGCTGCTGTTGCTGTTGCTGTTGCCCCCCCCCCCCCCCCCGCCTGCTGCCTCCCAGATGGCGCTGCATGGTGACGTCCCGTGTGGGCTGCATGGCGGCCCCCTGCTGGGTGTGGCTCTGAAGCGCATGACCTCCAGCGGGGCTGAGCTGTCAGGGGAGGACGCCTCGCCAGTTATGCAGTTCTACTCCTGGAACGGCGTCAGCAAGGTGTGTTTGGTGATGGGGTGTGTGGTAGAGGAGTTCACACGGCGCAGCTGGCACATAGGACAAGTGATCGTCGTCTGTCTGGAGCTTTGAGGGCTGGCTGCAAACAAAGTGAACGCAGGTTAGGGTTGCTGGATGTGTAGGCTCCTTGTGAGGGGTTGGCTGCCGTACCACTTGATCGACATGTGGGCATATGAATTCAGTGGACCTGAGTTACCTGCTGTGCTGCCACCCTGCTGGTCCTGCAGGTTGGTCCTGAGCTCCCTGAGCCGTGTGTGGTGGCGTGGGACCCCACCCTGCGCTACCTGGCCCTGGCCTACCTACGCCAGGTGCAGGTGCTGCGGGCCCAACCCACACTGGAGGTGCTGGGCAGCCTGCCTATCGTGGGCACCACCTGTGCAGTGTGGGGCATACGGCAGCTGTACATCGCCACACCCACCAGCATACTGCTGGCCTTTGTGGCGGCAGAGGAGGCGCCGCCGGCAGGTAAGCCTGGACTGGGCTGGGGTGCCTGCCTTGGTTTTTGGGAAAGGGGGGAGCGCAGTACCCTGCAGTGCTGATCTCTCCGCTGGGCAGCTAGCCGTGCACCAATACAGTGAAGCATTGGCTGGGCTGGGGTGCCTTAAGCAGGGGGGGGGGGCACTACCCAGCAGTGCTGCTGGTCTGTTGTTGCTGGACAGCCAGCTGTACACTAAGGGCCACAGTGCCTGCCTATTCTAGTGTTTGGGGCACATCTCCCGTGTCTTTTTAACCCTCTAATGGCCACGCCTTAAAACCAATTCAATGACTAAGACAGTCTTTTCAAGACAGTGTGCATGTTGGGTGTACTGCTTGCCAGGTGCTGCACCCAGTGCTCCAGTGGAAGCCGACCCCTTCAGCTTGCTGGACGGCCCCTTGGCAGACTTTGCAGCCACTGGCAGCAGTAGCAGCAGCAGCAAGCAGGGCACACAGACCACGCTTCAGGTGGGTGTTGCACCAAAGACCAGCCAGAAAGTGGGCATGTAGGGTGCGTGTTTGCTGACATCAAGGACACACCCGCATGGCCCTCTCAAATACTCTTCCATGCTTGAACGCGCCCTCATGTCACAGGCTCCCAGCAGACCACCTTGCATGCCAAAGTGTATGCGTGCTTGAGCTGCAGCACGCCAGATTGGCACTGACACATGTCATGTAATGTCATTCTTTCATATAAATGTCCCCTGCACATGCTGTCTGTGTCTCTGCATCTGTCTCCTGTTGCTCATGGCTTGCTGCTGGCAGTTCATCCAGCTGGCGGGCCTGACGGGCACCACTGCCACCAGCAGGCTGCGGGCCAGCAGCAGCGGCAGGGACGCCTCACTGCCTGGCCCAGTGCCGCGGCCACCCGGGCCCCTGGCCTTGCTGGGGCCCCGCCAGGGCAACCTGTGGCTGGTCAACGCACTGGGCCAGCCTGTGCTCATCCCCCTCACACACCCAGGTGATGCAGCGGTTGGCTAACGTAGCTGGTGCACCAGCTTTGAGAGAAGAAGTGCTTGTAGACACAGTTGGCACACATCTAGGGCATTGCCTACCGGGAGTTTTTTTATTTCGGGATTTTGCTTGGGGCAAAGCTCACAGGTCTGCACAGCCTCTTGTCTGTTGATTCAAGCAGTGTACTGTGCCTGACTCGCTGCCGCTGCCCACCTGGGTGCGTGTTGATGTTGTGTGCAGGCATCCGCTCTCGCTGCTTGTGTGCCCAGGGCGACCTGGTTGGTGCTGTGGCTGTTGGGCGCAAGGGTCTGTACGCTGCCCAGCACGACAGCCTGGCCGCCTTCCTGGCCTTGCAGGGTGGTGCACCTGGCGCCCACCTGGCCCTGATGGGGCTGCAGGGCCTCAGCCTGGCCATGGAGGCAGAGCTGTGCATCATCACAGGTGGGGGGGGGGGAGAGGGGGAGGACGGGAAGACGGCATGGACACACAGCACCAGCCCCTGCGGGAAGAGGGGTTAGGGAGCAGAGGGTGCATCACACCCAGCTATGGACAAGGAGCGGACCAGTGAGGCCAGGTTGACTTGTGCAAGGGGTGCTGTGGGTAAGTGTTGAGCTGGTTTGCATCCACCTGCCCAAGTGCCACTGGTTGTATCTGGAGGACATGCATACAAGTATGGTCCAAGTCAGGCAATCAAGCAATCATTCCTGAGTTGCACGCAACCTGATGATGTGTTGCCACGGATGGCAGCTACAAGAGAAACCAGTATGTGCTGGTGTGCTGCTGTGCCACAGGTCAGTGGCGGCGTGCGTGTGTCTGCTGTGAGGCCCTCATGAGGGGCTGCAGCGACAGAGCAGCACTCAGCAGCAGCGAGGCCTATGCAAGCAGCAGAGCGGGCGAACCAGGGGCTTCTGCAGCAGCAGGCCCCACTGGGACTGACACACTGATGGCATCACTGGGGGTGACTGCACCCCTGGCAACGGCGGGGCAGGTGGCAGCAGCAGCAGCAGCAGCTGGCGGCAGTGGAGGTACTCCTGAGCCTGAGGCCACGGCGCAGAAGCAGCAGCAACAGATGTGGGGCATCATGGGCTTTGGTGGGCTGTTCATAGACAATTATCAGCTGCCGCCTGATGCAGCAGACCAGCAGGTGAGCCAGCCTGGCACGGGAATGGTAGCATGTGGCTGGTGCAGCTGTTGGTCCAACCGGTCAGGGTGGGGCGGTGTGCAGTGTATGCAAGTAGGGGTTGAGGTGTACAGCGAGGTGCGGGGCAGTGTGCTGCTTGTTGTATGTTGGTATTGCCACGCATGGCAGAGAGGAATTGGTGCAGTCCAGCCCCATGGGAGAGGTTACCGATGTGGCCTGTGCTGACGTGCTGCTTGTGCTCCCCCCTCCCCCTGTCCCCTCCACAGGCAGGTGACAAGGAGCATGACCCGCTGGCCAAGGGCCGTGTGGCTTGGGGTGCACCCCTGCAGCACGACTGGGCTGCCAGCAGTGGCCCCCGCCAGGTCGACCTAGACCCAGTGGACCAGGACACCAGCAGCGGCTATGCAGCACTGGGTGGTGCTGCCAGTGCAGCTGCTGGCCTGGTTGCTGCTGCCACTGCTGTTGCTGCCGCTGCCCAGCCGCCGCCTGCATCAGCCCTCAGCCTGGCCATGAGGCTGGTGGAGGGCAGCCAAGCAGCAGGCATCACAGGTGGGTGGCAGGGAGGTCACAGGGCCAGGGAGGGGAAGCAGTGGAGCAGGCTGCTGCACTTGACCGCAAGGCTGTTGCCTGTCTTTTGCTGCCATGTCCTATACATGCTGATACTACTCGTGAGGCCGGTCTGTGGGAGTGCATGTTGGTTTGTGTAGTGTGCACACCAGCATACCTCTCTGCAGCAATACGATGCAGTCAGGCCACCCAGCCGGGCTGTTTGATGTTCCCTGTCCCCTCCTGCCTTCTGAGTTCCTTGCCACGCGGCTGTTTATCCTGTGCCTGTGGTGCTTGCTGCCTCAGATGTGACCCGGCGAGCCAGCCAGCTGCTGCTTGCGCACCGTGGTCTGCTGACGCCGCCCCAGCTGGCGCGTCTGGCTGCCAAGATGGCTGAGGTGGGCATGGCCAGTGAGCTGAGGGAGCTGGTGGCAGCCAGCGGGGCATCAGGCAGCCACGCAGGACAGGCCGTGGGCTTTGTGGCGGCAGCACTCACAGGTGAGGGATCCATAAAGGGGCGGCACTTGCTGGGGCTGCAGCTGGTGGGAAGGATGCAGGCCACAGCATACATACCCCTCTTTTTTTATCGTGGTTTTTCCCACAGACTGCAGCAGACCCTGTATATTTGTTGTCGAGCTTGCCTGGGGCACCCAGTCGAGATCAGTGCTGGATCAGTGCTGGATGTGACCTTCTGTGTGCCAGCTGTGCAGCTTCTTCTTCGTTCGCTAACGCGGTGGGTTGTTTTGGTGGCCTGCTGTGCAGGCGACCTGGAGCTGTTGCAGCGGGCGCTGCAGCACAGCAACACGGCTGCCCTGGCAGCATTGCAGGCCAACACCTACAGGCTGCCCAGCGCATTGGTGACAGAGCAGGCATGGAACAGCACTTTGCAGCACGTTGGCAGCATGGTGGCGGCACACACGACCAGCAGCTATGCATACTACGCTGTCACACAGTCAGGGCTCTGATTCTGGCAAGTGGAGCATGGGGCCCTTCATGGTGTGCTAGGCTGTGGGGATGCTGCCGCAACGGCAGCAATGCCCTGAGACTGCAGTCCATGAGTGATTCCCCTGGAGCTTTGTCCTACTGCCAGACCAGTCCAGGGCGGTCCAAACTCCTTCAGCTGACCAGGTCAAACTTACTTGTAACAACAGTGTACTCCATCTGTCACGCATGGCCAACCACGCCAGTCCTCATGAAGCTGCTTGATGGTGTGATTGCATTATCCTTTGTCCAAGGATCCCTAGCTTGAAGGGTTTCGCACGATGTCTGCAAGCAACAACAGTCAGAAGGACGTGGTCTTCGATTTGGACGCTGCTTCGTTCTCATCTGATGAGTTTCGAATGTACCAGTTCAAGGTGCGGCTGGCGTGATCGGCCATTGGGCCGATCTCTGCACAGCAGTAGGAGTATGAGGGAGGGTCCTCACCCGAAACTGCCCATGCTGCAGGTGAAGCGCTGCCCACGCTCTCGCCCCCATGATTGGACACAGGTAAACCAATCAGTAAAGTCGGCTGAGTGTGCCAGTGATGGTATCTGTTCATGTTGATGGTAGGGACCCTGGAACTGTACTGATGGTGGTGTTATGTTTGTTCTGCTGCAGTGCCCGTTTGCACATCCTGGAGAGAAGGCAAAACGACGCTGCCCAAAGCGTTACCGCTACTCTGGCACTGCCTGCCCGGAGTTCCGCAGGGTGAGCCAGAGCAACAGCACAGCAGGGGGCCAGCAGTAGGCAGGGTGCATGGCACATGGGTGCTGTTGTCATGGTGAAGGTATGGTTGCGCTGTTTGTTCTTGATCACAATATCTTGTTCCTGACCACGTCTGCTGTTGTTGCTGATGGTGCAGAATGGCTGCTGCAGACGTCAGGATGCATGCCCCTTTGCACACGGCGTGTTTGAGTGCTGGCTGCACCCATCCCGCTACAGGACTCAGGTGAGAGATATAGCCGTGGCTGCATCGTCCACACAACATACTGTGCTGCACCTAATCAATCGCCACAGCATGCGAGGACAAGTCCAGTTGCAACGGGGGGTGCTGCATTGGCTGAGGGATCTGGTCCAGTCAGTGTCCTGGCCCTAGACACATGTCACAAACACCAACTCACCCCATGTTCGCAGCTTGTAGCAGACGCGGTTGAGACTGGTCTGACCATTGCCGCAGATGTGCACTGATGGTGTGGGCTGCAAGCGCCGGGTGTGCTTCTTTGCCCACGCTGAGGCTGAGCTGCGCAAGCCTGAGGAGGACCCTGTCTGGCTGCAGCAGCAGATGCAGTCGGAGATGCAAGCAGGTGGGCTGGGGGAGCGTGGCAAAAGCCTGGCAGCAGGCTGGCACAGGCTCGTGAGGTTGGTCATGCATCCCACACCGCAATCTGCTGCAGCCAACTGACTGTGGGTCGTTCTGAGCGATGTGCAGTAGTGTGGTGGCTGGGTTGAAATTGCAGTGTTTGGTGGCAGTAGGGTGATTGCGCCGCTGCTTCCAACAGAACTGACGGTGCACACTGAGCTCCTTATCAGGCTCCCTCCTTTCCCTCCACACCTTCACTGACTAGTGGTCTTGGCTGGCGCGTTTGCTGTCTGCAGAGCAGCAAGCCCAGCAGTCTCAGGCGCTGAAGATGTTCTCAGCGCTGCTGGGGCAGCAGGGCAGTGGGCAGGCACAAGGAGCCATGAACAGCGCAGCAGCGGCTGCAGCAGCAGCCGACCGGTCCGCAGCAGCAGCAGCTGTCGCTGGAGGGGCCAACAGCAGCCTGGAGGTGGGTGCCTTCCCCTGTGTCAAAGCAGCACATGGCAGCCCGGGTGACTGCGGGTGTCGAGCTCAAAAGCTCATTCTGCAGCCCACAAAGGTGTGGCATGTGTAGGTATCGCTAGGTCACTTGTGGTTGACTCCACTCAAACAGTATACCTGCCGTATGTATGGCTGAAACGGTTGCCATGGCATGCAGATGCAGCCATGAAACATGCGTTTGAGCTTTCATGTCATGTATGTACGTGGTTGTGTGCAGGCGGCCCTCAAGCTGTTGCTAGGTGGAGCAGCCCCAATGCAGGAGGCAGCAGCAGCAGTCAAGCCAGCTGCTTCACAACAGCCGGCATCTGTACCAGCAGCAGCAGCCGTGCCCAGCCAACAAACTCCAATGCAGCTGCTGCAGCAGCTGCTGCAGGGCCAGCCGGCAACAGCGCCAGTGCAGGCGCCGGCAGCACCAAGCAGCAGTGACCAAGCAGCTGCCGCGCTCTTGCAGCTGCTGGGTATGGGCAGGCCAGCAGCTGCGGCGGCGGCAGCTCCTGCAGCTGCAGCCCCGCAACCAGCAGCAGCTGCTCAGCTGCGTGCCTTGCTGTCAAACGGCAGTGCGACAGACAGCAGCAATCCTGCAAGCCTTGACCTGCAGGTATGTGTTCTCAACCTGTTGTAGCATTGGTGTACCGACTCGATCAGAGCACAGCTTTGATGCGGTTTGAGTTGTCATGCGCCATGTGACTTGCTGCCTGCATGTCTGGTGGTCACCCACATGTGGCAATGTCAGTATGGGTGGCAAAACCTTACTGAACATACCATCTGATCCAACCTGGTGACTTGCAAAATGTATGTGATTGTCTGTGTGGATCAGTGAAGCTATTGCAGCAAGCCTTGCAGCAGCAGCCAGCCCAGCAACCAGCCGCAGCAGTTGCACCCTCCAATGCAGCAGGTGATGCTGCAGTTGCATCGCAGCTGCTGGAGGCACTGGGGGCCCTGCAGGTCAGCAGCAGTCAGCCACAGGCAGCAGCACCAGCCCCGCAACCAGGTGGGCATGCCGCCTCCAACCCAGCTGCTCTGCTGGCGCAGTTGCAGCAGCTTGGCTTGGCCCCACCACCCTCAGCAGCAGCAGCCGACGCTGGTAATGCAGCAGGTGGCGCTTCTGCGCCTGCCGCTAATGCTGCCTCTGCGCTTGCACCAGCTGATGCAGTGGCGCAGGTCCTGTTAGCTGCGTCATCCAGCAGTAGTGCAGCAGCAGCCGCTGATGCCAAAGCAGCAGCAGGAACTGAGCAGCAGCAAGCAGCAGTGGAAGCCAAATCAGCAGCAGATGCATCCTCTACTGCGGCACTGGCTTCTCTGCTGGCTGGCATGGCAGCTGCAGGCTCATCAGCAGCACCAGCAGGCACTGACGGTGTGTCCAGTACAGCAGCACAGGCGTTGCTGGGATTGCTGGCAGGCAGCGTCTCCGACACGGGACTGGCAGCATCAGGGCTTACGGCCCAGCCTGGTGGGGATGTGGTGGCACAAGCAGACCCATCTGCTGACTAGGATGCTTGTGCCCATGTTTCAGGCTACACTGTATAGCCCAGACAACAGTGCCACGTATGTATGGCAAGTCTGTTCATGTGCTGTTGCTTGTGCGAGGCAATTAGGATGTGTGCTGGGAAAGCATGTGTCGTGTGAACATTTGAACTGGGTGCAGAACGGTGTCTATCCACCGTGTTGAATGTGACCTGCCGAATGGAAGACTGAGGAGCCGCGATTGCATAGTCCAATCACTTGAATTTCTTGGAGATGATACCTCCCTGTAAAGACCTAGCAACATGATGGGGCAATTCTGGTTTTTGACTGAACACCATCCAAATTCCCAAAACAACGCGCCATTTCTTTTCGTTGACAGACACGACAGCTTCAGCCTCTGCGATCTTACACTGGGAAGACGACCTTTCTCGAGAAGCTCTCGCAGGGCGATCGTGAAACTTCACGAGCCCCATAGGGCCTTCACGAGCAGTACACGAAGTCGGCCTGATCTTGCTATTTGGCAGGCTACAAGCCGTGTGGTGCCTGGATGAAAGGTTTATACTCATCAGCACTGACAATGACCAATCTCCACTATGCCGCCAACAAGACCGCTTGAAAGAAGAAAGACACTATTTTTGTCTTTCATCAGAGCCAAGCAGATGTTTTTTTTTGCGGACCACCACCGCTGCGCACCATCACGCGGCACCCGCCGACACCAACCCAACGCTACGCGCTGCACTCTGACTCAATTGGGGTGCATGTTGGTACGCTTGAAGACACTATTTTTGTCTTTCATCAGAGCCAAGCAGTTTTTATTTGCGGACCACCACCGCTGCGCACCATCACGCGGCACCCGCCGACACCAACCCAACGCTACGCGCTGCACTCTGACTCAATTGGGGTGCATGTTGGTACGCTTGAAGACACTATTTTTGTCTTTCATCAGAGCCAAGCAGATGTTTTTTTTGCGGACCACCACCGCTGCGCACCATCACGCGGCACCCGCCGACACCAACCCAACGCTACGCGCTGCACTCTGACTCAATATTTTTTTTGTTCAGGGTGAGCAAGTTACAAGAGCGGAGTCAACTCTGACTCAATTGGGGTGCATGTTGGTACGCTTGAAGACACTATTTTTGTCTTTCATCAGAGCCAAATAGATGTTTTTTTTGCGGACCACCACCGCTGCGCACCATCACGCGGCACCCGCCGACACCAACCCAACGCTACGCGCTGCACTCTGACTCAATTGGGGTGCATGTTGGTAAGCTTGAAGACACTATTTTTGTCTTTCATCAGAGCCAAGCAGATGTTTTTTTTGCGGACCACCACCGCTGCGCACCATCACGCAGCACCCGCCGACACCAACCAAACGCTACGCGCTGCACTCTGACTCAATTTTTTTTTGTTCAGGGTGAGCAAGTTACAAGAGCGGAGTCAACTCTGACTCAATTGGGGTGCATGTTGGTACGCTTGAAGACACTATTTTTGTCTTTCATCAGAGCCAAACAGATGTTTTTTTTGCGGACCACCACCGCTGCGCACCATCACGCGGCACCCGCCGACACCAACCCAACGCTACGCGCTGCACTCTGACTCAATTGGGGTGCATGTTGGTACGCTTGAAGACACTATTTTTGTCTTTCATCAGAGCCAAACAGATGTTTTTTTTGCGGACCACCACCGCTGCGCACCATCACGCGGCACCCGCCGACACCAACCCAACGCTACGCGCTGCACTCTGACTCAATTGGGGTGCATGTTGGTACGCTTGAAGACACTATTTTTGTCTTTCATCAGAGCCAAGCAGATGTTTTTTTTGCGGACCACCACCGCTGCGCACCATCACGCGGCACCCGCCGACACCAACCCAACGCTACGCGCTGCACTCTGACTCAATTGGGGTGCATGTTGGTACGCTTGAAGACACTATTTTTGTCTTTCATCAGAGCCAAGCAGATGTAAAATTTGCGGACCACCACCGCTGCGCACCATCACGCGGCACCCGCCGACACCAACCCAACGCTACGCGCTGCACTCTGACTCAATTTTTTTTTGTTCAGGGTGAGCAAGTTACAAGAGCGGAGTCAACTCTGACTCAATTGGGGTGCATGTTGGTACGCTTGAAGACACTATTTTTGTCTTTCATCAGAGCCAAGCAGATGTTTTTTTGCGGACCACCACCGCTGCGCACCATCACGCGGCACCCGCCGACACCAACCCAACGCTACGCGCTGCACTCTGACTCAATTGGGGTGCATGTTGGTACGCTTGAAGACACTATTTTTGTCTTTCATCAGAGCCAAGCAGATGTACAATTTGCGGACCACCACCGCTGCGCACCATCACGCGGCACCCGCCGACACCAACCCAACGCTACGCGCTGCACTCTGACTCAATTGGGGTGCATGTTGGTACGCTTGAAGACACTATTTTTGTCTTTCATCAGAGCCAAGCAGATGTAAAATTTGCGAACCACCACCGCTGCGCACCATCACGCGGCACCCGCCGACACCAACCCAACGCTACGCGCTGCACTCTGACTCAATTTTTTTTTGTTCAGGGTGAGCAAGTTACAAGAGCGGAGTCAACTCTGACTCAATTGGGGTGCATGTTGGTACGCTTGAAGACACTATTTTTGTCTTTCATCAGAGCCAAGCAGATGTTTTTTTGCGGACCACCACCGCTGCGCACCATCACGCGGCACCCGCCGACACCAACCCAACGCTACGCGCTGCACTCTGACTCAATTGGGGTGCATGTTGGTACGCTTGAAGACACTATTTTTGTCTTTCATCAGAGCCAAGCAGATGTTTTTTTTTGCGGACCACCACCGCTGCGCACCATCACGCGGCACCCGCCGACACCAACCAAACGCTACGCGCTGCACTCTGACTCAATTGGGGTGCATGTTGGTACGCTTGAAGACACTATTTTTGTCTTTCATCAGAGCCAAACAGATGTTTTTTTTGCGGACCACCACCGCTGCGCACCATCACGCGGCACCCGCCGACACCAACCCAACGCTACGCGCTGCACTCTGACTCAATTGGGGTGCATGTTGGTACGCTTGAAGACACTATTTTGTCTTTCATCAGAGCCAAGCAGATGTTTTTTTTGCGGACCACCACCGCTGCGCACCATCACGCGGCACCCGCCGACACCAACCCAACGCTACGCGCTGCACTCTGACTCAATTGGGGTGCATGTTGGTACGCTTGAAGACACTATTTTTGTCTTTCATCAGAGCCAAGCAGATGTAAAATTTGCGGACCACTACCGCTGCGCACCATCACGCGGCACCCGCCGACACCAACCCAACGCTACGCGCTGCACTCTGACTCAATTGGGGTGCATGTTGGTACGCTTGAAGACAATATTTTTGTCTTTCATCAGAGCCAAGCAGATGTTTTTTTTGCGGACCACCACCGCTGCGCACCATCACGCGGCACCCGCCGACACCAACCCAACGCTACACGCTGCACTCTGACTCAATTTTTTTTTGTTCAGGGTGAGCAAGTTACAAGAGCGGAGTCAACTCTGACTCAATTGGGGTGCATGTTGGTACGCTTGAAGACACTATTTTTGTCTTTCATCAGAGCCAAGCAGATGTAAAATTTGCGGACCACCACCGCTGCGCACCATCACGCGGCACCCGCCGACACCAACCCAACGCTACGCGCTGCACTCTGACTCAATTGGGGTGCATGTTGGTACGCTTGAAGACACTATTTTTGTCTTTCATCAGAGCCAAGCAGATGTTTTTTTGCGGACCACCAACCCAACGCTACGCGCTGCACTCTGACTCAATTGGGGTGCATGTTGGTACGCTTGAAGACACTATTTTTGTCTTTCATCAGAGCCAAGCAGATGTTTTTTTGCGGACCACCACCGCTGCGCACCATCACGCGGCACCCGCCGACACCAACCCAACGCTACGCGCTGCACTCTGACTCAATTGGGGTGCATGTTGGTACGCTTGAAGACACTATTTTTGTCTTTCATCAGAGCCAAGCAGATGTTTTTTTTGCGGACCACCACCGCTGCGCACCATCACGCGGCACCGGCGACACCAACCCAACGCTACGCGCTGCACTCTGACTCAATGGGGTGCATGTTGGTACGCTTGGAGACACTATTTTTGTCTTTCATCAAAGCCAAGCAGATGTAAAATTTGCGGACCACCACCGCTGCGCACCATCACGCGGCACCCGCCGACACCAACCCAACGCTACGCGCTGCACTCTGACTCAATTGGGGTGCATGTTGGTACGCTTGAAGACACTATTTTGTCTTTCATCAGAGCCAAGCAGATGTTTTTTTTGCGGACCACCACCGCTGCGCACCATCACGCGGCACCCGCCGACACCAACCCAACGCTACGCGCTGCACTCTGACTCAATTGGGGTGCATGTTGGTACGCTTGAAGACACTATTTTTGTCTTTCATCAGAGCCAAGCAGATGTTTTTTTGCGGACCACCACCGCTGCGCACCATCACGCGGCACCCGCCGACACCAACCCAACGCTACGCGCTGCACTCTGACTCAATTGGGGTGCATGTTGGTACGCTTGAAGACACTATTTTTGTCTTTCATCAGAGCCAAGCAGATGTTTTTTTTGCGGACCACCACCGCTGCGCACCATCACGCGGCACCCGCCGACACCAACCCAACGCTACGCGCTGCACTCTGACTCAATTGGGGTGCATGTTGGTACGCTTGAAGACACTATTTTTGTCTTTCATCAGAGCCAAGCAGATGTTTTTTTTTGCGGACCACCACCGCTGCGCACCATCACGCGGCACCCGCCGACACCAACCCAACGCTACGCGCTGCACTCTGACTCAATTGGGGTGCATGTTGGTACGCTTGAAGACACTATTTTTGTCTTTCATCAGAGCCAAGCAGATGTTTTTTTTGCGGACCACCACCGCTGCGCACAATCACGCGGCACCCGCCGACACCAACCCAACGCTACGTGCTGCACTCTGACTCAATTGGGGTGCATGTTGGTACGCTTGAAGACACTATTTTTGTCTTTCATCAGAGCCAAGCAGATGTTTTTTTGCGGACCACCACCGCTGCGCACCATCACGCGGCACCCGCCGACACCAACCCAACGCTACGCGCTGCACTCTGACTCAATTGGGGTGCATGTTGGTACGCTTGAAGACACTATTTTTGTCTTTCATCAGAGCCAAGCAGATGTTTTTTTTGCGGACCACCACCGCTGCGCACCATCACGCGGCACCCGCCGACCCAACCCAACGCTACGCGCTGCACTCTGACTCAATTGGGGTGCATGTTGGTACGCTTGAAGACACTATTTTTGTCTTTCATCAAAGCCAAGCAGATGTAAAATTTGCGGACCACCACCGCTGCGCACCATCACGCGGCACCCGCCGACACCAACCCAACGCTACGCGCTGCACTCTGACTCAATTGGGGTGCATGTTGGTACGCTTGAAGACACTATTTTTATCTTTCATCAGAGCCAAGCAGATGTTTTTTTGCGGACCACCACCGCTGCGCACCATCACGCGGCACCCGCCGACACCAACCCAACGCTACGCGCTGCACTCTGGCTCAATTTTTTTTGTTCAGGGTGAGCAAGTTACAAGAGCGGAGTCAACTCTGACTCAATTGGGGTGCATGTTGGTACGCTTGAAGACACTATTTTTGTCTTTCATCAGAGCCAAACAGATGTAAAATTTGCGGACCACCACCGCTGCGCACCATCACGCGGCACCCGCCGACACCAACCCAACGCTACGCGCTGCACTCTGACTCAATTGGGGTGCATGTTGGTACGCTTGAAGACACTATTTTTGTCTTTCATCAGAGCCAAGCAGATGTTTTTTTTGCGGACCACCACCGCTGCGCACCATCACGCGGCACCCGCCGACACCAACCAAACGCTACGCGCTGCACTCTGACTCAATTGGGGTGCATGTTGGTACGCTTGAAGACACTATTTTGTCTTTCATCAGAGCCAAACAGATGTTTTTTTGCGGACCACCACCGCTGCGCACCATCACGCGGCACCCGCCGACACCAACCCAACGCTACGCGCTGCACTCTGACTCAATTGGGGTGCATGTTGGTACGCTTGAAGACACTATTTTTGTCTTTCATCAGAGCCAAGCAGATGTTTTTTTTGCGGACCACCACCGCTGCGCACCATCACGCGGCACCCGCCGACACCAACCCAACGCTACGCGCTGCACTCTGACTCAATTGGGGTGCATGTTGGTACGCTTGAAGACACTATTTTTTTTTTTTTTTTTTTTTTTTGGAAGTGATCACACTTTTTTGTCTTTCATCAGAGCCAAGCAGATGTTTTTTTGCGGACCACCACCGCTGCGCACCATCACGCGGCACCCGCCGACACCAACCCAACGCTACGCGCTGCACTCTGACTCAATTTTTTTTGTTCAGGGTGAGCAAGTTACAAGAGCGGAGTCAACTCTGACTCAATTGGGGTGCATGTTGGTACGCTTGAAGACACTATTTTTGTCTTTCATCAGAGCCAAGCAGATGTAAAATTTGCGGACCACCACCGCTGCGCACCATCATGCGGCACCCGCCGACACCAACCCAACGCTACGCGCTGCACTCTGACTCAATTGGGGTGCATGTTGGTACGCTTGAAGACACTATTTTGTCTTTCATCAGAGCCAAGCAGATGTTTTTTTTGCGGACCACCACCGCTGCGCACCATCACGCGGCACCCGCCGACACCAACCCAACGCTACGCGCTGCACTCTGACTCAATTGGGGTGCATGTTGGTACGCTTGAAGACACTATTTTTGTCTTTCATCAGAGCCAAGCAGATGTTTTTTTGCGGACCACCACCGCTGCGCACCATCACGCGGCACCCGCCGACACCAACCCAACGCTACGCGCTGCACTCTGACTCAATTGGGGTGCATGTTGGTACGCTTGAAGACACTATTTTTGTCTTTCATCAGAGCCAAGCAGATGTTTTTTTGCGGACCACCACCGCTGCGCACCATCACGCGGCACCCGCCGACACCAACCCAACGCTACGCGCTGCACTCTGACTCAATTTTTTTTGTTCAGGTGAGCAAGTTACAAGAGCGAGTCAACTCTGACTCAATTGGGGTGCATGTTGGTACGCTTGAAGACACTATTTTTGTCTTTCATCAGAGCCAAGCAGATGCAAAATTTGCGGACCACCACCGCTGCGCACCATCACGCGGCACCCGCCGACACCAACCCAACGCTACGCGCTGCACTCTGACTCAATGGGGTGCATGTTGGTACGCTTGAAGACACTATTTTTGTCTTTCATCAGAGCCAAGCAGATGTTTTTTTTGCGGACCACCACCGCTGCGCACCATCACGCGGCACCCGCCGACACCAACCCAACGCTACGCGCTGCACTCTGACTCAATGGGGTGCATGTTGGTACGCTTGAAGACACTATTTTTGTCTTTCATCAGAGCCAAGCAGATGTTTTTTTTGCGGACCACCACCGCTGCGCACCATCACGCGGCACCGCCGACACCAACCCAACGCTACGCGCTGCACTCTGACTCAATTGGGGTGCATGTTGGTACGCTTGAAGACACTATTTTGTCTTTCATCAGAGCCAAGCAGATGTTTTTTTTGCGGACCACCACCGCTGCGCACCATCACGCGGCACCCGCCGACACCAACCCAACGCTACGCGCTGCACTCTGACTCAATTGGGGTGCATGTTGGTACGCTTGAAGACACTATTTTTGTCTTTCATCAGAGCCAAGCAGATGTTTTTTGCGGACCACCACCGCTGCGCACCATCACGCGGCACCCGCCGACACCAACCCAACGCTACGCGCTGCACTCTGACTCAATTGGGGTGCATGTTGGTACGCTTGAAGACACTATTTTTGTCTTTCATCAGAGCCAAGCAGATGTAAAATTTGCGGACCACCACCGCTGCGCACCATCACGCGGCACCCGCCGACACCAACCCAACGCTACGCGCTGCACTCTGACTCAATTGGGGTGCATGTTGGTACGCTTGAAGACACTATTTTTGTCTTTCATCAGAGCCAAGCAGATGTTTTTTTTGCGGACCACCACCGCTGCGCACCATCACGCGGCACCCGCCGACACCAACCCAACGCTACGCGCTGCACTCTGACTCAATTGGGGTGCATGTTGGTACGCTTGAAGACACTATTTTTGTCTTTCATCAGAGCCAAGCAGATGTTAAAATTTGCGGACCACCACCGCTGCGCACCATCACGCGGCACCCGCCGACACCAACCCAACGCTACGCGCTGCACTCTGACTCAATTGGGGTGCATGTTGGTACGCTTGAAGACACTATTTTTGTCTTTCATCAGAGCCAAGCAGATGTTTTTTTGCGGACCACCACCGCTGCGCACCATCACGCGGCACCCGCCGACACCAACCCAACGCTACGCGCTGCACTCTGACTCAATTGGGGTGCATGTTGGTACGCTTGAAGACACTATTTTTGTCTTTCATCAGAGCCAAGCAGATGTTTTTTGCGGACCACCACCGCTGCGCACCATCACGCGGCACCCGCCGACACCAACCCAACGCTACGCGCTGCACTCTGACTCAATTGGGGTGCATGTTGGTACGCTTGAAGACACTATTTTTGTCTTTCATCAGAGCCAAGCAGATGTTTTTTTTGCGGACCACCACCGCTGCGCACCATCACGCGGCACCCGCCGACACCAACCCAACGCTACGCGCTGCACTCTGACTCAATGGGGTGCATGTTGGTACGCTTGAAGACACTATTTTTGTCTTTCATCAGAGCCAAGCAGATGTTTTTTTTGCGGACCACCACCGCTGCGCACCATCACGCGGCACCCGCCGACACCAACCCAACGCTACGCGCTGCACTCTGACTCAATTGGGGTGCATGTTGGTACGCTTGAAGACACTATTTTTGTCTTTCATCAGAGCCAAGCAGATGTTTTTTTGCGGACCACCACCGCTGCGCACCATCACGCGGCACCCGCCGACACAACCCAACGCTACGCGCTGCACTCTGACTCAATTGGGGTGCATGTTGGTACGCTTGAAGACACTATTTTTGTCTTTCATCAGAGCCAAGCAGATGTTTTTTTGCGGACCACCACCGCTGCGCACCATCACGCGGCACCCGCCGACACCAACCCAACGCTACGCGCTGCACTCTGACTCAATTGGGGTGCATGTTGGTACGCTTGAAGACACTATTTTTGTCTTTCATCAGAGCCAAGCAGATGTTTTTTTGCGGACCACCACCGCTGCGCACCATCACGCGGCACCCGCCGACACCAACCCAACGCTACGCGCTGCACTCTGACTCAATTGGGGTGCATGTTGGTACGCTTGAAGACACTATTTTTGTCTTTCATCAGAGCCAAGCAGATGTTTTTTTGCGGACCACCACCGCTGCGCACCATCACGCGGCACCCGCCGACACCAACCCAACGCTACGCGCTGCACTCTGACTCAATTGGGGTGCATGTTGGTACGCTTGAAGACACTATTTTTGTCTTTCATCAGAGCCAAGCAGATGTTTTTTGCGGACCACCACCGCTGCGCACCATCACGCGGCACCCGCCGACACCAACCCAACGCTACGCGCTGCACTCTGACTCAAATGGGGTGCATGTTGGTACGCTTGAAGACACTATTTTTGTCTTCATCAGAGCCAAGCAGATGTTTTTTTGCGGACCACCACCGCTGCGCACCATCACGCGGCACCCGCCGACACCAACCAACGCTACGCGCTGCACTCTGACTCAATTGGGGTGCATGTTGGTACGCTTGAAGACACTATTTTTGTCTTTCATCAGAGCCAAGCAGATGTTAAATTTGCGGACCACCACCGCTGCGCACCATCACGCGGCACCCGCCGACACCAACCCAACGCTACGCGCTGCACTCTGACTCAATTGGGGTGCATGTTGGTACGCTTGAAGACACTATTTTTGTCTTTCATCAGAGCCAAGCAGATGTTTTTTTGCGGACCACCACCGCTGCGCACCATCACGCGGCACCCGCCGACACCAACCCAACGCTACGCGCTGCACTCTGACTCAATTGGGGTGCATGTTGGTACGCTTGAAGACACTATTTTTGTCTTTCATCAGAGCCAAGCAGATGTTTTTTTTGCGGACCACCACCGCTGCGCACCATCACGCGGCACCCGCCGACACCAACCAACGCTACGCGCTGCACTCTGACTCAATTGGGGTGCATGTTGGTACGCTTGAAGACACTATTTTTGTCTTTCATCAGAGCCAAGCAGATGTTTTTTTTGCGGACCACCACCGCTGCGCACCATCACGCGGCACCCGCCGACACCAACCCAACGCTACGCGCTGCACTCTGACTCAATTGGGGTGCATGTTGGTACGCTTGAAGACACTATTTTTGTCTTTCATCAGAGCCAAGCAGATGTTTTTTTTGCGGACCACCACCGCTGCGCACCATCACGCGGCACCCGCCGACACCAACCCAACGCTACGCGCTGCACTCTGACTCAATTGGGGTGCATGTTGGTACGCTTGAAGACACTATTTTTGTCTTTCATCAGAGCCAAGCAGATGTTTTTTTTGCGGACCACCACCGCTGCGCACCATCACGCGGCACCCGCCGACACCAACCCAACGCTACGCGCTGCACTCTGACTCAATTGGGGTGCATGTTGGTACGCTTGAAGACACTATTTTTGTCTTTCATCAGAGCCAAGCAGATGTTTTTTTGCGGACCACCACCGCTGCGCACCATCACGCGGCACCCGCCGACACCAACCCAACGCTACGCGCTGCACTCTGACTCAATTGGGGTGCATGTTGGTACGCTTGAAGACACTATTTTTGTCTTTCATCAGAGCCAAGCAGATGTTTTTTTTGCGGACCACCACCGCTGCGCACCATCACGCGGCACCCGCCGACACCAACCCAACGCTACGCGCTGCACTCTGACTCAAATGGGGTGCATGTTGGTACGCTTGAAGACACTATTTTGTCTTTCATCAGAGCCAAGCAGATGTTTTTTTTGCGGACCACCACCGCTGCGCACCATCACGCGGCACCCGCCGACACCAAACCAACGCTACGCGCTGCACTCTGACTCAATTGGGGTGCATGTTGGTACGCTTGAAGACACTATTTTGTCTTTCATCAGAGCCAAGCAGATGTTTTTTTTGCGGACCACCACCGCTGCGCACCATCACGCGGCACCCGCCGACACCAACCCAACGCTACGCGCTGCACTCTGACTCAATTGGGGTGCATGTTGGTACGCTTGAAGACACTATTTTTGTCTTTCATCAGAGCCAAGCAGATGTTTTTTTGCGGACCACCACCGCTGCGCACCATCACGCGGCACCCGCCGACACCAACCCAACGCTACGCGCTGCACTCTGACTCAATTGGGGTGCATGTTGGTACGCTTGAAGACACTATTTTTGTCTTTCATCAGAGCCAAGCAGATGTTTTTTTTGCGGACCACCACCGCTGCGCACCATCACGCGGCACCCGCCGACACCAACCCAACGCTACGCGCTGCACTCTGACTCAATTGGGGTGCATGTTGGTACGCTTGAAGACACTATTTTTGTCTTTCATCAGAGCCAAGCAGATGTTTTTTTTGCGGACCACCACCGCTGCGCACCATCACGCGGCACCCGCCGACACCAACCCAACGCTACGCGCTGCACTCTGACTCAATTGGGGTGCATGTTGGTACGCTTGAAGACACTATTTTTGTCTTTCATCAGAGCCAAGCAGATGTTTTTTTGCGGACCACCACCGCTGCGCACCATCACGCGGCACCCGCCGACACCAACCCAACGCTACGCGCTGCACTCTGACTCAATTGGGGTGCATGTTGGTACGCTTGAAGACACTATTTTTGTCTTTCATCAGAGCCAAGCAGATGTTTTTTTTGCGGACCACCACCGCTGCGCACCATCACGCGGCACCCGCCGACACCAACCCAACGCTACGCGCTGCACTCTGACTCAATTGGGGTGCATGTTGGTACGCTTGAAGACACTATTTTTGTCTTTCATCAGAGCCAAGCAGATGTTTTTTTGCGGACCACCACCGCTGCGCACCATCACGCGGCACCCGCCGACACCAACCCAACGCTACGCGCTGCACTCTGACTCAATTGGGGTGCATGTTGGTACGCTTGAAGACACTATTTTTGTCTTTCATCAGAGCCAAGCAGATGTTTTTTTGCGGACCACCACCGCTGCGCACCATCACGCGGCACCCGCCGACACCAACCCAACGCTACGCGCTGCACTCTGACTCAATTGGGGTGCATGTTGGTACGCTTGAAGACACTATTTTTGTCTTTCATCAGAGCCAAGCAGATGTTTTTTTTGCGGACCACCACCGCTGCGCACCATCACGCGGCACCCGCCGACACCAACCCAACGCTACGCGCTGCACTCTGACTCAATTGGGGTGCATGTTGGTACGCTTGAAGACACTATTTTTGTCTTTCATCAGAGCCAAGCAGATGTTTTTTTTGCGGACCACCACCGCTGCGCACCATCACGCGGCACCCGCCGACACCAACCCAACGCTACGCGCTGCACTCTGACTCAATTGGGGTGCATGTTGGTACGCTTGAAGACACTATTTTTGTCTTTCATCAGAGCCAAGCAGATGTTTTTTTTGCGGACCACCACCGCTGCGCACCATCACGCGGCACCCGCCGACACCAACCCAACGCTACGCGCTGCACTCTGACTCAATTGGGGTGCATGTTGGTACGCTTGAAGACACTATTTTTGTCTTTCATCAGAGCCAAGCAGATGTTTTTTTTGCGGACCACCACCGCTGCGCACCATCACGCGGCACCCGCCGACACCAACCCAACGCTACGCGCTGCACTCTGACTCAATTGGGGTGCATGTTGGTACGCTTGAAGACACTATTTTTGTCTTTCATCAGAGCCAAGCAGATGTTTTTTTTGCGGACCACCACCGCTGCGCACCATCACGCGGCACCCGCCGACACCAACCCAACGCTACGCGCTGCACTCTGACTCAATTGGGGTGCATGTTGGTACGCTTGAAGACACTATTTTTGTCTTTCATCAGAGCCAAGCAGATGTTTTTTTGCGGACCACCACCGCTGCGCACCATCACGCGGCACCCGCCGACACCAACCCAACGCTACGCGCTGCACTCTGACTCAATTGGGGTGCATGTTGGTACGCTTGAAGACACTATTTTTGTCTTTCATCAGAGCCAAGCAGATGTTTTTTTGCGGACCACCACCGCTGCGCACCATCACGCGGCACCCGCCGACACCAACCCAACGCTACGCGCTGCACTCTGACTCAATTGGGGTGCATGTTGGTACGCTTGAAGACACTATTTTTGTCTTTCATCAGAGCCAAGCAGATGTTTTTTTTGCGGACCACCACCGCTGCGCACCATCACGCGGCACCCGCCGACACCAACCCAACGCTACGCGCTGCACTCTGACTCAATTGGGGTGCATGTTGGTACGCTTGAAGACACTATTTTTGTCTTTCATCAGAGCCAAGCAGATGTTTTTTTGCGGACCACCACCGCTGCGCACCATCACGCGGCACCCGCCGACACCAACCCAACGCTACGCGCTGCACTCTGACTCAATTGGGGTGCATGTTGGTACGCTTGAAGACACTATTTTTGTCTTTCATCAGAGCCAAGCAGATGTTTTTTTTGCGGACCACCACCGCTGCGCACCATCACGCGGCACCCGCCGACACCAACCCAACGCTACGCGCTGCACTCTGACTCAATTGGGGTGCATGTTGGTACGCTTGAAGACACTATTTTTGTCTTTCATCAGAGCCAAGCAGATGTTTTTTTTGCGGACCACCACCGCTGCGCACCATCACGCGGCACCCGCCGACACCAACCCAACGCTACGCGCTGCACTCTGACTCAATTGGGGTGCATGTTGGTACGCTTGAAGACACTATTTTTGTCTTTCATCAGAGCCAAGCAGATGTTTTTTTTGCGGACCACCACCGCTGCGCACCATCACGCGGCACCCGCCGACACCAACCCAACGCTACGCGCTGCACTCTGACTCAATTGGGGTGCATGTTGGTACGCTTGAAGACACTATTTTTGTCTTTCATCAGAGCCAAGCAGATGTTTTTTTTGCGGACCACCACCGCTGCGCACCATCACGCGGCACCCGCCGACACCAACCCAACGCTACGCGCTGCACTCTGACTCAATTGGGGTGCATGTTGGTACGCTTGAAGACACTATTTTTGTCTTTCATCAGAGCCAAGCAGATGTTTTTTTGCGGACCACCACCGCTGCGCACCATCACGCGGCACCCGCCGACACCAACCCAACGCTACGCGCTGCACTCTGACTCAATTGGGGTGCATGTTGGTACGCTTGAAGACACTATTTTTGTCTTTCATCAGAGCCAAGCAGATGTTTTTTTTGCGGACCACCACCGCTGCGCACCATCACGCGGCACCCGCCGACACCAACCCAACGCTACGCGCTGCACTCTGACTCAATTGGGGTGCATGTTGGTACGCTTGAAGACACTATTTTTGTCTTTCATCAGAGCCAAGCAGATGTTTTTTTGCGGACCACCACCGCTGCGCACCATCACGCGGCACCCGCCGACACCAACCCAACGCTACGCGCTGCACTCTGACTCAATTGGGGTGCATGTTGGTACGCTTGAAGACACTATTTTTGTCTTTCATCAGAGCCAAGCAGATGTTTTTTTTGCGGACCACCACCGCTGCGCACCATCACGCGGCACCCGCCGACACCAACCCAACGCTACGCGCTGCACTCTGACTCAATTGGGGTGCATGTTGGTACGCTTGAAGACACTATTTTTGTCTTTCATCAGAGCCAAGCAGATGTTTTTTTTGCGGACCACCACCGCTGCGCACCATCACGCGGCACCCGCCGACACCAACCCAACGCTACGCGCTGCACTCTGACTCAATTGGGGTGCATGTTGGTACGCTTGAAGACACTATTTTTGTCTTTCATCAGAGCCAAGCAGATGTTTTTTTTGCGGACCACCACCGCTGCGCACCATCACGCGGCACCCGCCGACACCAACCCAACGCTACGCGCTGCACTCTGACTCAATTGGGGTGCATGTTGGTACGCTTGAAGACACTATTTTTGTCTTTCATCAGAGCCAAGCAGATGTTTTTTTGCGGACCACCACCGCTGCGCACCATCACGCGGCACCCGCCGACACCAACCCAACGCTACGCGCTGCACTCTGACTCAATTGGGGTGCATGTTGGTACGCTTGAAGACACTATTTTTGTCTTTCATCAGAGCCAAGCAGATGTTTTTTTTGCGGACCACCACCGCTGCGCACCATCACGCGGCACCCGCCGACACCAACCCAACGCTACGCGCTGCACTCTGACTCAATTGGGGTGCATGTTGGTACGCTTGAAGACACTATTTTTGTCTTTCATCAGAGCCAAGCAGATGTTTTTTTTGCGGACCACCACCGCTGCGCACCATCACGCGGCACCCGCCGACACCAACCCAACGCTACGCGCTGCACTCTGACTCAATTGGGGTGCATGTTGGTACGCTTGAAGACACTATTTTTGTCTTTCATCAGAGCCAAGCAGATGTTTTTTTTGCGGACCACCACCGCTGCGCACCATCACGCGGCACCCGCCGACACCAACCCAACGCTACGCGCTGCACTCTGACTCAATTGGGGTGCATGTTGGTACGCTTGAAGACACTATTTTTGTCTTTCATCAGAGCCAAGCAGATGTTTTTTTTGCGGACCACCACCGCTGCGCACCATCACGCGGCACCCGCCGACACCAACCCAACGCTACGCGCTGCACTCTGACTCAATTGGGGTGCATGTTGGTACGCTTGAAGACACTATTTTTGTCTTTCATCAGAGCCAAGCAGATGTTTTTTGCGGACCACCACCGCTGCGCACCATCACGCGGCACCCGCCGACACCAACCCAACGCTACGCGCTGCACTCTGACTCAATTGGGGTGCATGTTGGTACGCTTGAAGACACTATTTTTGTCTTTCATCAGAGCCAAGCAGATGTTTTTTGCGGACCACCACCGCTGCGCACCATCACGCGGCACCCGCCGACACCAACCCAACGCTACGCGCTGCACTCTGACTCAATTGGGGTGCATGTTGGTACGCTTGAAGACACTATTTTTGTCTTTCATCAGAGCCAAGCAGATGTTTTTTTGCGGACCACCACCGCTGCGCACCATCACGCGGCACCCGCCGACACCAACCCAACGCTACGCGCTGCACTCTGACTCAATTGGGGTGCATGTTGGTACGCTTGAAGACACTATTTTTGTCTTTCATCAGAGCCAAGCAGATGTTTTTTTTGCGGACCACCACCGCTGCGCACCATCACGCGGCACCCGCCGACACCAACCCAACGCTACGCGCTGCACTCTGACTCAATTGGGGTGCATGTTGGTACGCTTGAAGACACTATTTTTGTCTTTCATCAGAGCCAAGCAGATGTTTTTTTTGCGGACCACCACCGCTGCGCACCATCACGCGGCACCCGCCGACACCAACCCAACGCTACGCGCTGCACTCTGACTCAATTGGGGTGCATGTTGGTACGCTTGAAGACACTATTTTTGTCTTTCATCAGAGCCAAGCAGATGTTTTTTTTGCGGACCACCACCGCTGCGCACCATCACGCGGCACCCGCCGACACCAACCCAACGCTACGCGCTGCACTCTGACTCAATTGGGGTGCATGTTGGTACGCTTGAAGACACTATTTTTGTCTTTCATCAGAGCCAAGCAGATGTTTTTTTGCGGACCACCACCGCTGCGCACCATCACGCGGCACCCGCCGACACCAACCCAACGCTACGCGCTGCACTCTGACTCAATTGGGGTGCATGTTGGTACGCTTGAAGACACTATTTTTGTCTTTCATCAGAGCCAAGCAGATTTTTTTTGCGGACCACCACCGCTGCGCACCATCACGCGGCACCCGCCGACACCAACCCAACGCTACGCGCTGCACTCTGACTAAATTTTTTTTTGTTCAGGGTGAGCAAGTTACAAGAGCGGAGTCAACTCTGACTCAATGGGGTGCATGTTGGTACGCTTGAAGACCCTATTTTTGTCTTTCATCAGAGCCAAGCAGATGTTTTTTTTGCGGACCACCACCGCTGCGCACCATCACGCGGCACCCGCCGACACCAACCCAACGCTACGCGCTGCACTCTGACTCAATTGGGGTGCATGTTGGTACGCTTGAAGACACTATTTTTGTCTTTCATCAGAGCCAAGCAGATGTTTTTTTTGCGGACCACCACCGCTGCGCACCATCACGCGGCACCCGCCGACACCAACCCAACGCTACGCGCTGCACTCTGACTCAATTGGGGTGCATGTTGGTACGCTTGAAGACACTATTTTTGTCTTTCATCAGAGCCAAGCAGATGTTTTTTGCGGACCACCACCGCTGCGCACCATCACGCGGCACCCGCCGACACCAACCCAACGCTACGCGCTGCACTCTGACTCAATTGGGGTGCATGTTGGTACGCTTGAAGACCCTATTTTTGTCTTTCATCAGAGCCAAGCAGATGTTTTTTTTGCGGACCACCACCGCTGCGCACCATCACGCGGCACCCGCCAACACCAACCCAACGCTACGCGCTGCACTCTGACTCAATTGGGGTGCATGTTGGTACGCTTGAAGACACTATTTTTGTCTTTCATCAGAGCCAAGCAGATGTTTTTTTTGCGGACCACCACCGCTGCGCACCATCACGCGGCACCCGCCGACACCAACCCAACGCTACGCGCTGCACTCTGACTCAAATGGGGTGCATGTTGGTACGCTTGAAGACACTATTTTTGTCTTTCATCAGAGCCAAGCAGATGTTTTTTTTGCGGACCACCACCGCTGCGCACCATCACGCGGCACCCGCCGACACCAACCCAACGCTACGCGCTGCACTCTGACTCAATTGGGGTGCATGTTGGTACGCTTGAAGACACTATTTTTGTCTTTCATCAGAGCCAAGCAGATGTTTTTTTTGCGGACCACCACCGCTGCGCACCATCACGCGGCACCCGCCGACACCAACCCAACGCTACGCGCTGCACTCTGACTCAATTGGGGTGCATGTTGGTACGCTTGAAGACACTATTTTTGTCCTTTTTTTTGTTTTTTTTGGAGTGATCAAGTTACAAGAGCGAAGGCGAGCTTTCATCAGAGCCAAGCAGATGTTTTTTTTTGCGGACCACCACCGCTGCGCACCAGCACGTGGCACCCGCCGACACCAACCCAACGCTACGCGCTGCACTCTGACTCAATTGGGGTGCATGTTGGTACGCTTGAAGACACTATTTTTGTCTTTCATCAGAGCCAAGCAGATGTAAAATTTGCGGACCACCACCGCTGCGCACCATCACGCGGCACCCGCCGACACCAACCCAACGCTACGCGCTGCACTCTGACTCAAATGGGGTGCATGTTGGTACGCTTGAAGACACTTTTTTGTTTTTCATCAGAGCCAAGCAGATGATTTTTTTGCGGACCACCACCGCTGCGCACCAGCACGTGGCACCCGCCGACACCAACCCAACGCTACGCGCTGCACTCTGACTCAATTGGGGTGCATGTTGGTACGCTTGAAGACACTATTTTTGTCTTTCATCAGAGCCAAGCAGATGTAAAATTTGCGGACCACCACCGCTGCGCACCATCACGCGGCACCCGCCGACACCAACCCAACGCTACGCGCTGCACTCTGACTCAAATGGGGTGCATGTTGGTACGCTTGAAGACACTTTTTTTGTTTTTCATCAGAGCCAAGCAGATGTTTTTTTTGCGGACCACCACCGCTGCGCACCATCACGCGGCACCCGCCAACACCAACCCAACGCTACGCGCTGCACTCTGACTCAATTGGGGTGCATGTTTGTACGCTTGAAGACACTGTTTTTGTCTTTCATCAGAGCCAAGCAGATGTTTTTTTTGCGGACCACCACCGCTGCGCACCATCACGCGGCACCCGCCGACACCAACCCAACGCTACGCGCTGCACTCTGACTCAATTGGGGTGCATGTTGGTACGCTTGAAGACACTATTTTTGTCTTTCATCAGAGCCAAGCAGATGTTTTTTTTGCGGACCACCACCGCTGCGCACCATCACGCGGCACCCGCCAACACCAACCCAACGCTACGCGCTGCACTCTGACTCAATTGGGGTGCATGTTGGTACGCTTGAAGACACTATTTTTGTCTTTCATCAGAGCCAAGCAGATGTTTTTTTGCGGACCACCACCGCTGCGCACCATCACGCGGCACCCGCCGACACCAACCCAACGCTACGCGCTGCACTCTGACTCAATTTTTTTTTGTTCAGGGTGAGCAAGTTACTAGAGCGGAGTCAACTCTGACTCAATTGGGGTGCATGTTGGTACGCGTGAAGACCCTATTTTTGTCTTTCATCAGAGCCAAGCAGATTTTTTTATAGCGGACCACCACCGCTGCGCACCATCACGCGGCACCCGCCGACACCAACCCAACGCTACGCGCTGCACTCTGACTCAATTGGGGTGCATGTTGGTACGCTTGAAGACCCTATTTTTGTCTTTCATCAGAGCCAAGCAGATGTTTTTTGCGGACCACCACCGCTGCGCATCATCACGCGGCACCGCCGACACCAACCCAACGCTACGCGCTGCACTCTGACTCAATTGGGGTGCATGTTGGTACGCTTGAAGACACTATTTTGTCTTTCATCAGAGCCAAGCAGATGTTTTTTTTGCGGACCACCACCGCTGCGCACCATCACGCGGCACCCGCCGACACCAACCCAACGCTACGCGCTGCACTCTAACTCAATTGGGGTGCATGTTGGTACGCTTGAAGACACTATTTTTGTCCTTTTTTTGTTTTTTTTGGAGTGATCAAGTTACAAGAGCGAAGGCGACCTTTCATCAGAGCCAAGCAGATGTTTTTTTTGCGGACCACCACCGCTGCGCACCATCACGCGGCACCCGCCGACACCAACCAACGCTACGCGCTGCACTCTGACTCAATTGGGGTGCATGTTGGTACGCTTGAAGACACTATTTTTGTCTTTCATCAGAGCCAAGCAGATGTAAATTTGCGGACCACCACCGCTGCGCACCATCACGCGGCACCCGCCGACACCAACCCAACGCTACGCGCTGCACTCTGACTCAAATGGGGTGCATGTTGGTACGCTTGAAGACACTATTTTTGTCCTTTTTGTTTTTTTTGGAGTGATCAAGTTACAAGAGCGAAGGCGACCTTTCATCAGAGCCAAGCAGATGTTTTTTTTGCGGACCACCACCGCTGCGCACCATCACGCGACACCCGCCGACACCAACCCAACGCTACGCGCTGCACTCTGACTCAAATGGGGTGCATGTTGGTACGCTTGAAGACACTTTTTTTGTTTTTCATCAGAGCCAAGCAGATGATTTTTTTGCGGACCACCACCGCTGCGCAACATCACGGGCACCCGCCAACACCAACCCAACGCTACGCGCTGCACTCTGACTCAATTGGGGTGCATGTTGGTACGCTTGAAGACACTATTTTTGTCTTTCATCAGAGCCAAGCAGATGTTTTTGTTGCGGACCACCACCGCTGCGCACCATCACGCGGCACCCGCGACACCAACCCAACGCTACGCGCTGCACTCTGACTCAAATTTTTTTTGGTCTGGGTCAGCAAGTTACAAGAGCGGAGTCAAGTTGAATCATTTTTTTTTTTTTTGGAGTGATCAAGTTACAAGAGTGAAGTCAAGCAACAGAAGCCACCCCTCAAAGCTCAGGCAAGAGGATGGCGCAACCTGGCAGGCACCACCCTGTGAGGGCGCAAGCCGACACCCCCACCACATGGTCTCACGGGCGGCACTTCGCAGTGCAGCCTGCCAAAAGCAGACACCAGGACCCGACCATGCACCCGCAAGATGACTAGAGAAAAGCAACGGCAAAGGCACAAAGCATGCGAGCAACACTAACGCAAGCGAGGTCAGACAGAGCCGAGAGAAAGCACCACCGATGTGCGCCACACTCACACACCTCACCGGTGTGCAGAGCCAGCCCCCCACAGAGGGGCTGAAGAAACACCCTTAAAACAAACAAGCGGCGGCCACACAGCACAGGGCTGGCCGCTGTACTAGACAAAAGCCAGCGCGCAAGGGTCTGATCAATGGGGGTGCATGTTGGTACGCTTGAAGACACTTCAGCACAGGTAACAGCAGCAGCAGCGACCGCCACCGCATCACTACTGCTGACCAGATGGCAGCATATATATTACGTGGATGCCCGCACAGCCCAGCCCAGGGCAGCATGTCAGCATGCACGGGATGGCCAGGGGCTTGCAGCCCG